>CM062618.1:52731399-53181399 GCA_025617555.3 Puccinia polysora
TTTCAGAAAAATTACCATTGAATCACTATAAAAATCCATGAGAGAGCTATCAAAGCCTCTCGGAAAGAATTCAAGCATCTCATTGTTTTACCTCACTGTGTGGATCATCTCTGGAAAAAACTTCCACTTTGCCCTCAAAAACTTTCATTCATTTCATCAAGCTCCTGAATCTTCAACCACTTGCACTAACTTTGATTAATTTTCTTGCATTGGTATTCAATGTATTTGCAAAGTGAAATTGGCTATCAAAAAGGGTGACCTCTTCCAACTTGAATATTTTCATCCTTAATGGCATGTCAAACCCCCCTTCTCATTAAATGTTTTGATTTTTTTTGGATTTAAGCTCACCTGATTGACTTCCTGATTGATTTTGATTTTTATGTATCCAGTTAACTCTGAACCCTGATTCAAATGAAGAATCAGAAACTCTTGATGTTTCATCCAAGAAAAGTAATTAAAAAATATATCTCACTTAAATATTTGAAGAATTCAACAAGTTGCCACCTGTAGGACAGAAATATTATCTGGGTGAAACCAAGAAGCTATGCAGTGGAAAATATCAAATTTTTCTGATTCAAGAGCACAATTCCACTCAAATATCCAAAGTAGAAGGAAGACCCAAAGCAGCAGCCAATATTTTCAAGAATATCTTTTGGTCTTCAAGTAAAAGAGATCCATCTGGTTTTGAATATTCAAAAAAAATGAAGAGGAGGGGAAGGCCAAAGAAGAAATTCACAGCAAATTCAAAGGTCATTAACCATTTTTGGAAAGAAAAATAAAAAATTTAAGGGCAATGATTAATTCACAACTCAAATGATTTGTGTACATGGCTCATTTGATTTTTCTGGCAGGCCAGACAACTAAATTTAAGCTGTGTAGCCTCCACACAAGTCAAGTGGGTTTGCCCGGCCTCCACACAGTGGTCCGGTGCTGTGTGGCCTACAGCCCAACCACACTTGAGTTGTGTGGGGCTCTACACAACTCTAATGTAGTTGTGTTACTGTGCCACACAACTAAAAGTCTTGTGGGCAAAAAAAATAATAATAATATAATAATAATATCATAATAATATAATAATAATATCATAATAAAATAATAATAATATAATGATAATATAATAATAATATAATAATAATATAATAATAATATAATAATAATATAATAATAATAATATAATAATATAAGAATAATAATATAATAATATAATAATAATAATATAATAATAATAATATAATAATATAATAATAATATAATAATAATAAACTAAATAAAAAGACAATAAAAACAGAAGTCACCCAAAAAATTGAAGAATGTTGATTTTCTGGTTAAAAAAAAGCAAAAAAATAAGAAATAAGAAACAAAATAAATGAAATAAAATAAAAAAAATAAAAAAAAACTGAAGACAACCAACCCAAAAAAATACAAGTTAAACTTGACTAGCCCAAAAGTCAAAACACCAAAAAAATACAAGTTCAACTTGACTAGCCCTAAATTAAAAACACCAAAAAAATATAAGTTCAACTTGACTAGCCCTAAAGTAAAAGTGCCAAACTTAAGGGCTAGTCACAAGTTTTTTGGCCAGCCCTAAAGTAAAAACACCAATAAAAAAAAAGTTCAACTTGTGTTAAGCTGATCCCATTGCAAGAAGTAAAAATACTCCTTATGATGGGATCAGGCCAACACAAGTTGAAATGACTTACCAATAAAATCTCATTCAAAACACTCATTATAATGATGTTAACTCAAAACACTCAACATGATGATTTTCAAAATGTGATAACCATTTATATTAATAGAATTAAAAGATCAGCGTCAGAAACTAAAACCAAATGATGAAATTAATCTATAAATTAGAATACAACTCAAGTTGATCTTTGAGGTGATCAACCAAACCAGAGGCTTTTTTTGAAATCATGGAATGTGGTTTGGAAACTATGGGCAGGATTGGAATCACATCTATCTTAAGAACAAGCTGGACCAAATGGTTATTGTTAACAAAGCAAATGAACATAGGATCTGATTGTTCTTTTACACCCATTTTCATAGGAGTAAAAGTACATCATGATTCCAATGAAATGAAATATATTGGTATTCCATAAGTATCTGATATTATTTGACTCATGTCAAGCTTTGAAAGCTTTTTTGAAGAGGAAATATTTTCATTGATTTAATTAACATCAAGTCTTTTTTCTATCTTTTCAACGTCTTTGATTCCACCAAAGATCTTAGCATAGCACTTCTTATTTTTGCTCAATTTTTCAAGCATTTATTTTCTTACTTGAAACCATCCAAGCTCATCATACCCAAGTGATTTAGCAAAAACTCTAAATCAACAATTACAATCACCAAACAGATCCCAAACCCCACTCAAGATCATACGTAAGTTCTCAGGTATTTGATTGAGGTAATTAATTTCATAAATTCAAGAAATAGTTAGCCAAAATTCTGTTCTCATTAAAGGAATAAACACTCACCAAATATGAGCTTCTGTTTGAATCCTCCATTTCTTTATCTTCCTCCTTCAAAAAGGAATCAAATTCCAATGGCACAGACCCTTATGAACTTTCAGTCTCTTCAACTTAACTATGAAATCCAGATGAAGGGCCATCCTCACACTACACAAATCATTTTACCATCAGTTCATTAAAACCAAAAAATGAAACTTTCAAAAAAGAAAAGGCTTAAAATCTTTTGTCTTTTCTTCTTTGGTGCCCTTCTAATTCTCTTTTCCTGCTTACTTTCATTTTCAACATGTTCAAATCAAGAAGGATCTTTCTGGTTATCTGTCAATTTTGGACAGCCTCTGCTTGATTGCAATACTTTAGGTTCAAGTCATGGCTTTGATTGATAATTTGCCATCTCCTTCATCAAGTGCTTCAACACCCAGCAATAATCTTGTGCAGGATGAGCCAAGATCATTTCATTGAGATTCTCATGTAACTGAGAATTTTTTAGCAGTTCATCAACATCAAACTTCAAAAATTGAAAAGGATCAAATATTACTCAAGTAGGAATCATCATTCAAAAAGCATTGATCAAAAAGCATTAATCAAAAAGTGATTTGAACAATCCAAAAACCAAAATTAAACCAACTTGAAGAACTAGAACTGCAAGGCTCATAATCCAACCTCCACTGAGGATGAACATCCTCAGGCACAAAAGATCCTCTTGACGCTAGTAGGTCACCTACTTGGTGGGAACAGGGCAAACCCATAGTCATTGAGTATGACTTGGTGCACACTTCCCCATCATGGTTATGATTTAATCTGTGTAATTGATCCACAAAAAGTTTGATTTCCTGTAAAGAAACCTTGTATCCCAATGGTAACAGTTAGTTAGCAAGAACTATTCCAATATTTATTCAAGAGTTGTAAAGGGCAGCCTGAAAAATTCAATTTTATTGGAAACGTTTCCCTCTAGGTTTTGCCAAACATCCAACATGTTTCCCAAAGAATTTTCAAGGAATTTTTTGAGAGTGGCATGGGAATCTTCAACCCAAGAAATTTTTTCATTTAAAAAGTCAGATTTTTCACAAGTCCAAGCCACTTCAAGCATCTATTTGGCGGAAGATATTGTGATCCATATACTCAAGCCCATTCTCACGGTCTGCCAAGAAACACTTTATACAAGTCATAATGTAAGCAAACCAAAACTGGGAAGATTAACAGTAGAGGAAGTGATTTGGCACTTAATCTAAGTTAGGCATCATTGACCTCTGCCTCCTCCTTGGTTTTCAAGGCCCCATACCTAGCCCACAGAGACATAAAGCTTTGCCACCCTTTAGCATCACTATTAAAGCACACTTTACAGTTTGCTTGTATGTTTTTAGACAAGTGCCATTGAAGACACTGTCTTGTAGACTCAGGTAAAATTTTTTCTAGAGCACGGATCAAATATTTTTCACGGTCCATCACAAAGACTTTGCAAAGTCTCTCAGGATCACAAGCAAAATGTAGAACTCAAAAGTTCCTTTTGTTATAAAAACAAGAGATTTTTCAAAATTTTTCTGGTTGGTTGTAACTCCTACAACATGAAATAGGGGGATGTTGTACTTATTTGTTTTATGAGTACAATCCAACCTAGCAATATGATGATATTTCTTGCAAAGCTTTAATGACTTGGGGTGAGCCAACAATAGGGCCTCCAAGTGACCCTCTCCACTGAATTTTGCTCAATGAACCAAACCAGAATTATCAAGTTGTTCAAAGAGGACCTCCATAACAATTTCCCCCTTTGGTTCTGCTAGCATTACCTTACGCTTAGTGTTATAGATTGTGTGATCATCAACATATTTGCCACCATTGATTTTGCTCAATTTTATTTTCAGCTGAAGTGTATTGAGCCCATCATTCATGCCTTCTTTTAGATTGTCTAAGGCTACCCCAGAGATTCTCCTCAGGTGAGGACACACTGAGGGGTGTGGAGATGGTTCATGCTTATGTTGATAATTTCTATAGTATATTTTCCACAAGAGGTCTGCCTTTGTGTGATTTTCACAGATTAAAAACTTTCACCCAACCTTCCTTGTGTGAGTTTGCCTTAACCATTTGGTGAGAAATTTCCCAGAGTACAAACTATGTCTATCACAGGCTGAATCCACATATTTATCACACTTTGAGTTGAAAACTGTTAAAGCTTAAACATGCTTGATTGCCCATGTTTGACAATATTTTTGTGCCTCTTTGCTAGTAGGAAAGGATATGACAGGAGGTGGGGCAAGTGGGTCTGTCATAGGTATGCCATCCATAGTTAAATCATCATAGTTCAGTTTCCATTATATCAAATCATCCAAAGATCAGAGTAACATAAAATGTTACTCACCATCAGAGGTCATGTCTCTTTGTGAAAAAAATTTGTTCCTCAATTGTTGCCCTCAATGAGGATGCCATTGGGACTTCCAATGTTTCATTACCCAAATCCTTTTTTTCCGCAGCTTTGTTCATGGAACTTTCAATGTAGTCCTTCAACGCAGCAATGTTACAAAAAGGAGGGCTTGCCCCTGTTCCCATAATTCAAAAATAAATGCAATGCTACTTCAGTATTCAATCCAACTTTAAATTGAACAACTACCAAGTTTGCTCAATTTTGAGTTGAGAAAGATAAATTTTGTGGGATGTTTGTTTTCAGGTTCACTTTATTTTCAATGATTTGGTTCACAGATTTGCTTTATTTCACTTTAGTTTCATTTTGGTGTCACTTTGGAGTTGCTAGATGTGGTACAACAATCCCACATAGTATGGGTTGATCCCAAATTTGGGTTGATGGAACCCAAATGTGGTCCAGGGGGTGCCAAAAATTATGGCACAACCCCCAGGGGGTCCTATACCCCTGGCCTCACATCAAAAGCGCTGTGAAAGGGGGTAAAAAACCCAAAAACGCAGTTTAAAGGGGGTATACAGCTCCCTGGGGGTTGCATGTATTTGAACAACCCCTTGGATGTGTGTAGACGCATATACACATGTCCACGTGCACTTTGGACGTGTGTACGTGCCCCCATGCGTCCATTGGGCTGTGTAGGGCCCTAAAAGACTCCAACACAACCAGGAGTTGTGAATTTATCATTAACCAAAATTTAAACTTCTTAATTAATATTTTTCATGTATTTATGCAGATTTCAAGAAATTGGATGGCCAAAAAGGACAAGGGGAAGGGAAAAAAGAAGGAGGAATCAGATGAAGAGTTAAATTTCTATATATAATTATTTTTTCTGAAAATGGAATTTCCTTTTCAATGTTTCCTTGTCATTTTTTTGGAATAGGATTAATTTCTGACTGAAGAGGAATATTCAGAAGATGAAGAGCTTCTGGATTTGGATGGAGAGCTTCCAGATTTGGATTTTATTAATAACATAAGATTTGGTTTTGTTTTGTTTATTTTTTGGATATTATTGCTGATTAATGTTTTCATTTAATCTTAATGTTTCCTCAGAGGTCTAGAAATTTGTGAAAAAGAGGGTTTCTTCTCCTGAATAGAATAAAGGGGCAAGAATCAAGAGAAAAAATAAAGCAAATGAAGATGATGATTCTCCTTAAAATCTTCCTTGAAGGAATTTATTAGCACAAGCAGAAAAAGCCATAGGATAGAAGGTGTGTACATTTGATAATTTCTCATTTTTTCATTTTTTCTGATTTTTTCTGATTGTTTTTTGATTTTTCCTCTAGTCTTCCTGTAAATTATCTTACTCTTCTTCTGAAATTTGTTACCAAGTTTCAATTGAAAAAGTGAGTGGTATCTTGAAAACATATTATATTTTATGAAAAATTGTAATTTTTTGTTTTAGTTCCAATAAAAAGACTTTTTTTCCCCAATACAGCCATTCCACACATCAAATGTTCAAGATTTCATAAGGGATGGCAACTGTGGATTTAGAGAGGCAGCCATTTTTTTGGGGAGGAACTCAGAATACTGGTTGAAGTAAGGGAAAAAATGGTGGAAGAGCTTGATTAAAACACAATTTTCAAGGACACAAGATTACTGCATGAAGTCTGGGGTGAAAATTTCAAATAAGAAAGAAGGCAACTTAAACAACTTTATTTCCAAGCTACCATAAATATGGTGATGAAGTTTCCATGCCATGGTTTCCTTCTGGCTGAAAAATATAATTGTCCAGTGGTTCTGTTTTCTTCTTTAATGCCTTAAGCTTATCTTTCTCTGACTTCCCCTCCTTCTCCAAATTAATAATATTCTCCTATTTACCTCATTCTTTTAGAATATTTAAAAAATATATTCTCCTTCAATTTCATATCTGATCATTGGCCAGCTGCCAGATTAGATCCACTTTGGAAAGGATTTGTGACCAAGGATTCAAATTTTGGAAAACCATTATTTATTCACACCAATTTAGAGGTTTTTAATGAGGTTTTTTTGCCTCCAATAAGATAAAGCAGAAAAATGAAAAAAATAATAGTTGAAAAATATTTAATATTTGTAACAATATTTGTCAATTATATTTATTGAAATATGACAAAAAGGAGAATGCAAAATGTGTGCCACCCTTTTTCTTTTAAATTGTTTTCATTTTCATATATTATTTGAGGGTTAAAACATGTGACAAACAGTAAGAAATATTCTTAGTTGAATATTTGGATTCAAATATAAAGTTCTGTGAAAAAAACTGGGGGAAATTTTTATGCTAGATGTAAAATAAAAAAATTGCAACGGATGTGTTAATTTGAGGTTTTTTTATGTTGCATCCAATTTTTGGAGGCCAAGTATACATCATAAGAATACCAAATAAAGACTAGGAAGCTTCTTGGTAGTTTTATCAAACTTCTAAGAGCATGAATCACTAAAAAAATTAATTAAAAAGTCAAAGAAAAAGTCCCAAGAGCCCAATGAGAAAATTTCATTGTTTAGATTCTTGATTTTTTGAATGATATTTTAAAGTAGAGGAATACATCCAAAAAATCTAAAAAAAAACTTTTAAAATATCTTTGAGTTTTTTCAAATTTCTTAGAGATTTAATCACAAAAAAAAAATCAAAAAAAAAATGAAAGGATCCAAAAGTCCAATAAGAAATTTGGTTTTTGTGATTTGTTTTATTTTGTTGAATGAATTTTTCAAGGTAAAAGAATACATCCAAAATATCTGTAAAAAATTTTAGAAATGTATTTTTTTTTTAAAAAAATTTCTGCCACCTTGAATGAAAAAAAAAAGAATCAAAAAGGCAAATGAAAGGATCCAAGGGAGGGGATCAAAATTGAATGTATTCCTGTGTTGATGGAAGAATTGAGGAATGAAATTTATTCAATTCTTGATGCAAATTAGATCCCATTTTAATTTCCTCCTTATTTTATTGCGGGAATTTGACTGAAATTTGAGAGCCAGAATTTATTTTCCTGTTTTCAGAGAAGATATCCTACTCGTCTTCAAGTCCAAAAATTTGAAAAAAAAACAGGGATAAATTTTCTATTTTTGATTTTTTCCAAAATTCAAACCTAATTTACTTGGAAAAAGGTTTTTTAAAATTTATATTTCCAGAGGTTTATCTTTCTAATTGTGTGTTGTGTTCACACCAAAGCATTTGAGTAGAAGAAATTTGAAATTTCTGATACATTTTTTTTTTATAATTGAATACAAAAAAACATTATCTTGATTATATAATGGCTTTTATAGACATATTTTTTCATTCACATCAAAAATTCACATATTCATGTCTTATGGAAGGGATAAGTATGTAAAATTTGTCTTTTGGGATATTAATTCAATGGATGTTTGTTCAATTAATTCAATCTTACCTGAAATAATTTTGAAAAATTTGAATCAAATCAAGTGAAAATTTAGTTATTATTTTTATCATAAAATCATCTCTTATAAGTAATTCCAAGATCTCACATGATATCTGATTTCAATCCTTGAAATATTTTTTTTTATATTTTTCAATTTTTTATATAATTAATGGAATTTTCTTCATAATCAAAACTTAGAAAATAAAAAGGGATAATTTTATAATTTAGAAAATAGCTTGAATTCAATTAATTGAAGGGGAATTTAGTTTTGATATTACTTTGGAGGAAAAAGTGGTAAACTAAGGTGTTTTAAAAGCCCCTTTTAAATATGATATCTTCAATTATTTTTAAAAAATTCAATGGCTTGATTCTTTGAGACCTAAAAATTTCTCCAATAGGACATATCAAAGTTAGCAAAACCACCATTAGAAACCAGGCATTTCTTTTACCAAACCCGCCATTTTTATTGGTGGGTTTCTGAAATACACATACCCCCTAACTGGTGTAATTTAAAATGGAAAGTAATTATTTTTAAAAAATTCAATGGCTTGATTCTTTGAGACCTAAAAATTTCTCCAATAGGACATATCAAAGTTAGCAAAACCACCATTAGAAACTAGGCATTTCTTTTACCAAACCCGCCATTTTTAATGGTGGGTTTCTGAAATACACATACCCCCTAACTGGTGTAATTTAAAATGGAAAGTTTCATCAAAATGGCGGTTTTCAAACATCAAACCCTCCATCATCATCCATCCACCATCCATCACATGCAAAACAACCATCCAAACCTCCACCTCAGTAAATCCATACCTATCCCATCTCCATTGCATCACACACATCACATCTCCATTGCCTCACATCTCCATTGTTTCACATCTCCATTGCTTCACATCTCTGTTGCTTCACATCTCCATTGCTTCACATCTCCATTGCTTCACATCTTCATCACATCACACACATCCCATTGCATGATAAGCACCCATCCACACCAACAACTCAGCAAATCCATACCTATCCCATCTCCATTGAAACACACACATCTCATGTCCATTTCTCCACACAAATCCCAACATCATCTTTCTAAACATGTCCAATCAAACTTCCAGCCAGCAAGTTGAAGATGCAAAAAAGGTGACTGAACTTTTTTTATTATTTGACTCTGATTCAGACTCTGATTCAGACTAAAATTTGGAATCAACTTGGCGCGCTTTGATTTATGTTTTGGAAAAGCAATAAATAGTTCCAAAAAGACAAACCCTCCACAACCCTATCTATGAAAGGAAAGAGATTCATCTGATCCCTGACTTAAGCTTCCAGCAACTGTTCCACACTTTATTGCCTTCATTCATGAAACTTCTGGAGATGATTGAAGACCACCACATCTTCCAGAAAAATTCTCAGAATCCTCAACGCGATCCAGCTATCCAACTTGCTGTTTCTCTTTGTATATTGGGATCAAATGGAAATGGAGAAGCAATAAATCAATTAGGAAATCCACTCTCAGTTGGTTATGGATCAATTGACTTATATACCAAAAGAGTCATGATTTCTATCCTATATTTCTGTTGATTAGTCCTTTTTTGGCCAAGCAAAGAAGAGCTCAAGGAGATATCTCAAGTAATGGAGGCTGAAAGCTTTCCCCGTTGTGGAAACAAGAGCAGTGATACCCCCAAAGTTGTCCTCAAGTTCTGGAAGTTATTGGTCTAGGCGTCTGTAAGGAGATTGGATGCAATGAGCTTAAGAATAGAGAGAGTGATGATAAGATAAATTCCTTCCTTCAAATCCTTCTTATACCATTTCCTGGCAGTCTGGTGATATGAAATATATGATATGTGTATGGTAATCCAATGGCCCCCCCAACCCGGAGTTGAGAGTGAGATATTTTTGAGTCCTCCCTCTCAACCCTAAACTAGGTACAACCACAAGCAGCAAGATAGATGAAAACATAACCCCAAGTACAGAACCCTAGCTCCACCCTAACCCTACCCCATACCACCCACCCTGTCCAAAACCCTCCCCTTCAATATCTTGTACGCCCGGTTTGTCCTTCTCATGGCGCAGCCCTCCCCCGCGCCCTACTTGGAGCCCCCCAGCTTTATCCGTCCGCGCGCGCTCGCAGATCCCGCAATCCATGAGTCGGCCCCCGCTTATGCCCCTGCAAACCTACCGGGCGCGTATAACCCCCAATCACCCCGCCCTTGCCTTACGGACTAGACCCCCGCAAGCTTGGTTGGGCCGGCTCCATCACTTGGTCTGCGTTCCCTGGGTGTGTTGCGGCCTGGCGCCCCCCCAAGTAGGCCTGACCCGCAACTGGTGCCAAGCCCCGCAATCCTTGCCACTGAGCCCTCAATCGCTGCTGCTGAGCTCGCAGCAGGCACTGCTGAGACCGCGCGCACCCCAGACGCTGAGCCCGACCTACTCAACTGCTGAGCGCGCAGCCTGCAACGCAGCTCCCAATCCAAGGTTATAAATACAACACCAAATCCCCCCCCAAGTTGAGTTCTGTCCCCAGAGGTCCTTTTATCACTACCTCAACCCTACCTGCTACTAGAACCCCCCCCCTTACTCCTCCCAGTCCACCCCAGCTACTAGCCCCTCCCCTCCTTACACCTTTTGACAACGCTATGATCCCCTGCAATTTCTGCTCCCGGAACGGGAACGCATGTTCCATCGCTCCTGGTTGACGCCCCTGCAGCGCTAGCCATTGCGGCCACTGTTGCTGCTTGCTTAGTGAGGGAATTCCCCAGCCTCCCCCCCAATCTGGCTCCCGTTCCCGCCTGCGCAAGAGGGCCTGTACGGACCCGTTCATGGTATTGGAAAATGAAACCATCTTGGAGGACTTGTGGACTCCGCCAAGATCACCCCATTGCCGTTCCACCCCAAGCTCAATCTGTGATTCCTCTCCGCTGTTCCGCCGCGCGGGACCTCCCCGGAAGGAGGACTTCCCAAACTTTGCAGCTTACCAAGTGGCTATGCAATTCTGGGCGGACCGCGTCCGGGTTAGGCAAGGTGCAAGGGACCCACGTATCAATGAAATCCTTTGACGTTGCGCCACTCCTCCTTGAGCTCCTACTCTGACCCCTGCCCTGGCTCCTCCTCCGGCCACTGCCCCAGCTCTGCAAGGAACCCCTCCACCCCCCGCGTCACCCATTGTTGTCCCCTTGTTGCCTCCCGTTGGACCAAGCCCCCCAGATGGTCCTCTGGAGGTCCCCTCCTCACCAGTCCCGCCTCCCCCCAGCCCACCCAAGATCCCGGAAATCCCCGTCATGTTGGCACTCCCGGCAGCCGGATTCAAAATCTTTGCTGAGAGGTCAACTGCAATGCTCCGCAACTTCCTAGCAACCCCCAGTGCTCAATCCTTGGAATCCTGGCGCGAGCTTTTGGTGTCTTTCCGGGCCTTACTGGCGTTGTTGCGGGCGGACATGGAGGAAATGATGAAAATGGCTTAGGCGCATTTCCCCCCTCTCCCCCTTCCCTTTTTCCGCGTTTTCCTTCCCTTTTTACCGTGCTTCCCTTGTTGAGAGAAATACATGCCTTCTGCACGTGCATCCTTTCCCAGCAGGTTGTCCTGCGGACAAATCCCCGCGTCCCGAGTGAGTTTGAGAACGAGATTGAAATTGGCATCCGCGTCCTGGTGAGAATGAGAGTGAGATTGAGATCTGCGCCCATGTCCTGGTGAGCATGAGAATGAGATTGAAATACGCGCCCGCGTACCGGTGAGAATGAGATCCGCGCCCGCGTCCTGGTGAGGCATGAGAATGAGATTGAGATCTGCGCCCGCGTCCTGAGCCAACAAAGTTCCTGGGAAGGTGCCTGGACCGCCCAAGCCAAACTTTCACACAGTTCCCCATACCCAACCTGCAACAAACACAACCACCCCCAACCAGCGTGCGCACACAGTCATCCAAGAAAGGAAAAGAAGTTGAGGAAACAAACACTCTGGGGTGTCTAGCTGTTCCGGCTGTGAACCCGCTAGAACACCCCCTCACCAAATCAGACCTGTCCCGTACGTGTCCCATGCATACTCCGCACCCATTACGCCATAGGAGAAGACAACTGATGAAGAGAAGACAGAGAAAAGAACCAAACCCAAAAAGAAAAAGTTTTTTTTTTCTAGCAACGGGCCTCCGCTTCTCGTCCCGCATTACCCAGCCGCAGGGCTTGTCCTTGCGTTTACGGACCCGGCTTGCGCTGCGCCTGGGTTCCTGCAACAAATCATAACCAAAACCAGTACCAACTTGCAAAGCAATGTATTCAAGAAATAAGAAAACAAACATTCTGGGGTGTCTAGTTATTCCGGCTGTGAACCGGCTAGAGCACCCCCTCACCAAATAAATCTTTAACCCTACTCATTTACCCCCCCAGCTTGAAAGCTGTCCCCAGAGGTTTGTAGCCTCTTGCTCCTTTGAAGCAGCGCGTTGCGCAGGGGCTCCTCTTCAGAAAAAGAGCCTGATCCATCTACCAATCCTGAACCACCGGCGCCTTCCCCTGCGTCCGCGCCATTGCTGGATGTTTTGTCAAAGGAGGTGGAGCCGCGTGTGAATAAGTGTTTTACGTGCAAAGCTGCAGCCTTCCGTTTGAGCGGCGCCCGTCCAATTCCTCAAGCTGATAACTCTTACCCTCAAACTTGGATGCCACACGGAAGGAGCCGTTTCATTGGTTGGCAAAAAGCTTACCCCACTGGGACTCCAGACTACAGTTGTACAGCAAGACCAAGTCCCCCTTCCGCAATGGGAACAATTCTTGTCCCAATAGCAGACCGACGCCGTCCTAGTCTTCCGCAACCTTTCTGTGGCCTTTGCCAGGGTCTCATCCCGTTGGAGAAGGTGTTTGGCATGTGCCTCCACAAGCTCCGTGGAGGTCTTCAACTTCCACCAGTCCACACCCAAGAAGGTTTCCAGCTCAATGTCCACCGGAAGCACCGGATGCTGTCGGTAGAGAAGTTTTTAAGGTGAGTAGCCCTTCAAGCGTTTGACCAAGATCCTGTCCGCAAAGAGGACCGCCAGAAGGGCCTCCTGCCACTGCTTTCCTTCCTCACCGCACATTTTTACCAGGGCTTCCTTGATAGGCTGATGACCGCGTTCAATCATCCCGGCACCCTCCGGATAGTACTCTGTGACCCGCCCAAACTTAGCTCCACAATTTGGGACCAGCCTCATCAGCCAACCCTGGAACTCTGCGCCTCCGTTGACGGTGACCAGGCAAAGCAAACCGTACTGCGCGAACCAATCCTCCTCTAGAAACTGAGCAACCTTCTAGGCCGACAACTTCACCAGAGGACAAGCCTTGGCCCAACCCAATAGATTGTCCCGCGTGACCAGCAGGTATGCAAACTTTCCTGCCTTTATGTGGACTACGTCAAGGGAGACCCACCCAAACAACGCGTCCTCCCCCGTAGGGTGACCCACCTCCCTGGGCAGCCTAGAGCTCTGCCGTTGACACACTTCACAAGACTTCACCCATTCACGCACTGCGCGCACCACCCCTGGCCACCAGAACCTTGCTTTCACTGCCTCCGCATTTTGATCTTGCCCCGGTGGCCAAGGTTGTTGTGAAGACACCTCAGGATCATTTCCTGGTCCTTCCTTGATGTTGCGACCACCAAAGGCACTGGGGTACTCCGCCGCCACAGCTGCCCTTCCTGCAAGTAGAAGTTGGTTTTCCGCTCCTTCAACCATTGGATTACCGCCCCTGAAGTACCCTTGGGAAACCAAAGATCCTTCAAAAAGTAGCACAAGGTTGCGTAATGCCCAGACTGCTGCAGCGGAAGAAGGACCTCCGCCTCCAACATACCTACGCAGATAACCAGAGACTCAATATCCAGGGGTTCCGCCCCCTCAAACGGGTCCTCCCACGGATACCGCGACAGCGCGTTGGGCATTTTGAACGTCTTCCCTGGAACATGAACCACGCAAAAAGTGAAGAGCTGAAGAAAGGCAACCCACCTAGTCATAGGAGCGTTTGGAAGCGTCAGAGAATTGATCATCCGCGCCAGGGCCTCCGCATTGACCAACAGCTAAAATTGTACCCCCCAAAGCAGGTGCTGAAGCCTCCGCACAATTTTGGTGACCCTGCATAATTCCAGTTTTGGCTGCAAATACCAACTCTCCGTTGCGGTAAACGTCACGGACTTGTGGAGAACCGGCCTGTCCTTACCATCCTCTTTCTGCGTCAGGATGCTGCCCGCGCCAAACTTGCTAGAGTCATTGGCCAAGCGGATCCCTCCCGCCTCATAGTCAAGGTCCCAGAGGACAATTTTGCAGCCCACAGTCTCTTTGAGCTTTGCAAAGGCAGCGTCACACCTTGCTGTCCATTCCCACACCACGCCGTTCTGTTTTAGCGCCCGCAGCAGACTTGAAACTTCCGCAAACCGGTCAATGAACATGCAAAAGTAACTGCACAGTCCCAGGAATTGGAGGATATGTGAGGGCGTCCGTGGGGTTGGCCATTTGAGGACTTTGTTCCGTTTCTTCTCCGCAATTCTTCTGCTGTCAAAAGCCACCACATGTCCTAGGACTTCCAGCGCCGGAACACAAACTGCCAACTTTCTCCCCAACACTGTAAGCCCAGCTTCCTTGATCCAGAACAAGACCCGCTCTAACGTCCGCACGTACTCCCAGATGAAGCGGCGGATCTTTGGGGCTTCTTCCAAAACTGCGCCCCCGTAATATGTCTTTAGTCCCTTGATGCCCGCGTTGTTGATGAAAATCAGAACCCTGTCCAGAATGTTTTCCTGCAGGATCCATTTCATCTTGGCCTGATAAACCGCCACTGAGTTTGTTGTGCCCTGCGGCAACTGAGTTAGCTGCATCCTCCCCAATCCTGTCTCAAACGTGGTCAACGGCCGCGAGTTGGGATGGAGCTTGCGCTAATCATACCCCCCCATTACATTGACCAATCCGTAACACGCGCGCCCTGCCATTGATTACAGGAACTTTTCCACACGCGGCGGCAATCCTGCGTCCCAGATGGTGAATGAGTTAAGCCCCTGCAGGTTGTAAACAATTATAAGCAAATTTCCATCCTGCTTAACAACCGCAAAGATTGGGCTAGAGTAGCTTGATGTGGACTGCTCATACAGCCCCGTCCTCACGTGCTCCGGGACCAGTTCCAAGAAGGGTTCCCGCACGTTCCGAGGGATTGGGATTGGCTTGATCTTCCAGGGCTCATGCAGCACCATGGGGATCACATAGGGATTGCCAACCTTGTTCCTCAGCAATCCAGGCTTGTCAGGCCTAAAGGCAAGGGCTTTTTGCCGAGCACCAACACCGATGCCAGCAAATCCTTCTCCTACGCACTCAACCACTCCTTTGGTCCAGAATTAAGCGCCTTGATCCTTTCGTCTGTGATCCGTGCCAACATTGTTACCCACCCGGACTTTTTTAATGGACTTACCCAGGGGTCCTGAGACCAGGAGATCCCCCTTAGAGGCCTGTTCAGTCCCTGCAGCATTGGCTTGTTCCGGGGCCAAACCTTTTGTGCCACGGGCTTGTATTGCCCCGTGTTGCACTTGACCATCCTCACGTGTCCACTGTTGTTCTTGTGATTCCTGGAAATAATCAACCCGTGGCTCTCGCCTTTGCTCACGAGTGTGGCACTATGGTAGGGTTTTTGAAAAACAGTACCTTCCAATGACACATACTGAGGAAGAGGACTTACTTCTGCCACCCGCGCCCTCTGCGCGCTTCCTTCCCCCCTGCTCCTTCCTAGTTGACTGCCCGCACAAAACTGGAGCCTGTCCCGTGCGGTACCCCTGGTTGACTAGGCAAAATCCTCCGCGGGGAAACCCTCACCGTTGTCCCCCCCATTGGATCCTTCCTCTTTGCCGGCTGCCGCTGGCCGCACCCCTTTCCCCTTCCTGTGGTTGTAGATCATTGTTTCAAACCTTGCCCGGACACGTCTTCCACTGTCAGCGCCTCCTTCCATTCCTCCGTGTTAAACACCATTCAGGCCTGGAACCCAAACATAAACGGTTGACCCAGAATTACGTTGCCGCAATCAAACAAGAGAAACAACAGCAACTTCCAGACCTTTGCAACCTCCACCTCCTCTCCCTCCATCACACCATCCACCCAACATTCCCCTCTATTGAGAGCCCGTAGTCCCATAGCGCACTTCCTTTGAACCAGCCCCAACTCATCCGCCAATTTTGACGGAAGCAGATTGACCATTGACCCGCTGTCCACCATTGCCCACAGCTTCCTGCCCGCAATCTTCATTGGGACATAGGCAAGCAGCACCAAAACGGCTTTGGATCGGCACAAATTGCATTCCCCTTCCTCCCCCGTCATGTTTATGCGCTGCACCATTGCTGGAACCCTTCCACCCCCGTGCTCCCTCAGTGCCTGAACAATTTCCTTGACAACCATTGGGGAGACCGCAACCAGCTCTTGCAGCGTGAGGGGTATTGGTGCCTTTCTCCCCATTACCCATTGCACAATTTCCACGGCCTTTCTCCTTCCTCCTGAACTGGTCAACGGCGCATTGCCTACTGGCCCTTGTGTTCCAGTTTTTGGGGTGTGGGTTGACCGCCACTCTCTGACATCCACATCCATCTTCTCCAACACAATCCCCTTGTTCAACGCCAATGCCCTAACCTCCGCCTCCACACAAGGAGCTTGCCACGTATTGGGCCCGGTAACAATCCCAAGTGACACCCAAGCGGCCCCTGCGGGCCGGGCTCTCACCCTAGCCTGCTCCTCCGGAGGTGGATGACCGGCCCCCAGATCCACTGGCTTGCCCGTTGTGAATATGTAAGTTGGCCCAGACATGCGGACCAACCCCTTGTCCATGTCCTTGGTCAGTTCCACGCAACCAGACTTCCAGTGACCTTTATTGCCAAAATAGGTGCACAAACAAACCCAAAACCCGCTCAACAGCCCGCTGCTGGGCTGGAAGCCCCCCCCATGTGAGGTGGCACTCCGTGCAGAGGAGGAGGAGGAGCTGTTGGTGGGGCTGCTATCCAATTCAAAAGTATCCATAGGTCCCATAACATATCTGTTACCTTGTTCACTGGCACTTCCATTGACTGCAAAGGGGCTGCCAGCCGCTCCGTTGCTGGTGGGCCTGCGGGCGGTAACTGCATTGGAGATGGAGTGGAAGAGGCCGTTGGTTGCCTTGAAACCACCGGGAACAACCTGGCCTTATCCTTGATCAGTTCTTCCAAATTGATCTTGCTTTCTACCGCCTGGTTGATCATGCTTAGGTTTGGAAGAAGCGCAACACTCCAATCCACTGACCGCAATACCAACCCATGTTCAAATAGATACCACTGGACCCGCGCACAAAGTTGCGGCACAAGCCCGCCTAGAAACGCCCGCTTCATTGCCCCTGTTTGACTTGCTACCACCTGGTTCTTCTCTAGGTAACTGTAGATGCGGTCAAACGTAGATTTTTATTCAGACAAATCACTCCGCGTCCGCACCCCACCTTGCAAAATCTCCTCTGCTTCCCCCCGCTCAAAGTCCGTCTCCTGGAAGCGGGGCTCACGCGTCCCCCACCTTGCCATCATTTTTTTCCAGAGCCTTTCCCAGTCTTGGGCCTTGTAGCTGGACATATCCTCCACATCCCGGAGTTTATTCATGTCCATGATAAAGAGGACAACCGTACGGACCTTATCCTTGCCTGTTGCATGTTTGGAGTCCGCAATATCCTCAAACCTTGCCAGAAAGCGCCCAATATCCGCGGTGTCAAACCGGAGATGAGGGAAGTTCTGCGGCCTAAGCCATACCCGTTGTGGAGCCTCAGCCGCCTCCAAAGGCTCCAACCAAGGAGGAGCAAAACCACTGGACCAAGTAGTCGGCGGTGGTGGAGGTGTTGGCCAGCCAGCTCCCAACCGAAGATGGAAGGAAGGTGGGACGTTTGATCCTGGAGTAATTGTTGGCAAAATTGTACCCACTAGCTTTGAGAGACCTAGACAAAAGATTTTTCCCGGCCAGACCCCCAGATGTGGAAAAAAGAGCGGTGATACCCCCAAAGTTGTCCTCAAGTTCTGGAAGTTATTGGTCTAGGCTTCTGTAAGGAGATTGGCTGCAATGAGCTTAAGAATAGAGAGAGTGATGATAAGATAAATTCCTTCCTTCCAATCCTTCTTATACCATTTCCTGGCGGTTTGGTGATATGAACTATATGATATGTGTATGG
Source organism: Puccinia polysora (assembly GCA_025617555.3). Taxonomy (NCBI): domain Eukaryota; kingdom Fungi; phylum Basidiomycota; class Pucciniomycetes; order Pucciniales; family Pucciniaceae; genus Puccinia; species Puccinia polysora. The sequence goes on from CM062618.1 coordinate 52,749,774, forward strand.
TAATCCAATGGCCCCCCCAACCCAGAGTTGAGAGTGAGGTATTTTTGAGTCCTCCCTCTCAACCCTAACCTAGGTACAACCACAAGCAGCAAGATAGATGAAAACATAACCCCAAGTACAGAACCCTAGCTCCACCCTAACACTACCCCGTACCACCCACCCCTTCAATATCACGTATGCCCGGTTTGTCCTTCTCATGGCGGGGCCCTCCGCCGCGCCCTACTCGGAGCCCCCCAGGTTTATCCGTCCGCGCGCGCCTGCGGATCCCGCCATCCATGAGTTGGCCCGCGCTTATGCCCGCACAAACCTCCCCGGCGCATATAACCCCCAATCACCCCTCCCTTTCCTTCCGGACTAGCCCCCCGCAAGCTTGGTTGGGCCGGCTCCATCACTTGGTCTGCGTTCCCTTGGACGGTTGTGGCCCGGCGCCCCCCCCAGAGTAGGCCCGGCCCTCAACTGGTGCCAAGCCCCGCAATCCCTGCCGCTCAGGCCTCAACCACTGCTTCTGAGCCCGCAGCAGGCACTGCTGAGAACGCGCGCACCCCAGATGATGAGCCCAACCTACCAAACTGCTGAGCGCGCAGCCCGTGACGCAGCTCCTGATCAAAGGTTATAAATAGGACACCACACTGTTGCATTGGTTTAGCTGATGGAACCACTATCCCCTTGAGTCAAAAACCCAAGCTAGATGGCAACCAATATTTTGATTGGAAAAAAGGCAATTGATTCATTTCCTTTTCAAATCCTTTGATAATACACTGACCAGATATGTTTTATTGTTTTTTATAGAAACTCTGTGTCACTAAAACTTGTTTGTGATAAAAAAAACAAGTTCAAATCCCTCCATGCTGGCCTTCCAGGTTCTTGTCAGAATTTGTATGTTTTCAATTGGATGTGGATTTCCCAACAAACTGATAACTAATTTGATCAAGATCAATACCTTTTGGAAAATTCAGCTTATGCTAGTGGGAAATATGTGGTTCCAGAATACCGCAATTTTTCATCCAATGATCAAGCCAAAACCAATTTCAACTATTATCTTGCCCAATCACAAGTTTGGATTGAGCATGCCATAGGAATCCTGAAAGGAAGATGGGCCAGCTTATGGGAGATGCAAAACCAGCTCCAATCTTCCAAAGACATGAAGGTCCTCATCAACTGGATTATCACTTGTGTAAAACTTCACAACCTTCTTGCCAACATCAAAGATGAATGGGAAGAAATCTTTGAAGACAATATTCCCAATCCTCCTCAAGTCATCCAGGTCTCATCTTGTACCTCATCTTCTGCATTGGAGGAGGAGGGGGATGATGAACTTCCCCCCCTTCTGCTCCTTCTCCTCCTCCCTGATCATTAAAAGGTGACTTATTGGGGTTTTTTTTTGGTAGGAGAATTACCAGTATTGTTTTGTTATTTTCTATGTTTTCTGATCATCTAAGTTGTTTATACCAGACTAATGAATATATTTTTTTTAATTCAATGCAATGAAATCCAATATTCCACCCTTTTGGCCACTCTTTCTTGACCTCTCATTCTTCTACCACCAAACGCAAAATGTTACAACTGAAGGATTTCCATCTTGATCCTCACCCCAATCAAAGTATACAGTTGGGAGGGAAAAAGATTGAAGGAGATAGTTTGAAAAACATATCAAGAAGTGGTAAGAAAAGGGCTTTCCAGAGAAGGAGGGCTCAAAGGCAGGATTCTGGAAGGGCATTGGAAGTGACTGAGGAAACAATTAATTAAAAGGTTGTTTTTTCTTCATGAAAACTACTTCCCTTGAACCTTTATCCTTACATTGTCAAGAAAAGTCAAAAATCCGCCCCTGAAGAGTTGGAACAGGCCAAACAGAATATCAAAACATTCCATTTCTTCAGCTCTGGAAAAGTATATGTTCAAGATTGATTGAATCATGAGGCTATGGTTGCAATAATCAAATTTTTCCCCTTGAATGAACTCTCTGAGAAAGAGAAGAAGTAAATCACCTTAGTAACAAAATTCCTTCACCAATCCAAAAAATTTGTCAACACTGTTGGTCCCTCAAGATCTTGGGGTGGGAAAATGTGGGAAATTGGATGGCAAAAATTGATGCACCCTTCTGAACTATTGGGAAAATATTTGAAGAAATATGTTTTCAAATCCTCCCTTAAAGAGTATTATTTTTTGAACCTTAGGCCTGACAAGGTCTCTAAAAGATTGGGCAAAATGTTTCAAAAATTAGCCAAACTTGCATTTGATTCCAACCGTGAAGCTATGATGGACAACAATATCCCTTCCTTCTCCTCATTGGAATTTGGATCTGGACTTGCTCCTTTTTAATACTCCACTCACATCACCTTCAGCTCAGAGTACTTCTACAACTCTCCCCATATTGAAAAAGGTAATGTCTCCTCCTATTCCTTTTTACTGGTGGTCCCAAACAAAAAATTGAATGGAAAAATTATTGACAACAAGGATGAATATAAAGTATACAAAGGCCAATTTGTGTTCCCTGAATTGGTTTTTGAGATTGATTTCAAACAAAAAAGTGTTGTCAAAATGGTTTGGGCAGCCAATAAGTACAAGAACTTTACCTTTCAAGCTGTGGATTTGGCCACTCATACCAGGATGGCCATGTCCATTCCAATTAATAAAACAACTCAAAACACTAGAAAGGACTTGGCCAGTGGCAAAATATACCTTAGGGAAAAAAATATAAATAAAAATAAAAAAGATTTTTTCTTTGGTGGTTTCAAAAATACTCTCAAGAATTGTTGCAATCAAAAATAATTTTTTTGTTTTCATTTTCAAAATTTTTATCAAAGTAAATACATTTACAAGCCAAGAAATTGAGTAATTTCCTTTATTTCATCCACAGTTCTACTTCTACAAATACATGCCATGGCTACCAATAATCTATCTTTTTTTCATGGCTAGCCTTTACCTCTGCTTTTTGAGTTTGTCTTGCTCTGGATCCTTCTACTTTTCCTCTTTTTGAAACTCCACCTTGGCCTGTTTGATTTGCCACTCAGAATCCAACTTGTTTTGATGATCCAAACTCTCATCTTTCCACTTTAGACAATCCATAGCCAGTTGACTATCCCACTTCTCCTTTTCAAATTTAATTTTTTTGGATTCAATTTATGATTTTACTGTTTTTTGGAGGAGGGAAATGTCAGCTCTCTGATACCAGGAACCTTGCAGTCCTTTAGCTACAGAGAGTGATAAAAATACTGGAATAATAATAATTATTATTATTCCAAAAATAAATGCTTAGAGGCTCAAATAAATAATGTAATAAGAGCAGTTGTAAGGTTTAATTGGTTTGGTAATAAAACTTTTTCAATATTTATATAAAAGAGGGGCCACAGTATTATAATACTAGGGATCTTTACAGACAAAGCAACCTCTCTTCAAGGGGCATCCTTAGGCAGTTTAAGAACCTTGGAATGAAGATGTGTGCCTTAGAAAGGGCTTATTCCACTAATGGCCAGGCATAACAGCACACTGGTCTAGAAAAGAAGGATAACAATCACTCTGAGCACTTTACCACGAAAATCCTGCAATAATAGGAAGGGTTTCAGAGCAGATGGGGTGGATTGCCTGACTAAACTTCAAGGGTTGATTGGTTTTAAGAAATGAATAATAATACTACAGACTTGGTCATAAATCACTTGCTTAGACTCTTCATAAGCACTTGACTGAAAATGACACGGTGTCTGATTGATAATAATAATTCCTGGTAAACTGATGATGGAATAATGGATCCAAAGAGGTCTGTATAAATACCTTTTTGGGGTGATTTTGAGCTTCTCAGGGCGCGTAGAGAGAGTTCTTCTCATGGGCTGAAGCTGGAAAGTCAGTCAGAGAAAGATTAGCACGTCTACTTGGTGCTGTTAATCAGCTGACCTTAGATCTGCTGGATTTCTGTACTATTTTAGCCACAGGATCTGTTAATCTATTATGGCGTAAATTGGATCATTATGCACTCATCCCTCATTTGTACTATTAGTATTGCTTTGAAGTGAACAGATGTGGATGTTTACTAATTTTCCATTATTTGCTGATCACATAGATAATTTTTAATAATTTTTATGAACACTCCTTGTAGTTTTTTGTGGTTTTCAAAGATCAGAGTCAATGATTTACGTGGTAATCCTTGATCTTTAATTTATTATTAAAAAGTTCTCTAAACTTAATTTTTATTAATTTTAATTAAGTTTTGATCTTTTTAGATTATTACTAATGCATATTTCAACTTGTTACATATGCCAGGCAACCCTAATTAGGTTGTAGCTCTTTTTAGCGGTACCAGGTTGTCAGATTAGTCACGACGGATCCAGACGCGGGTATCAGTCAGTTCAGATGCGCGCGGGGTGGGATCCGCTGCATGCGTGGCAGAATTAGCTGCGCGGGGGTCTCTAGTACGCGGCAAAATGCTCCTATGAGTAAGTAGGGGTATGTAATGATGCGGGGCTGCGCGGGGGAATTGTGAGATAACACATTTCTGCGTGTAACTCCTAAAATATACACATCACCTCAATGCTGAGTGAATTTTAGGTGTAAACCCTATACGTGAAAACATGTGTGAAATTTTAAAATGGCAAAAAGGTGCCATACTGGTGTTGTAATTTTTAGTACTTTTCTTTTTAATTATTTTAAAAATGTAAGGACTTGGATTTCAAGGGTGGGGTCAGTGAGTGACCCTACCTAATTTTGGGTGAGGAATCTATTTCTTTAACAATATTTATGGATTTCTCACACATTGTTTTGTTAATTTAGATATTCTTATTTTTTATAGTTTTGTGTTGCTATGACAGGTTTCTCTGTACATAGTAGCAAGCTGACAGGAAATAGGAATCAGCTTGATTTGGAAAGCAAGGATAATCAATCAATGGACTTGCTTGAATCTTTATTCTCAATGATATCCTCAAAGCCAGAAAAATTTGAAGTGTTCATCCGCTTTTGAAAGCTATTAGGGTTGAGTTTGATGGAATTAGAGGCCTTTTGCTTTGCCTTTGAAGAGGAGGTTTGTGTGGGAATATTGTCACTCTCATTTGAAGGCAATGCTGGAGCCCCCATTGGCTTGAGGTTTTGGCCAATAAGGAGCGGATGAGGCTGTTTTTTTACAATCTAAATCAGTCAGGATTAACCAGAAAGAAGAGAAAGAAACTTGGGTCCTTACTTGAGCAGATTTTGATGGTAGTGGCAATACACAAATAACTTGCTCCTCATTGGCCAAGTTGTTAAGTTCTTCCACCCCAAGAAGAGAGAAATTGAAAGAAGGAAGTGAGGGGTCCAAGGAAGGGTTTGTCAATTCTGATTTTGACATGATCAGAGCGGGTTGTGTTGGAATATCCTCCTCCATATTGGATTGGGGACACTCATAGGTTTTGTCTGGATCATCATTGCTAGGCTGAGCATCCGCAGCCAAGTACTCAGCTTCAAAAGATTCAGATTGTTGGTCCTCAAAAGCAAGTAAAAGGGTGATGTTGGCCTTCTTTCCAAAGACTTCATCCATATTAACATAAAAAGGAAAAATGGAATCAAGATTATCAATTAACAAGGTGATTCCTTTGGCTTTATCAGAGTTGGTTATGTCAAAGCCAGTGGAGATTGACATGGAGTGGGATTTTTTTTAGTTGGCTCAATAGTTCTTGAATTGCTCTGGCATCTTTTTGGATGAAAGATCCAGTCTACCTTTTTTTTATTCTTTAGTTCATTGGCCACCAGGAGATAACCATTAAAATTAGAGGATGGAGGTTGGCCAACTCGTTTTTCATTGTCAGATCCAAAGCAATTATCATAGTTGGACAGAATTTTGAGCCAGTTTACAAGGATGATGTGATCAGCTCTCTTGAGCTGACTTGAGCTTTTGGAATCTGATGGTGGGGGGAATTGTATGATGTTGAGTTACTGGGGGATGTTTGCTCTGGTTGAGTTGACTTTCAGGGGGAGTTTTGCTGAGGGGCAATTTAAAATGAGTAAGAGGGATGAAGTGATGAAGCAATAAATAAATGAGAGTTAGGATGTGATGAAAGGGGGGATGAAGTGATGAAGCAATGAAGCAATGAGAGGATGGATGTGATGAAAGCAATAAAGTGATGAAAGTGACAAAGCAAGGTGAGAGTGATGAAGTGATGAGGGGGTTAGAGTGATGAAGTGGAAGAGATGAGATTGATGAGGTGTCAGAGATGAGATTTATGAAGTGGAAGAGATGAGATTTATGTAGTGATCAGAGCAATGAATCCAATTTCTTGATGAGGTTGGAGGTAGGATTTTTTTCCAATGAGGTCAGAGGTTAAAACCAGGCGTGATGATTTGGAATTATGCATGGTTGAGCTGTTGAAGGCCTCTATATACTTTACTTGAAAAACCCACTTATTTCATGTTAACTTTGACACATCTTATCTGAAGTAAGTGGGGTTTTCTTTTAATGGCGGGTTTGAAATGGCCGATTTGGGTTGAAAACCACCATTAAAAAATGACAGGTTTTCTTAAATTTGATACACCTTAATCAGAATCAGATTAAGTATTACTAGAGATTGATAGCATTTGGGAGTTTTATTACCAGTTTTAATGTATTATGGTTAAGGGTTAACCTACTTATTGATCAAGAATTTTCAACTTTTCCCAATTATTTTTCCAATCCCAAAAAACTTTAAAGGTTTTATTAAAGGTATTTAAAAAGGAAGAAGGTCCAAGGATATGTGTTAAAATACGTATGCACTTACGCCTGTGCTACGTATAGGTGGAATCCAAATGGGATGCACATATGGGCCTCTCCGGCCCATTGGACACCCACACGGACCATACAGGCCTGTGTGGATGTCACTAATTTGGGAAAACTGGCCTCAAAACGCGTGAAACAGGCTCATTGGTACACAGGCCCTAACAGGCCTGGTGGGGGATATGGGCAAATACAGCCAGATGGGCTTGTATGGGAATAATTGGGCCCAAGGTTTATTTTGGACATACTTGGCCAGATGGGCTCGCCTGCCAAAGTATGTTTTACTTATTTTTCAGGCTTGGGGCGGCCCATTAGGGCCGCCGCCCGTGTGGCAGCCCAAATGAGGCTGCTGCCCGCGTCGCGGCCCGCTTGGGGCCGCTGCCCGTGTTGCAGCCTGCTTGGGGCTGCTGCCTGTGTTGCGGCCCACTTGGGGCCCCTGCCTGTGTTGCGGCCTGCTTGGGGCCACTGCCTGTGTTGCAGCCCGCTTGGGGCCGCTGCCTGTGTGGCGGCCCACTTGGGGCCGCTTTTTTTGCCTTTGGCCTGTCTATGGGGCCCAACAGCCCGCGCGGGGCCGTGGTCATGGCTGCCGCAGGGCCGTGGTTGTGGCTGCCGCAGGGCCGTGACTGTGGCTGCTGCAGGGCCATGGTTGTGGCTGCCGCAGGGCTGGTGTTCCCGGCTCCTCTCCCTCCACTTGCTTGCCATTGCGAGGGGGAGGGGGAGGGCTGGCTGGTTGTAACCAGCCAGCAACCAGTTGCAAGGGGCAACCGGTAATGGTGGGGGGACTTGATCACCCCCCCACCAAAAGAGGTGGCCAGGCCAGTCGCATTGAGGCAACCTGTGGTGGGGGGGAATTGACCACCCCCCCACCATCAAAGGGGCCCTCTCCCCGCCCCTTTACCAAGGGGAAGGAGCGACGGGCTGGAGGGGACCTGAAAACCCCCCAGCCCACTTACTGTAGCAATGCCCTGTGGGTATTGACCCCCAGGGCCCCTGGTAGGGGGATTTGACTGCCCCCTCCAGGGATTTGAGAGAAAGAAGGGGGGGGGGGCGGCATGTCCGCTGGTTACACCCCCCCAGGTGAGATTTTGGTAGGACTCAGGTGAGTCCTGGGTCCCACCTGGCCCATATGAGGGGCCAGGGCTGTACAAGTGCTAAGATAAGTAACAGGGCTGGTTTTAACAGACAACCAGCCAGGGATTGAACAGCACAGGGGCTGTTTCAGCCCCATTGAGGTGGAAACACCAGAAAAAACCCAAATAGGCTGGCTGTAAGGGTACAGGGACTGATTCCATGTGGGCTGATGTAGCCCAAACCAAATAAAAAGGCCTGTAGAGCCTGTAGAGCTCTTTTGGGGCGGAAAATTTGCCTTTTGGCTTGTTTTATCATGGGCTCACAAGAGGCCAATCTTTTGTACTTAAGGAGCTCTTCTCCCTGCTGTTTTCCACCCATCCTTTCATCATCCAATAAAATTCCTCAACAATATCATCCAACGTGTTGCCCCATTTGTGAAAGCCCATCAAGCAATTATTGAAAAAAGGTGTCTGGCATTTCTTTTGCTTTAAATAGTGCTCATTTGCCTAAGCTAATTGCTTGCCATAATTATAACACATTATCAGTACCAACATCATCATTACTTCCAAGCCATCTAGACCCTTGTACCTTACTCTGGAGAACCTCAAAGACCTTGAGTTTTTGAAGAAGATTTCTTATATCCCTGATGTTAGCTCAACCAAGATTGTTCTGAAAAGTCAGAATTATAATGCTTGGGCTTTCCTTATGGATAGTCAGCTGTACAACATCTGCTTTGGGGAGATAATGGATGCAGATGTCATGTTGATCAGTTCAAAAGTGGAGAAAAAGTCTTATCATCTCATCCTTAGGAATCTTGATGAGAATCATGTGAAATGGGTTGCTGATACTCTTAGTGAAGATGAAAGAAGGATGGTAAGCATCCTTTGGAAGTTCCTTAAGTCCAAGTATGCTGGTGATTCTGTTCACTAGAAGGGTATAGCTTTCAATAAACTGTTCAAGTTAAAATATTCAAATTGTAAACAGTTTGTTGCCGAGGCTAGGTCTAGCATATCCAAGTTTAATTCATCAGGACTTAACATGGATCCTGAGTTTTTGTCACTCTTAATCCTTCAGAAGCTACCAAAGGAGTTTGATTCTTTATTCAGAATTATTTCTCAATTGGATCCTCTCCCTGGGGAGGAGGATGTGCTGAAAAGGATTGAAAATGATGATCTTCAGTTCAAGATTAAGGGGTTTTCTGGAACAGCCCTTGTTGGAAAGATGGGAAAATCTTGCAAGAAGGCAAAAAACGATTTTTCCAAGGTCTAATGCTATAATTGTCAGAATAAGGGGAATTATTCTAAGGATTTCAAGGAGGCCAAGAAGAGTAAGAAGTCCAAAGAGAATGACAAAGAGGTCAATCTCACTACTGAAAATGTTGCAATGGTGGTGTTTGATGGTCCAATGGAAATGGTTGTTGCGGAAGAAGGTACCAACAAGAAGGCCAAAATTGATGATGATCAAGAAATGTACTTGATTGATTAAAAATTGAGTAATCTCAACCTCAAAGATGAGAACATATCAGTGACTGATAAAGCTTCTTTCCTATTAGGAGGATTGAAGGAGGATGTTCTTGTTTTGATTGATTCTGGTTGTACAGATCACATGTTCTTTGAACCAAATTTATTTTCAAATCTTATTGATTATGATGGAGTTTTAAATATTGGTCAGAAAGGCAGAACAATTCAGATTAGAGGAATTGGAAAAGTTATTCTTGCAAATCACTTGGGTTTCAAAATTTCTTTTGAGAAAGTGTTCTATGTACCAGAGTTGCCTTATAACCTTGTTTCCCTTGGAGTGTTGTGGAAAAAAGGTTTCCAGGTTTGTTATCTTAAAGAAGATAAGTTTGTTATTGATATGAATGGGAGAACTGTTCTTAGTGGACAGGTTTGGAACAAGCTTTTGTGTGCAAGCTTTTTCAAAATCTCAGCTTTAAGCACTGTTGCTCACAATAGAAGTGGCCATAAGGTAAAGGACAGCAACTGTGAGAGTTGTAAATTTGGGGCTAAGACTAGAAATGTGTTCTCAAAGAGTAGAGATTGCACTGATTTTCCTAGAGAGGAATTTTCCATTGATTTTGCAGGGCTATTCACACTGGAGTCCCTTGGTGGGGCAAGATACTTCATCAATTTAGTTTATACTGCAACTAATTATTTTTGGGTTAAACCAATTTGATCTAAGGATCAGACCACAGAGGAGGTTTCTGTAATCTTTAAAGTATGGAAACAGAATTTTCTAATGAAGGAGATCAAGAGGTTTATCACTGATGGAGGTGGTGAATTTTTGAGTAAAGAGTTTGAGAGGTTATTGAAAGATTATGGTATCATTCATATAGTCACTACCGCAAGTACTCCAAAAAATAATGGAATAGTTGAGAGAATGAATAGGACTTTACTGGACAAGTTCAGAACTATTATGTCTCAATCTGGTCTACCAAAGTTCTTATGGGCTGAGTTGATGTGTACAGTCTGTCTGTTGCATAAAATTGTAAGTGTTAATGGGAAGAGTCCTCATTATCAGTTTTGAAGTTGTACCCCAAAACATCACACCTAAGAACAATTGGTTGCTTGGTGTATTATAGTGTCCACCATAATAAGATGGTTGGAAAATTAGACCCTAGAGCCAGAACAGGGGCAATTGTAGGCTATGATTTAATAAGTCAATTGTATAGGATTTATTGTCCAGGGACAAGAAAGGTTATCCTTAGTAGGGATGTAAAATTTGATGAAAGTAACTTTCCACTCAAAAGGAGTGAACATGTTGTTGTGAATAAGTCACAGCAAGAAATAGAATTAGCACCTATTTCACAAGCAAAGGCTGAGGAACATGTGGTTCCAGAAGATGAAGAGATGGCAGACATGCCACCAGAGGGTTCAGTGCCCGCTTCAGGGGAGTCCATTAATTTGGAACCTGATGAGCCTCCAACTCCAGTAAGAAGGAGTGGTAGGGTTAGAGTACCAGTTGATAGGTATGGGGAATGGAAGTCCCATTATTCTGCCACAGGATATGAGGAATATACATTTCAGGAACAGTGTATGCTCAATGAAGTCCTGGAGTTGAGTTCAGAAATGGGTAACAGGGTTAACAGGGTTAACCAAAATAGCTTTGGCCAAGCTATGAATTCTGATGAGAGAGCCAACCAGAAGAGTTCTATTTTTTAGGAATTTGATTCTCTAGAAAATAATAGTTTCTTTGAAGTGGTTAAGCGGGATTCTGTTCCAAAAGGAAAGACCATTGTGGGGTCTAGATTGGTTTTAAACATGAAGTTTGACAAAAATGGAGTTTTGAAAAGATTCAAAGATAGATGCGTTGCACAGGGCTTCAAGAAGAGAGGAGGTATTAATTATCAAGAAACTTTCTCACCAACTGGAAGGCTGTCCACCTTCAGGTACATCATTGCTCTGGTAGTGGAGTTGGGAGAAGAAATCAGACAAGCTGATTTTGTAACAGCATACTTGAATGCAAAACTTGGAGAGGAGGAGACTGTTTATATGTCAATCCCTGATGTTTTTTGTGAATGGTTAGTAGAGACTAAACCAGAAAGCATGAAGAAAATCTATGTTAGAAGTTTTCTTTCAGCAGATAAAGGGGAATATGTCCTCAAGCTGTGTAGATACCTTTATGGATTGAAGCAAGCAGCTAGATTGTGGTATAATAACATGAGTGAGAAACTGATACAGATTGTTTTCAAGACGTCTGAGGTCAAACCTTGTCTTTTTTTAAGAAAGGATGCAATTTTGTTTGAATGGTTTGATGACATTATTATTATTGGAAATGGTAAAGAGAGAGTCATGGATACACTCAAAAAGGAATTCAAGATAAAAGATCTTGTTCTGGCGCAACAGGTGCTAGGAATGAAAGTCAGTAAGAGCAAGAATGGTATTAAGTTAGACCAGAGCCATTACATGGCAGCTCTTCTTAAGCAATAAGGCTTAGAGGATGCAAAGGAGTTTGGTACTCCCAAGCAGTCAAACATTTGTTTAGAGAAGTCTACAGATGAGGAGTATCTGGAGTTTGTTCAATATGGGAACAACTACAGGTCAGCTATTGGATTGATTAATTATTTGGGACATTGTACAAGGCCCAATATTGCTTTTGCAATTGGTGTCTTGTTGCAAAAATTAGAGAAGCCAATCATGAGGCATTGGTCAGCGTTTAAGAGAGTTATGAGGTATCTTAAAGGAACGCACAGTCTGGGACTGTTGTTTAAAAAGTCAGCAATCTTTGATTTGGTTGTTTATTCTGATGCAAGTTGGGCAGATGGTAACACTAGGGAATCAAAAAGTGGTTTTTTTTTCTTCTTAGGGAAGAATCTGGTGTCTTGGATGTCCAAGAAGGTGTCGGCAATAAGTCTTTCATCAACAGAGGCTGAGTATAGAGCATACTTAGCAGATTCACAGGAAGCAAAATGGTTGAGAAAAGTCTTAGAGGATACACATAAACCACAAGGTTTTGCGTTGTTGTATTCTGATAACCAGAGTGCCATTGCATTGGCGCAAAAACAAGTGTTCCATTCAAGAACAAAACATATTGATTTTCACTATAACTATATTTCCAACGCAGTTAACTGCAAGGAGATTATGTTGAGGTACATGCCCACTGGAGCAATGATTGCCGATATCTTGACTAAGGCTTTAGATCGGAACAAGCATCAAGGCTTTGTGACTAATATGTGGATTTCACCCCTTTTGGATTAAGGGGGTGTGTTTAAATAGGTATGCACTTATGCATGTGCTACATATAAGTGTAATCCAAATGGGATGCACATATGGGCCTCTCAAGCCCATTGGAAACCCACACGGACCATACGGGCCTGTGTGGATGTCACTGATTTGGGGAAACTGGCCTCAAAACGGGTGAAACAGGCTCATTGGTACACATTCCCTAATGGGCCCAGTGGGGGATATGGGAAAATACAGCCAGATGGGCTTGTCCTGGTATAATTGGGCCAAAGGTTTATTTTGGACATACTTGGGCAGAATGGCTGGCCCACCAAATTATGTTTTACTTATTTTTTGGGCTTGGGGTGGCCCATTGGGGCTGCTGCCCATGTTGCAGCCCAGTTGGGGCTGCCGCCTGTGTCGCAGCCCGGTTGGGGCTGCAGCCCATGTTGCAGCCCGGTTGGGGCTGCCGCCCAGGTTGCAGCCCGCTCAGGGCCACTGCCCATGTTGCGGCCCCGCTCAGGGCCACTGCCAATGTTGCGGCCCGCTGGGGGCCGCTGTTTTTGCCTTTGACCTGTCTATCGGGCCCAATGGCCCCCGCAGGGCCTTTGTTGCAGCTGCCGCGGGGCTGGTGGTCCTGGCTCCTCCCCCTCCCCTTGCTTGCCATTGCGAGGGGGAGGGTGAGGGCTGGCTGGTTATAACCAGCCAGCGACCAGTCGCAAGGGGCAACTGGTCATGGTGGGGGGGACTTGATCACCCCCCCACTGAAAGAGGTGGCCAGGCCGGTTGCATTGAGGCAACCAGCGGTGGGGGGGAATGTGCCAACCCCCCACCATCAAAGGGGTGCTCTCTCCCCCCCCCCCCCCTTTACCAAGGGGGAGGAGCAATGGGCTGGAGGGGACCTGACCACCCCCCAGCCCACTTACCGTAGCAATGCCCTAGGGGTATTGACCCCCAGGGCCCCTGGTAGGGGGATTTGACCACCCCCTCCAGGGATTTGAGAGAAAGAGGTGGGGGAGGCATGTCTGCCGGTTACACCCCCCCCCAGGTGAGATTTTGGTTGGACTCAGGTGAGTCCTGGGTCCCACCTGGCCCATATGAGGGGCCAGGGCTGTACACTTGCTAAGATAAGTAACAGGGCTGGTTGTAACAGACAACCCGCCAGGGATGGAACAGAACAGGGGCTGGTTCAGCCCCATTGAGGTGGAAGCACCAGAAACAACCGGAAAAGGCTGGTTGTAAGGGTACAGGGACTGATGCCATGTGGGCTGATGTAGCCCAAACCAAGTAACAAGGGCTGTGAAGCCTGTAGAGCTCTTTTTGGGGCGGAAAATTTGCCTTTTGGCTTGTTTTATCATGGGCTCTCAAGAGGCCAATCTTTTTTACTTAAGGAGCTCTTCTCCCTGCTGTTTTCCACCCATCCATTCATCATCCAACAAATTCATCAACAATATCATTCAACATTTTGCCCCATTTGTGAGAGCCCATCAAGCAATTATTGACCCAAGTTTTCCAGCATTTCTTTTGCTTTAAATACTGCTCATTTGCCTAAGCTAATTTATGGCCATAATTATAACAATATGTTTAAAAACAAGGAGATGGTACAAAAAAAAGGGATTGGTTGTTGGCATTTTTTTGTGCCCTGGGTTTTGATTGAAATAAGGGTTTTCCTTTTTGATGATAGTTCCTGAATTGCATAGGTCTTTTGAAGAAAAATTATCCAAGAAAACATCATTCTGATTAAAATGGTAGAATTTTTTTTTCAAATGATGGTTAATTGATTTTTTCTTATATCTGCTTCACTAAAAATATGGTACTGGTTAGGTAGAAGAATGGGTGATGGGATGATGGTAAAATTTGGATAGTGGAAAAGAGCCCTTTTTTTCTAGAAAGATTCTACCTTGGGGGATTGTCAGGGATACCCTCAGGGTTCCTCTGATCCTCTCCCTCTACTGGTAACCTAAAGGGATATGAATATACATGATTAAATAATTCTGTTTGGAAAAAAAATGAAACATGTTTTGTAATGCATACAATCTGTGGTAGGTAGGATTGTATAAGTTGTTTTATTTAAAAAGGAAAAAATTTCTTTTTTTGGGTGTTTCAGAGGATGCATATCAGGCCTCATATTTGATAAACTTTTTCCGGAGCTTCCCAAATCCTACTTTTATTTATCTTCTTAGAAACAAACATGAGACATTCTTGGTTTTGCATTAAATCCTTTGTGATTAAACCTTTCTGACTTTTGTGGTTGAAATTATGATATATTTCTTGGTTGTGTGTCTCTGAGGAGGTTTCTGACGTCTTTCTTTGTATAGGATACTGCCACATAGTGCTGGTACAAAATTTTGTGTGTTTTATCTTTTTCACTGGACTGTAAGGTACTGATATGGTGAAAGGTACAGCATGTAATGATGATAAGTTATTGGTTGACTTTATATGTAATAAATTATTTTTATTTTGTAATTCTGTTACATTTCCCTACTTTCTCCAGCTTTGTAGGACCAGTGATAGTTGAACTGATATTTTTGATGGTTGATAACCTTTTACTAATATGTATTTTGAGGGTGTTTCAAGTGGCTCAGTAGGGCATTGGGGGTCAAGGAATTCATATTTTAGTTTAATTTGAGCCTTGGAACTATAAAAATTGTAGAAAAGGTGATTGTGATGAATGGAGGAAACTTTTGGGACATCAAAATTCCAATTTTTTTTTCTTAAAATAAACCCATCCTTACTGAATCTCATTATTAATGTGTTTTATGATTTTTTTTCTCAAATATGACGCTAGATTTTCCAAAATTTAGTATCCACAATTTTTACATATGCTTGAAGTTTCAAGAATTATTCAATATTTTATAAACCACACAGACATTGTGGAAATAAGAGGAAGGTACTCCCCAAATTTTCCTTGAGTTTGGAAGTTATTGATTCTAGCATCTGTGAGGTGTGGGATGCGCCCTTTAAGTTGAGAGATGAATATATGAAATCCTTTCCCCAAAACCATGATCCGTGGTAGCATGGCCCCCCCTTCATCCCGCACTGATGGGGAGCTTTTAAACCCTTCTCTCAACCCTAACCTAAATACAAGCACAAAGACAGCCCAGAAAACAAATAAAGAAGAAACCCTAAGACCCAGAACCCTAGCCTAACCCTAACCCATCTCTGTAATGCCCAATCCTTCATACTCCCCTCCCATTATGCACATCCAGTTTGTCCTTCTCATTACACGGCCCTCCGGCGCACCCTACTCAGAGCCCTCTGCAATTTTCCACATCTTCCCAATGCGCCATCAAGTTTTCCTGGTGCTTGTGGAGCGGTCCAGGCTTGCTTGAATCCCCCCCTGCTGTGGAAAGAGACTGTGTTTTCAGTAAAATGCCCCACCACAATCCCACTCCTACTTCCAAAAAGCCCACTAGACCTTGAGTTACACTCCTGTACCTCCGCAAATGGTAATAAAACCCATTCCACAAGGAAAGTTACTATGGGCCGCAGCGGTTGAGAATAACACCTGATTCCCTTCTCCGCTATCCACAAAACTACTCTGCACTAATAAAGACAATCCTTAAGCTAACACACAATGAAGTAATGGTAAATAAACAAAGCAGACTCCCCAATGAGCTCTGCACTTGAACTTTTCCTTATTAAGACTCCAATTTATTTAAGCAAGATAATACTCTTCAAAGCAAATTCTTTTTTTGTCAGCAAATATCCTCCAATAAGATAAGATGATGATTCCCCCCTCCTTTCCGTTAAAGGAAAATTTCCCCTTATATATACAACTCAAAAATCACTAATCCAAAAGAATGTAAACAACAAAAGAAAAACTTTCCTCCTAACTGCCTCCATGCATTCCACATTGATCCTCCTCACCAATAGTCCAATTGCTTGCAGTAGGCTTGGAAATTTATGTTCCCAACCTTATTAAAAGTTTATTCACGCCAATGAATCACTAACAACAGATGCCCATTGATCTTCATTAGGGTACCTCTACCAATCCCGCATGCAGCATAACTAATGGATCCCCAATGACATGCATGCTGCCTCCCCAATTTAGTGTCAATTGTCTAATAGTCCTGCAACCTCAATGCATAACCCATGGTCCGGCCTTGGTCTCTACTACATAGCTTCAATCACTTTCTTCCGCACTTCTAAATCCATAGTTGCGGGGGGGTAGATACGTTTGACCACATTTGTTGTCCACAAAAGGCAAAAAATCCAGCCCATCCCTGTCATTGTGCAGCGGAAAGCGCAGGCCACACCAATTCTGAGACTTGAATTTCTTACTCTGGATTAGACAGTCCTCCAATGCGCTTTTCCAAGCCTATTGCACTGCAGACTTCCAACCACTGCTGAGACGCTTCAAGTCAAATGTCCAGTGCTGAGCCTACTTGCCTTTGTGTCTATAAATAACCACCACATCCCCCCACAAATTGAATTCTGTCCCCAGGATTTCCAAGCTCCACAACACTTGAAAGCCCTTTTGAATAACCCACTACCTAACTTCTAAGCTTCAACCAAGACCTGCCCAAAAAAAAAAATTCTTCACCATTGAATTGTGCAAATATTGTTAAAAAACGCGTAGAGTGTGCACCTGCACTGTTGGTTGTCCTGCCTGCAACACCTTTTGTCTAGGCCACTGCAGGTGTTTTTTTGTTTCCCCAACCCCTGGTTCCTTGTGGACTCATCCTCTGCCTTGTACTTGCTCCACCTCCGGTCCCTGCGGCAAATGTATTTATCATAGCCCAATGGCTGACTTTTTGGCGGATGATGATGAGACAATGAATAGGAAACCTGGACTCCGGAGCCGGATTTCTGCGCCTCTTTGTTGCCCATTGCAGAGGCCACAGAAAAACTCTCTCCCCCTCCTTGATGCGCAGATTTTGCTACTTCTGCCGCCTGGGGCTGCCACCATAACCTGAATATTGGACTTGGCCAAGTTCCACGTGGGCCTGACACCACTCCCACATTTTTTTGTGTGGCCACGCCTCCAATAACTCCTCTGGTTGCAACCAGCATTCCCCTCTTCCAAACTACCTCTCCTACCCCTCCAGCGCCCACCACACCAACCTTGTCTCCCCTGATCACTATTCCTCCTGAAGAGGTTGAGTCCCCACATTGGGCATTGTGATCAGCTCCAATTTGCCGCTAATACCCCATAAGTTTTATTTTACTAAATCCAAAAGAAACTCCAAACAGCTCCCCTGCCTACCGCTGAGTCACTTTTGCCTCCATTGCCGGTCCAAAGATCTCCGTGTTGTTCTTCTCCAATCTGGACTCCATTGCCTCAACCTTCCCTCTGATCCTCCAACTCTTGCCCATCTTGGTTAACCAAATTCTGCCTGGTCTCTCTGTACCATTCAGCCATCCAAAGCAACAATGAAGACTGCTGTTGAGGGATTTAGGAAGCCAAAATTGACCGGTACCTCCACAAATTGGATGAGCAAATACTGGCCATCCTCCAATGATTTGTTGGGATCCCAGCTGCAGAGTGTTGCAAGCTCCTCTGCGTGCATATTTTTTCTGGTGGTGAGCTCCACTGCAGGCTCTTCCGCGCCATCTTCCTTCCTTAGATTTTTCCCCAACTACTATAAAAACTAAAATATATATAAATAGGATACTATAAAAAGATTCTACCTAAAAAAATTTTAATTTTTGCCACGCTCCCCGCATCTTGTATATAGTTCTTGAGATAAAGATGATGCCTTTCCCAACCCAGAAAGGAATCCGCTTGATTTCTGGCACCATCCTACAAGAAGAGACACACACACAGATATGCACAAAGGAAAGGACTCCGCAATCCTATATTGAGAACTCCTCCAAATCTGAGAGTGAGAAAAAACTGAGACACCAAACCTGAGACAGAAATCTGGAACAAAAACTCTGTAAGATAAAAGAAAAATAATCATACTAAACAGACTCTGCAAACTAAAAGAGAAAAAAAGAAACTCCAAAAACTCCACAAATAACATATCACCTAAGGGACCTGGACCACCCCAGACAAAGGCCTCTAGAGACTAGACCCTCCATGCTGCTCTGGTGATCTGAGCTTCCCCCTCACCTTATCCCCCCCACAACTTGAAAATTGATCCCAAAGTTCATTTCTCCAAGGACCCCTCCTCCAAAAACTCCTTTTCCTCCGCAGCCAGCTCCTCCATTTCATCCATTTCTTGATCCTTGTCTCCCAAACCAGCAGTTTTTTCAGAATCTGTAGTTCCCTGCACGTGGAACTTCTTCACATGAGCCACTGCCACATTCCTCTTAAGAGGAGTGCCATCCAACTCCTCCAACTGATAACTTCTGCCAGGAAACTGACTTATGATCTGGTAAGGGCCATTCCAGCAATTGGCAAAACGCTTACCCCACTGAATCTCCAAGCTCCAATTGTAAAGCAGAGCAGGATTGCCCTTCTTTAACAGGTCACGCAAGCAATTGGCACAACTCTTGTCCCAGTACCGGACCAACTTAGCCCAACTTTCCCCCAGCCTCTTTGCCACCTTTGCCACCATTTCCTTCCTCCGCAAGAGTTGTTCCACCCAAACCACAACTAAGTCCTCCATGTTTTTAACCTTCCACCAGTTAATATCATGATAAGTGAGGGTTTTGATATCCACCAGAAGCACCAGCTGCTTCCCATACAAAAGTTTGTAAGGCAAATACCCCATACCCCACTTGACCAATATCCAATCTGCAAACAATACAACCGGCAAGGTGTCTTGAAAATTCATCCTGTTGTTTCCGCAGATCTTGAAAATTGTGTCCCTAATTGGCTGATGAACTCTCTCTATTTCCCTGTCTCCCTCTGGATAATACTCCATAACCCACCCAAATATTTCACTGCAAGATTTGACCAGCTTCCAAAGATCACCCCAAAACTCTGCTCCACCGTCTGCCGTGATGAGCCGCAAAAACCCAAAACTGGCAAACCAATCCTCCTCCAAAAACTATCCAACTTTCTTGGCCACTAATCCAACCAATGGACGCGCCTCCACCCTTTCCAACAAGTTGTTACAAGCCACAAGTAGATACAGAAAATTCCCTGCCTTGATATGGACCACGTCCAGCAAGACCCTTCCAAAAAGAGCATCCTCTCCCATCAAAATAAATACCTCCCAAGGTAACCTGGTAATCTGCCGCTGAAAATACTCACAACTCCACACCCAATCCCGCACCGTAAGTCCTAGACCTGGCCACCAGAACCTGGTCTTAACCCTTCTTTGAGTTTCTGCCTCCCCCCGGTGCCCCAAGTTGTCATGGAGGCTCCTCAACAAGTTCTATGATCTTCCCACCTTGTGACCACAACCAGGGATACTGGAAGTGACGGCTTCAAAAACTTCCCTTCCTGACAGAAGAAATGCAGAACCTTCCACCAAGCCCACCTCACCTCCGCCAGCGGCAAAATTTCTGGAAAATGAAGTGTCCAAAGATACTCCTACAACACCTGAAACCTACCAAACTGCTTCAGGGGAAGTTTAACAACCTCCGCAGCCATTGCTGTCACCTTTAGAAGCCTTTTCTCCACATCCAAATCCTCCTTTGCTGTGCGCAGGATTTCTGGATACTGTGATAAAGCATTTAGAATTGTAAAGGCATTCCCCGGAACGTGCCTGACTGTGAAATTGAGCAGCTTTAAGTATGCAATCCACCAAGCCATAGGAGCATTGAGAAAAGTTGGAGAATTAATTATTGTAGCAAGTGCCTCTGTATCTACCAGGAGTTAAAACTTCACCCCTCACAGCACATGCTGCAATCTATGCATGATCCTTTTTACCCTGCAAAACTCCAACTTGGGCTGCAAATACCAAGCTTCAACTTCCAAAAAAGTTGCCAAATTGTAGAGAACTGGCCTGTCTTTCACTTCATCTTCCCGGCAAGACCCCCAATTTGTAGAAATAGATTGTGTGTTCTGTAAAATTCCCCACCACAATACCACTCCTAGTTCTGGAAAGCCCACTAGCCCTTGAGTTACACTCCTGTACCTCTGCAAATGGCAATCAAAACCATTCCGCAAGTAAAGTTACTATGGCCCCCAGTGTTTTAGAATCATGCCTGATTCCCTTCTCTGCTATCTTCAAAAATACTCCGCACTAAGACAGACACTCCTTATGCTAACACGCTGTGGTGGTTATTCATAGACACAGAGGCAAGTAGGCTCACCACTGGAAATTTGACTTGGAGCGGCTCAGCTGTGAGTGGAATTAGGCAGTACAATAGGCTCAGAGAAGCGCATTGGTGGACTTTCTATTCTGGGGTACATTAGCTGAGGGCTTGGCATTGGTGGGGCGCCCGCTTTTTGCGGGCACAATGACAAGAATGGGCCGGAGTTTTTTCCTTTTGCAGACATCGTGTGGTTGAACATAACTATCCCTCCGCGGCTGTCAGCCTCCTGGATGCCAAGACCCTTGTTATCCTTTAGCTACCAAAGGTGATAGAATAAATAATAAATATATTATTTAATCAATGCAGCAAAAATCCATAAAATATTTGGATAAAGCTTATTGCAAGATTAATTGGTTTGGATATGGTTTATTTTTATAAATAAATATAGATAAATTGATTATTATATATTTTTATATAGGGGCCACAATTATATTGGGGATCTTTAACACCTCTCTTCAGGGAATTCAGTAGGAAAACACATAGGCCTGGTTACTTTGGGACCTTTAGTTTAAAGGATATTTTTCCCAAAGATAATATGTATATAAAATACATGTTGGAGTGGCAGGGCTTTGTAACCAAGCTGCCACAAGAGAGAAAGGATAATAAGACTCACTGATATATTATTAAATCCTTTGGGTACCTGTTTGGGATGTGCACTGATGGGTTAAACCTGTTTACTGGGGTTATAGGGTTGCTCAGCAGTTTAAATTGATAAAAGAGGGTTTAGGACGGATATTATTAATCAGAATGAAGCCATAAATCACTTACTTATCTCTTATAAGTATTTTATTACCTTGGAACAGTGTCTGGATGTAAATATAGCTGGGTCTCTGGGTATCAATAGCCTCTAAAGAGCTCTTTATTTATAGCTTTTGGAGTCCCAATATTGTCCTTCTGAGGGGTACAGGGGCTCAAAGAGACGGACACTGAGGCTAGCAGGGTAACCAGTGGTAGACTGTCATGTGTCCTTGGTGCTGTAAAACGGGTAGTATCTAATTCCACAGGGTATGGGAATTATTCTACTTTATAATTGATGTTTGGACATGTGAATAACACTAATCTGTCCTTTTTATTGATTATTTAATTAATTATCCTTAGTAAATGTTCCCAGGAAGTTAATAATTATTTTAATAGACATTTATACGGATATTCTGATGTCAGGTTAGTTCTCATTATGTATTAAATAATTGGGGTAAAGTCATGATGTTGATTTTACTCCTTATTTTCAAAATACAGTTGATTTACTAAAATAATTACTTAAAAATGTAAGTCATGGGTATTCATGTAATATTTTCACATCATAGGTTTTCTTAGTATGTCAAAAAAATTTTGATGTCTATAAATTCTCATAATAGTATATTGAAGTATTTTAATATATTTTTAGAAGTAGTCATTATCTTATTTTCGACATTTTTGGTACTTTGAATTATGTTTCATAGAAAATACGTATAAACGTTATTTAAGTATTTTTATATAATTTTATGCACTTTTAGACTATCTACTATCCACAGGAACATTTATTACATATGTAGAATGTTCCTGTGTGGGTTGTAGCATGTTTACGCGGTACCTAAGTTTCTCAGGCCGCCTGTCACTTTGTGAACCTGTAGTCCCGCCGCTGCATACTTGTCAGAGGCCCAGGGCTCCGTACACAACTTTGACAGAGTGACAGAGCTGTAGCTCAGCCGTGTGCGGGTGCATTGGCTGCCGCGGCTGCATGCGGGAATTGTGACAGAACACATTTTGGTCTGTAACTCCTAAAATATACACAACACCTCAATTCTGACTGAATTTTAGGTGTGAAACCTATACGTGACAATACATGTGAAATATTTAGTTGGCCAAAAAGTGCAATAGTGGTGCCGTGGTATTTTGGTCTTTCTTTTCCTTAATTATTTAAAAGTATAAGGAGTTGGATTTCAAGGGTGGGGTCAGTGAGTGACCCTACCTAATTTTGGGTGGAGAATCCATTTTTGCAGTAATTTTCATGGTTATCCTACTCCTTCTTAGGTTAATTTTAATATTATCATTTTTATGTTATTTCTGTTACTTTTGCAGCTTTCTCTGCAATTGTAGCAAGCTGACAGCAGTGGTGCGTTTACTAATGGGGAAGCAAGTGATAAAAGCTAAGTAGGATGGATCAGGCCAATTATGGTATATGCGCTGAGATTGCAGAGCGCTGTGGGGTAATGAACTCTAAAGTCAAGGAGGAGTCATGCGGTTCATTGGGGATCCATAGTTATGCCGCATGCCAGATTGGGAGTGATCCGCTTGGGAAGATCAACAAGGATCTGTAGTTAGTTATGCGTTGGTGCAACTGAACTAGTTGGGGGAATTGGAAACAGGATCATAAAATCTACTGAAGATCACCGGATTGGGTAAGGATTGGACTATTAGTAAGGAGGATCAGCACGGATCACACGTAGGTGGTGGGAAAAGGAGTCTTTCTTTAGCAGTTTACGTTCCTTTGTTATTTGTTGTAATATAAGGAAGCTTTAATTTTGTTTTATGAGGGGGGGGTTTGATCATCATATCATAGGGAGGAGAGGAGTTTACAATTATTGGGGATCACATCATCATTGTTGGAGATTATCACAGAAACTTATAGCTTGATTCTTTTCTTCTGTTACTTTGGAGTGTAATAACCAGCAAGAGTTATTGGAGGTCATATTTAGGGAAATAGTTCAAGTGAGGAGCTGGTTGGGGGGTCCTTCTTGTTTATTTAATATTTAAAGAGATAATATTGGGATTGATAGATATCACAACTGAGAGCTGGAGACAAGGAATCAATAGAGGTGAGAACAAATCAAGAAGACATCTTGATCAGAGGAGAACAAACAGGAAGTCAAGACTGCATGAGTCATATTCTGAGGTGAGAGAAGGCAGCAGTAAGGTCAGTCCAGGAGGTTTTGAAGTTGATTTGAGAGTTGAGCAGAATGTTCTGAAATTGCATTGATGGTGAGTCTTTGTAATCAAGTTATGAAGATAGTTGGAGATTAATCTCACCAGGCATTTCTGGTAGGGAGTTGATAAGGTTGGGAGTTTTAAATTGAGAAGTAATTGAGAGAGAGAGAATGATGAAGAAATAGACAGAAACAATCAAGTGATCAGAAAGACAGATCCGGGGTAGAAGTAGGAAGTGAGGTTTGGTTCTCTGATTGACATAGAGTTCTACAGCTGTGAAATCTGTTCCCTGAGTGGCATACAGTTCTACAGCCATGAAATCTCAAAAATATTATTTCATCGCAAGTTAGCTTTAGTGGTTTCCAGCTTGGGTGCGGAAGCGGAGTTTGATTAGGAATTGCAGAGGTACAGGAGTGTGACTCAATGTCTAGTGGACTTTCTGGAACTTGGAGAAAGATTGTTGAGGAGAACTTTATATTTTTGCCAAGAATTTGCCAAACACACAATCTCTTTCCACAAATTGGGGGTCTGGACAGAAAGTACTTTTCTCTGTTATAATACCTGGTACCATCCGTGGAGATATAACTTTTTTTTAGTTGTTATTCTTTTCTTTTACGTCCAAGATGATGGGAGACTTTGAGGCCGGTTTGGCTGACTCACTTTTGACTCACCAACAGGCAACTGGTAGCACGCCACCATATCAAAGCGCTTCTTGTCAGACCTCCATTCATGCAGGGCTGCCGCCAAGAATGGCCACGGGGGGAAATCAACGTGTGCCGCACCGGAGATGCCAGAGGAGCGGCAAGGGAGCGGCGTGGTAGTCCAAACCTGTCCTATAGCCATCAGACTCACTTTTCCAGTGTAAAAACAGCTCAAAACCTCAAATTAACCTCAGAAATGGATTCTACATCAGAAATAATCCATAGTCACTCAGCCAAAGTACCCCCCCTATCTCTCATGGATTAGAAGATACAGCCCAACAGACCTCCAACTGTGGCAAACTCATACCCAAACAGGTTTCACAGCCCTGTGGAAGACATAAGACATACCTTGGAAACCCTCAAGTACATACCAGTGCCAGCTTACCATCAAGAACAGGACCATACACCAACCCTGTCACCTTATCAGCATACAAAGATACAGTTACAGGAGGCTGTGAAATCTGTCAGACCCTGTCACCTCAGCCAGAATACATCAATACAGAAATAGGAGGAAGCAAAACCAGTCCAGATCCAGTCACCTCATCAGCGTACAGCAATACAGATTGAGGAGGCAGTGCAAACAGTCCAGATCCAGTCACCTTACCAGCATAGAACAATACAGGTACAGGAGGCAGTGCAATCTGTCAGACCCTGTCACCTCAGCCAGAATATATCAATACAGACATAGGAGGCAGTGAAACCAGTCCAGATCCAATCACCTCATCAGCATACAGAAATACAGATGCAAGAGGCAGTTCAACCAGTCCAGATCCAGTCACCTCAGCCAGAATACAGCAATACAGATACAGGAGGCAGTGCAGAATGTCAGATCTGGTCACCTGAACCAAACAAACATGCAAATACACATACAAGAGGCTGTGCAGAAGTACACAGGACCAATATATGCAGGAGGACGTGAGACCAGTCTTAACCAGAACCAAACAAAGCACCAGTATAACCAGAAACCAGACAAACCACCAGTATTTGCACAGAAATAAATTCAGGTAGAATCAAGTTGCACTGAACAAACTACCAGTACAGCACAGCAATATATTGTATCTGCATTACAAAGCAATTTATGCAAGACTGTGCATGCATGAAACCCCTGTACAAGCTTTTCCCAACCAGCAGAAATGCCTCATGTAACTATACAAGCTTTTTCCAACCAGCAGAAATGCCTCATGTAACTGTACAAGCTTTTCCCAACCAGCAGAAATGCCTCATGAACCTGTATCCCACTGTAACAGGGGAAGCCCCAGGGCACCCTCAGGGGCAGCCCTGAGCATCCCCTTAGGACCAGATTTTCTATTTAAGGAGGGCCTCTCTGCCCTATTCAGGTTGTATCCCCATGCCATCAGGCCTATCACCACATCCTCTCACATATCAAACCACCTAACAGGCCCTCTTGGATCATCCATCTGTGGTACCTACCCAGATAAATATTAGTAGTGAATCAGTTATAAAAAGAAACAGGAAATCAGAGACCAAGTTATAGACCATCTTTAACCAATTAAACCACCCACAAGGTGCTTGAATAAGGGTTCTTCTGTGACCTAAAATATTCAGCACCATATTAAAGAAAAGCCACCCATTAATCAATGAATAACCCTTATAAATAAAGAGAGCACAACCAGAAGCAACTACCAAGCTTTCCCCTACCCACCCCCCTGTTGGTAAACCCATCCTTGGGTCCTCTCCTGAACCATCCCTTTGATAAAGCCTTGAACCCTTTAAAGTTGAGATATTGGTTAAGATCACATATATCTGATCAATCAGTGACCAAAAACCCTAACACATCTGGTCCACTCTTCAAAAATATCCTACCAACCCACAGCTAATAATTAATCATAGGTTGATCTGAGACCTATAATAAGTCTAAAAAAAACAAGCCACCAATTAAAAAATATTGGAAGACTTACTATAGTTTAGAAGGGAAGGCAATTAAAAAACACCTCAGTTTACTAATACTCTAAAGGAATAGAAGTAATACTTAATTCCCCTTCAAAGACTGCCAGAAAGCTATTTGCTAAATTAACCATTATCCCATTAGGAGTCCCACAGTGGAGAAAAAATTAGGCCAAGGGACTACCCCGCAGTTAGGTTTTGTCCAGAGAATGTTCACTGATTTCTGGAACGGTTCAAGAACGCAGCCAACAGAAAAGGCCCAAATGACGTCAACTGGGTCCAGAAAATAGTCAACTTCATTCCGGATGAGGAGGCTCTGCGAGACATGGGGGATATGGAGGGTTACGGAGAACAGAATTGGGAAAATTTGTGGGGGGAAATAGTGGAAAAATGGGGGTCACAGGAGCAGAGGTTCTGAAAAGTGGATCTTGAGAGTCTTGCAACCAAAACGGCAAAGGAAGGAGTTGTTTCCTCAATGATGTTGTTTGGTGTGTATTGTTCTTCATTTGATTGCATTTTGAAGTACCTTGTCTGCAACAAAATTTTGGTGGAGCATACTGGCTCTGTCAAGAGGAACTTTATGGGGGGGTTAGCTCTGAGTTGCGTGGAAGGGTCCACACAAAGCTTTATGATGGAGGATTAATTTGTAGGTTGTGGGACAGAGGGGTAAACCTACTTCTGGACATGAAGGACATCTGCGCGGCCATTGTAGGCAATTTGGAGCTAGCAGAACTTATGGAAGAAGACCCAAAGGGTTTGGAGAAGAAGGATGTGCAGGTGAAAAGGGTAAAAGGGCCGGTAACACCAAAGGAAACTGCTGAAATGATGGAGATTTTTAACAAAATGTGTCTTTTCTGGCAGAAAGCTATAAAAAAGCCAGCCGCAACAGTCCCGGAACCACCAAAAACAACATCTAATGCGCCAACTCAGGGGCCATCAAGGGGGCCGCCAAGGAACAAAGGCAAGCCTTGCATCTTCCAATGCTATTACTTCTGGGAAGACGGCCATCTTAAAAGGTTGTGTAAAGATCTGAGTGCAAAAATGCTGAGCAAGATAGTTAAGACAGATGGAAGGGAATGCTTTTATCCTTCAGGAGAAACTATATTGGATATGCCAGATCTGGCTTGAGCAGTGGCAGCAGAGGAGAAGGAATCTACAGCGTCAGTGGGGTACACTTTTCCTTTAACTTGGGAACCCCCGGAAGTTTTGGCAGAGGTTAGAGCCATTTGCTCAGATGAAAGGAGAATAGACCTTGATGTTCCAACTCCTGCAAAAGCACTGGAACAGGCAGTTGTAGTCAAGGCGGGGGGATCCCAAATGAAGGCCGGAGAAGTAGCCAGGAGACTATGTGGAAGGACCACCTGGTTTGCCTAACATTGAAGGAACTAGCGGCAATCTCACCAGTAATGGCGGAGGAAATAGTTGCAGTCTTCAAGCAGTTTTTGGGGAATAAGGAGGACAACCCAAAACCCAGAGAAGAGGCAAAGATTGGTCCTCTCAACGCAGGGGCGGACGTTTTAGGAGCCAGCAGTGCTATGATGTGCCCTTTGGGATATGTAAAAATGCGGATCAGAGGCAAATGTTGTTGGGCAATGGTTGATAGCGGTTCAATGGTAAACATCCTTCCATTGAAGTTGGAAACCAATGCGGGTTTCTTCCGACACAATGAGAACATTGGTTTGAGGACTTTGGGAGGTTTTGAATGCGTGGTCAAAGGGGTGGTGGAGAAGGAAATGACAGAAGTGGCAAAGGTATTGGCTCCGCCATTGTATTTGTTAGTAAGTGGGTTGGAGGTAAAACTTTGTAGGATTTTCCTTTTTGCCTTCCGGGCATCTCTTGGATTCTTTCTGTATACTAGGGATTAACTCCTTACTGTCAAGGACGTCTTGGGGAAACAATATGGTACAACCATCTGTTGGCCTGAAAGTGGCAGATGGAAACATCAGAAGGGCTTCCCTCTTGCAGAAGGCAGCCACAACAATTTGGCAGAGTATTTTTAAATTTCTGCCCTGTGGCCTGTGCGGGGAAGGCTCCGTCCTTGCGCAGATGGTCAAAAGATAAGGAGCAGGGAGGATGAACCCCGTAGCATGGTCCAAAGTGCTTTGGGCAGTATTGAGAAGAGCAGGGATTGGGGCAACAATGATGGGAGCTGGGATAGGATCAAAAGTGATTAATTCCTTGCATGCGCCTCCAATTGGTGTCAGCACAAGCAGCTACCCTTGTGCCACAATTGTGAGCAACCCATATTTTTGTTGCAGGTCAACAATTAAAAATAGAGGAGACAACCAAGGGATCAAAGTTGGTTGAGGTGCGGGTCTTTGGTAGCAAATACAAACCAGTTTCTAAGAAGGTCAAACCACAGAAAAAGCCAATGCTGCAGGAACTCAATAAATCAATGAGGCCTGTACTTTGGTCATGGGACCCTTATGAGTTGCCCTTGACACCTGCAATCCTGGTGAAGGATCCAATGGGCTTGACGGAGGAGCAGATGGCAGAACTCAACTTTGGGCCAGAGGGGTGGTTGCAAGAGGAGGAAGTACAATTACTCAAGGTGGTGATTTCCATGTGGAGGAAGGCACTGTCCTTTTGTCCAGAAGAGCGGGGGTTACTCAGGCATGATTTTGCGGACCCCTACTGGATACCTATGGTGCCCCACAACCCTTGGCAGATCAAACCCATTCCTATTCTGGTAGCGGTTAGGGATCAGTTTACAGAGTTGGTGCAGGAGCGTTTGCAGACGGGTCTGTACAAGCCTTCTTTTTCTAGTTTTTCTAGTCCCATTTTTGCGGTACCAAAGCAGGAAGGGAAGATTCTGCAGATTTTCCACAACCTGCAGATTTTAAACTTGGTCACAATCAGAGACGCGGGGTTGCCTCCATGGGTGGAGGAGTTTGTGGAGAATATGACCAGAAGAGTCTCCTACTAGTTAGTGGACTTCATGGGGGGGTACAATCAGCGGGAGCTACATCCTGAGTCCCATCCAATGACAGTGTTTCAAATGCGGTTGGGGCCACTTCAGTTAACACGGCTTCCGCAGGGGGTGACTAATTTGGTAGCGGTTTAACAGGCACAGATGATGTGGATTCTGCAGGATGATTTTCCGGAAACAGTGAAGATATTCATTGATAACGTGGTTATCAAGGGGCCATGGAGCAATTACGGCAGAGAAAATATTGCAGGAAATTTGGGAATCAGGCGGTTTGTGTGGGAGTATGCGCGGACTTTGGAGAGAAACCTGTTCTGGATTGAGGAAGCGGGTTTGACTGTTGCCAGTAAAAATTTTGCGGTGTGCATTCTGGCCTTAGAAGTTCTTGGCCACGGGGTTTCCGCAAAAGGGAGGAAAATCACTAAGGCCAAAGTTAACAAAGTTTTGGAATGGCCTACTCTGCGGAATGCTACTCATGTTTCCCAGTTTCTAGTTCTTTGTGGATGGGTACGGATCTTCATTGAGCATTTTGCAGAGATAGCAAGCCCTTTGCGGAAACTGATTAGGAAGGGGGCAGAGTTGGTATGGACAGAGGAATGCGATTGCACTTTCCAGGAGCTGAAGGAGATTGTTGGGCAGCAAATACTGTTTAAGGAACTTGACTAAAAAAAGGAGGGATCCTTCTAGCGGTGGACTCAAGCAATTTTGGTGCGGGATGTGTGCTGGCCCAGGAAGATGAAGGGAAAGACAGGCCAGTACTCTACAAGTTGGTAACCTTTTCGGAGGTAGAATATTGGTACTTGCAGCCCAAGCTGTTGTTGTGTGGGGTGACAAGGATCATGCGGAGATTACAGCATCTGCTGTGGGGGGTGTATTTTGAACTCCTGGTGGATGCAGAAGCGCTGGCTAGGATGATTAATTCTCCAATCTTTCCTAATGCTCCTATGACATGTTGGATTTCATACTTACAATTGTTCAATTTCATAGTCAGGAACGTCCCAGGGAGGGCGTTCAAAATGCTGGATGCTTTTTCTTGGTATCTGGAGGTCCGGCGCACAGTGGAAGGGGATTTGGATGTGGAGAAAAAGCTTATAAAAGTGGCAGCAATGGCTGCAGAAGTTGGGAAACTTCCCCTAAAACAGTGCCAAAGGTTTCAGGCATTGGACAAGTATCTTTGGAAACTTCTTTTTCCTGAAGGTTTGTTGGCAACGGAGGTTAGATGGGTTTGGAAGAAGGTTTTGCTTTTATTTTTCCAGGAAGGGCGGTTATGGAAGTGAGAACTTCCAATAACCTTGGTTGTGGTCACAAGGTGGGAGGATCAGGGAGATATGATGTGGAGTCTTCAAAATGACTTGGGCCATTGGGGAGAGGCCAAGATGCGGAGGAGAGTCAAGACCAGGTTCTGATGGCCTGGTCTGGGGCAAATGGGGAAAGATTGGGTGCAGATTTGCAAAGCTTGTCAGCGGCGGAGTACCAGATTACCTAGGGAGGTGGGTATTCCAATGGGTGAGGACGCCTTTTTGGGAGGGTCTCTCTGGATGTGGTCCATATCAAGGCAGGAAAGTTCCCATATCTGCTTGTGGCTTGGGAAAACTTGTTGGGGTGGGTGGAGGCGCATCCATTGGTCAGGCTGTTGGTGGAGAAGTTGGGGTGGTTTTTGGAGGAGGATTGGTTTGCTTTTTTTGGTTTTTTGCAGCTCATCACAGTGGATGGCAGAGTGGAGTTTTGGGGTGATCTTTGGAGGCTGATCAAATCTTGCGGCGCAAAGCTTGGGCAAGTTACAGAATATTATCCAGAGGGAGCAGGGGCAATAGAGATGTGGCATCAGCCAATCAAGGAAGCAATGGTAAAGATCTGCAGAAGTAATGGGAAGAAGTGGCAGGAATACTTGCCAGTCGTGCTGTTTGCGGATTGGATATTGGTCAAGCCGGGGATGGGTTATTTTCCTTACAAGCTTTTGTATGGGAAGAAGCCGGTGCTTCCAGTGGATATTGAAACCTTGACTTACCTTAATATCAACTGGTCAAAGGTTAAGACCACGGAGGATCTAGTTGTGGCGCGGGCGGAGCAACTTTTGCAGCAGAAGGAGATCTTTGCAAGGGCAGCAAAGAGTCTGTGGGAAAGTTGGTCTAAGTTGGTTTGGTACTGGGACAAGCTTTGTGCCAATTTCTTGCAGGACCCTTTGCTGAGAGGCAACCTTGTTCTGCTTTATAATTGGAGCTTGGAGAGGAAGTGGGGTAAGCTGTTTGCGGATCTCTGGAACAGTCCTTATTGGGTTGTTAGCCAGTTTCCGGGTGGGAGTTATCAGTTGGAGGAATTGGATGGTCCTCTGCTCAAGCAGAAAGGGGCAGCGCCTCACATGAAGAAGTGCCATGTGCAGGGAACTACCAACTTTGATGAAACTGTGGGTTCAGGGGATGAAAATCAAGAGATGGCTTACTTAAGCAAGCCGGCTGTGGAGGAGAAGGAGCCTTTGGAGGAGGAGTCCTTGGAGGAATGAGCGCTGGGGTCAACTTTCAAGTTGTGGAGGGACAGGGAAGCTCAGATCACCGGAGCAGTGTGGAAGGTCTAGTCTTAAAGGCCTTTTTCTGGGGTGGTCCAGGTCCCTTAGGTGATATGTATTTGCGGATTTTGGAGTTTTTTTTAGTTATTCTTTGTCTCAAGTGTCTCAGTTTTATTTGTCTCATTCTTAGATTTGGGGGGGGTTCTCACTAGGGGTTGCAGAGTTTCTTTTTGTGTCTCATTTTGTAGGATGGTGTGGGGAATCAAGAGGATTCCTTTCTGGGGCGTGCCAGGCATCATATTTATTTCAGGAGCTATATACAGGATTTTGGTGGCGCGGCAATAATTTAAGAGGTGGGAGAAATCTAAGGAAGGAAGATGGCGCGGCAGAGTTCACCACCAGCACAATGATGCTCCCAGAGGAGCTTGCAAAGCTCCGCGACTGGGATCCCAATCAAACTTTGGAGGATGGCCAGTATTTGCTCATCCAATTGGCGGAGGTACCAGTCAATTTTGGCTTTCTCAATTCCTCAGCCGCCTTCTTTGTTGTTGCTTTGGATGGCCGCGTGGTATGGAGAGACCAGGCAGAATTGGGTCAACCTAGAAGGGCAGGAGTTGGAGGACTGGAAGGAGAGTTGAGGTGACAGGGTCTGGATTGGAGACAAGCAATGCAGAAATCTTTGGGCCGGCAATGGAGGCAATGGTTACTCAACAAGAGGCGTGGGAGCTGTGTGAAGATATGGAGGATTTAGAAAAAAAACTCACGGGGTACAAGTGGCAAATTGGAGCTTATCACAATGACCAAGTGCGGAGATTCAAACTCCGCAGGAGGTGTTGTGGTTGGATTGGGTGATGGTGGATGGAATAGTGGGAAGTTGGGCGCTTCTGGCAGGGTTATTGGAGGCGTAGCTACTCGGACAAAGACAGGAGCCGTGTTGGGTCCGTGTGGTACCTGGCTGAGTCAGAAATTCAGGTTGTGGAGTTGACCCCAGGCTCAGGTGGCATCTCCCCAGGCAGCGGCGGTGGGGTAATCCGCGCGTTGAGGAGGGGGGGAAAGGTGGTCCGTGGCCTCTGCAACAGGCAACAAGGAGACGGCGTGGTCCGGCTCTGGAGTCCAGTCTTTGGTCTTGATAGGTTTGTCATCATCCACCACAAAGTTGGCCATTTTTCTGCAGTGGCAACGTTTGCAAAGGGGACTCAAGGTAGAGTGGGGACGGGGCGGAGGACAAGTTTGTGAGGATCCAGGGGTTTGAGCACCAAACAAACACCTGTGGTGGCCTAGAAAGCAGGTGTTGCAGGCTGGGAAAGCGGCAGTTTTGGTGCACATTCTCCAGATTTTTACACAGTACTGGCAAGTTTCCATGGCGGGGGATTTCTTTCTTTCTTTTGGGGTTTGGAGTGTGACTAGGAGTTGAAGGGTTTGGCAGACGTTCTGGCATTGTGGAGAGCAGGAATCCTGGAAACAGAATTCAAGTGGTGGGGATGTGGTGGTTATTTACAGACAAGGAGGCAAGTAGGCTCACCACTGGACATTTGGCTTGGAGCAGCTCAGCTGTGGGTGGAAGTCCGCAGTACAATAGGCTCAAAGAAGCGTGTTGGAGGACTTTCTATTCCGGATTACATTAGCTGAGGGCTCAGCATTGGTGCGGCGCAGGCTTTTTTTGGGCAAAATGAAAAGAATGGGCCGGAGTTTTTGCCTTGTGCAGACATTGAATGGTCAAACATAACTTTCCCTCCGTGGCGGTGGGTTTACTAATGGGGAAGCAAGTGATCAAAGCTAAGTAGGATGGATTAGGCCAATTATGGGATATGCACTGAGATTGCGGAGCGCTGTGGGGCAATGAATGCTAAAGTTGAGGAGGCAGAATGCGGGTTGTTGGGGATCCTTGGTTATGCTGCATGCAGGATTGTGAGTGATCCGCTAGGGAAGATCAACAAGGATCTGTTGTTTGTTATGCATCAGTGCGACTCAACTGTTAGGGGTAATTGGAAACAGGATCATCAAATCTACTGCAGATCACCGGATTGGGTAAGGATTGGACTATTAGTAAGGAGGATCTGCACGGACCACATGGATTTTGTGGGAAAAGGAGTCTTTCTTTAGAAGTTTATGTTCCTTTTTTATTTTTTGTAATATAAGGAAGCTTTTATTTTGTTGTATGAGGGGGTGGAGTTTAATCATCATATCATATGGAGGAGAGGATTTTACAATTATTGGGGATCACATCATCATTTTTGGATATTATCATGGCAAATTATAGCTTGATTCTTCTATTCTTTTACTTTGGAGTGTAATAACCAGCAAGAGTTCTCAGAGGTCATATTGAGGGAAGTAGTTCAAGTGCAGAACTCATTGGTGAGTCCGTCTTGTTTATTTACTATTATTTCATTGTGAGTTAGCTTTAGTGGCTTCCAGCTTGGGTGGGGAAGCGGAGTTTGATTAGGAATTTTGGAGTACAAGAGTGAAACTCAAGGGCTAGTGGACTTTCCAGAGCTTGGAGAAAGATTTTTGTGGAGAACTTTGTATTGTTGCGGAGAATTTACCAAACACACAATCTCTTTCCACAAAGCAATGAAGTAATGGTGAATAAACAAAATGGACTTTCTAACAAACTCCGCACATTAACTTTTCCCTATTAAGACTCTGGGTTATTTAAGCAAAGAAATACTCTCCAAAGCAAATTTGTTTTCTGTATGCCAATATCCTCCAATAAGATAAGATGATGATCCTCCCCCTCCTTTCTGGTAAAGGAAATTTTCCCCTTATATATACAACTGAAAAAAGCACTACTCCAAAAGAATTTAAACAAAAAAAGAACAACTATCCCCCTAACCGCCTTCATGCATTTCACTTTGATCCTCCTCACCAAGAGTCCAATCCCTTACCCAATACAATTGCTTGCAGTAGGTTTGGAAATTTATGTTCCTGGTCTTCCTAACAGTTGAGTTGCACTGATGCATAACTAACAACATATCCCCATTGCTCTTCCTTAGCAGACATCTAGCAATCCAGCATGCGGCATAACTAATGGATCACCAATGACCCGCATCCCACCTCCCAACTTTAGTGTCAATTGTCCCATAGTCCTGCAACCTCAATGCATAACCCATATTCTGGCCTTGGTCTCTACTAAATAGCTTTGATCACTTGCTTCTGCAATTTTAAATCCATAGTTGCGGGGGGTTAGATACGTTCAACCGCATTTGTTGTTGGCAAAAGGCACAAACTCCGGCCCATCCCTGTCATTGTGCCGTGGAAAGTGCATGCCGCACCAATGCTGAGCCTTGAATTTCCTACTCTGGATTAGACAGTCTGCCAACATGCTTTTCCAAGCCTATTGTGCGGCGGACTTCCAACCACTGCTGAGCCACTTCAATTCAAATGTCCAGTGCTGAGTCTACTTTCCTTTGTGTCTATAAATAACCACCACACTGCTCACATAGCCTCCCCAATTACCCCGCCCTTACCCCCCCCAAAATTGGTTGGGCAGGCTCCATGCCTAGGTCTGTAACGTCCAAGCGGGTTGCAGCCTGCTGCGTCTTGGTAAAACCCAACCTGTACCTGGTGTGCTGAGTCCCGCAGAGCCTACTGCTGAGCCTGCAGCAGCTGCTGCTGAGCCAGCATTGGCCACTTCTGAGACCGCGCGCACCCCAACTGCTGAGCCTGGCCTACCTAATGCTGAGTGCACAGGCCACAACGCAGTTCCCAATCTGAGGCTATATAATGACACCACAACCTTGAAAGAGGTCTGAAAAGCATAAATTTGGCTTTTTGGGCCTGGCTTATGTTTTAAAGGCTCCCTTAAGCCTTGCACACTAATTGATTGCTGGTTTTCTCCCTACAGGAAAGGCTTGGACCTCAAATTATTTTTGAAATTTTTGAAAATAATCCAAATGTTTCATTGATACTTAATTCATGTTTTTTAATTTTTTTTTTATAAAAAGTTCCTGCACTCTCATGGGGTGGTCAAATAGAATAAAATTTGAATCCTTTCCATGAATTTTTCATCCTTTTAATAATTCCTTTTGAAATTTCAATCAAAAACTCATCCATTCAGTAAAAGAAGGAGTGAATTTGATATAAGGAATTTTCATTTTAGAATGCTCTCCTACAATTCATACCCCCTATTGGACTTTTCATTGCTGTTTTTTCAGTGAGAAATGGTTGATTGAGAATGAAGCAAAATATCAGTTTGGTTCAAAATTAATGTGTCTTATTTTTTAATATTTTAGGTCTCATGCCATTTGATTTTATTTGATATGATTTTTTTTCCTTGCCTCAAACTATTTTCATAAAACTGGTTTTAAGCAGATGAAATAGTAGAATTTTCCTCAGAATCACACAAGACTCCCATTAATGAGTAAAAAAGCTCCCAGCCCAAAATTACTTTGAAATATTTCAATAAATATTTGCAAACTAAAAAAGGTTTGAAGTGATGAAGTTCAGGTTTATGGAGGCCAAGAGGTTGTGCATTCACTTGGCCAGAATTTTGCGAGTGTTTTCAAGATTGAAAAAGCTTTTTTGGATATTTTCAACATTGCAAAGGCTCGTTTGGATGTTTCCGATTCTAAAGAACCCTGGAAAAGCTTTATCAAGTACTTCTAAGCGGCTTTAAACTCAGAAGAGATCAACAGCATGCCTCCATGGACAACATATATTGTACTCTTCACAATCCTCTCACAAATAGGTTTTCCTACTATTTGACCCTCAAGTAACTACCTCGATCCCATTTCCTTTATCCTTTTCCATCCATATTAAATTCACGAAGCCTTTCCATTCACTCAAATACCTCTAGGATTTCTTGGTGCGTCTAGTCCACTCCTAGGTACGGCCTGGGGGATCTCCGCCTTGTGTATGAAGGCTATTGAGCTTTTGGACCACGTCCTGTAGACACGCTACTGAAGTATAAACTATCTTAGTTGCCATCATTCTCTCCCATCCGATTTTATGCTATTACCTAGGGTACTGTTTTGATGCGATCAAGAGCGATGGGATCTGTTCCTACGTCATGAGTAGAGAAAGACCTGTCGACATGTCAAATCAAAAACTGGACTTCGTAAAAAGTGTGATCAATTATCTCTGTGGAAATGAAAGCGTCAAAAGTAGCACAAGATACAGAAAAATATAGGAGGAGTTGTCACTCCTAAAACTTTTGGATCATCTCATCAGAAACTAGAAGTGCGAGCTTGCCCGGGGTTTTTGACATGAAGCCATCAATGTCGAGACTCTCTATCAGTAAAATGTCTCGTTTTGTCCTTGGTGCGTGCTTAGATTCCCGAGTTGATTGCCGGCGTCGTTTCCTCTGACGCCTGTTTGCCAAAGTCAGATGTAGTCACAGGCACTTGATCTTTTCGCGCTTTTCTCAATGGTAGAGTACCTGCTTGTGCCTCTCTGGCGATTCGTTCATTCCGGGTCTCATCGGGATGTTGTCGAGCCTTTGAGAAAAGTATCCGACGCAGCCAATTTGGCTGGGGGTCACTGCGCTTCTTCAATCTTGCGAATATGATGAATACGTCATTCCATAGATCTTGAAAAAAGGACTTGAGGCCCTTGAATTTCGAGGAGTTTTGACTCGCGGCCTCTCTCAGTCCGTGGCGGGTGGTGAGGACGGCTCGGTCTCTGGCGAACTCTTCCTCTGAGGTCGTCTCCGTCGGTGGATCGGATGCATGACCACCACCACCTTCACCGGCTGCATTACGGCGATACAATATTATTGCGCCGAATAATTAGAGTTTTATGTAGGTCAGGTTATCACTACTCACCTCCCCCTGTACTTCCTGAACGATTGGGATGTTTGGTGCCATGGGTGTCTAAGTTGCCTTTAACAAGATTACAACGGATTGATGGTGGGGGAATGAGTATCCTGATGTAAATGGTGTGCGAGTTTTGATCGCTTACTCGGTCTGCCCCCTTGCACATCTTCACCATGGTTCGAAGCCTCACTTCTCAGGTCCTGAAGGTCGGAGAGTGGAGTGGAAGACCCGGTCTGTGGTCCTAATTGTTCCTGTGTCAAATGAGGGCTGTTACCCAAGATTTCCCTGGCCTCGTCGGGTTTCAGACTTGAGGTAGGATCTATCAAGCAAATTTCATTCAGTTCGGGCAAGTTGGAGTTTCGCCTAAATCGGAAGTTATATCAGATGTCTTACTTGACACCGTGCCCGATTCACGAAAACCCTTGGCAGCTTCGATTTCCTGGGCTGCATCAAAGCGGCGAAAGCAAAAATCTCAGAAGACGTTGTAAATGGGCCCAAGTTTAATCGAATGAACTAACAGGCTCTCCCAGCTGGAACTAGCTCTTGGAATAATAAAATTCCCAGGGATAGGAAACCCCAGGAAAGTGAGCCAATCAGCAGTTGATTTGCGTCTATTAAGCGAATGCGCGCAGAAATAAGAGTTGAAGTCCCACCTTGCAGGTCCGCTCTCTTTCTCAGCCCATAACGGTGGTGACTAGAACTAAACACGGATAGACTTCTTTTATGAAATTGATCGCGAATGGCAAACGGGTGTGCCAAAAGGGTGTGACAATTTAAAAGATGAAAAGCAATGAAAATCCAGGTGAAGAACATCACGAACGATAAATCGGAGCAGTAGTTTTTCGCGATTCAAGCCGGGAAAATTGTGAATCGGAATAACATGAAAAGCCATGAGCGAGGACTGCGAAGGCCTCAAGGAACTCATAAAGCCCAAAAAAGACAAGCTTTCCGTTAAGTTAAATCCAAGTCTCACCAATTGTATTCCACCGCTCAACAACTATCGCAGTAGGAAGGTATGGTTTCATGGCTGGCCGTTACGCTAAGAGGCCTGTATCCACAATCATTTCCCTCCATGAGGCAGTTTTTGTGGCCACACGAGGACTGAGCACTGCGGCTTTGATGGAACTCATGTTGGGCTGTAAGTATGCAACCATGCTTTCGTACTTGATCCGCTTCATGCTCCATCGATGAAAAAGACGACTTGGATTAAGATGTGAGGTGAGGTGTTAACTTCGTTTGATCACAAGTACCCAACGCCCGGTTACCCGATTGCATACGGGTTCTGCCCGAGTTCACAGATATATGCCGGGCATCGATTCTGGCGTCCCCAACAAAGCCACTATTGATGCGATTTTGCATCTAACCAACTAACTGGTTGTTGCAAATGGGTCGGCCTCTTTAGACATAAGCGCATTCAAGAGAGGTAATCAAGTGCTTCCCCATATGCAACTGGCGAAGAATCCAACCAAGTTCAATTTGATCACTCAGCGAAAAGGTGGTCAAAAACTACTGTATCAGCATTAGCGATGAGTTGAAAAAAAAACCCTCGTCGCTCAAGCACCAGCAATCTGTCACGGCGTGAAAAGTTTTTTTTTCTTTTGATTCGACATCCTTGTTTTGGGTTGCTGTGTTTGGATGTCGGGACGTGGTTGCATAGATTATACATACTATACATATTTTTTTTTGGAGTGCAGTTTGATTTAACATTGCGCACTTTGCACATTCATCTAGGTGGGGGCCCCGGGGGGAGCCGGTACAGTCATGTGAGGATCGGGGATCAGGGGGACCCGGTACAAATTATCCGACGGATTCTGACAAACATACATACATATGTAAATTTAACTTTCACGGTGGAAGACTGACATCATACATACACGCCAGGGAGAGAAGCACGCCACCAACAAAAGGCCCATTTTCGCACCTTTGGGATTATGAAATCCACAACTTCTTCATTCAAAAATGATAACAAAGCGGCAAAGGCGTGAATTTAACCGTCTCTTTGTTGTTAGCCTTTTTTTTTAAAAAAAAAAAGTGCAGTTTTGCACATTGCGTATTGCATTGCGCACTATGAATTTAACTATGGGGTTGGGCCAGAGTCCATGCAACTAGGGGGCAGCACCATCTGTGGCATGGTGAAATACAAGCTTATCTGATGGTTTTTTGAGGGGAACAACAGATGCATGACAAGAGGGGGGGCTTTGATGTTGCAACCATGTTTCAGGTCATTTCCAGTGGGCAACAGGTATTGGAAGTTGAAAGCTCCATTCACACACCCAAGGACCAGCTAGTAAAGGGTGTCAAAGGATTGAATAGGTTGGTGTAGCTGACCAACGTAGAAGGGGTAGCAGCCAGGGGTTGGGTCTGCTGGGATTTGAACACTGGACTTGTACAGTGAGTAGACAAAAATAATGGCACTGATGCCCTTATTTTTGTTCAACCCTTTTTTTTATTTTTTCATGTTATTTTTTCCCACATTTATATACAGGAAAAAAGGTTAAGTTTTTTGTATTTCAGTAATTGAGCATCCTAATTCTATTGTACAATGATTTTTGAAATTTAAAAAAATAAAAAATAAACCAAAAAAGAAAAAAGAAAAAAGAGTTACAAGTTGGCTTAAAATTGATGATGGATAAAAAAAGATATAAAAAAATAATGTAAAATTGAAAAATGATGGGAGTTACACAAAAGAGAAAGAAGATGGTAAGGAATGAGAGAAAAAAAAAGAAAGAGATAGAATTGATTCTATCATTGGGTAGAACCTCCATTGGCCTTGAGGACTTCCTGCATGCAATCAGGTATTGGTTTGATGAGATTGTTGAGAGTTTGACAAGGAGAGTTGTCCCAGGCACTTTGGAGTGCTGTTTCCATCTCTGGGATTGACTTTGGTTGGTAGAACTGCTGAATATTATTTTTAAGAATTTTCCACAAATTCTCAATTGGGTTGAGGTCAGGCAACTGAGCCAGCCAAGTCAATTTTTTGATGCCATTTGCGCATTGCCAGTCCTTGCTGATCTTGGCCTTGTGAACAGGGGCCCTGTCTTCCATTCCAAAAAAAATTAACTGGCTGAAATTCTTGATCCATGGGCCAAGAGCACCCTTGTAACAATTTTGATGAAATCCTTTGCAGTGTGTTGCTTTGGTGGCATGATGACAAGACGTGAGTTAGCCACCAATGAAAGCACCCCTAATCATCATCAAGGACCTCCCACTCTTGAATGTGGGAGCAAGGCAGTTGGCTTCACAATCTTCATTGGAAAATTGCCAGACAAAGACTTGCTGCAAATTCTTGCCAATTTCAAAGCTAGATTCATTGGTCCAGATCACCCTCTTCCAATTTTCAATGGTCCAGTGTTGATGTTCACTAGCAAAGGTAAGTTGTCTCTTCTTCTGATCTTCATTTATAAAGGGCTGCTTGGTAGCCACCCTTGAGAAAAAGCCCATCTCATGGGCAAGTTGTTGAATTGTCCAAGTCAAGACATCCTTCAAGATGGAATCCTGGATCTTTGAGGCCTTCAACTTTCAGGAGTGCTTGATGGTGTGCCTGAGCTTGCAAAGGTCTAGATTGGTAAGTTTTTGAGTTCTTCCAGGGATTTTTGCTGATTGAACGGTCCCTTGTTGTCTGTATTGTTGGAGGACATTGTGAATTGTAGTCCTTGGAATCTTCATTTTTTCCAAAATCACATTCCCCAATTGGCCTGCTTCATTCATCCCTACAATCCTGGCCTTGATCTTGTCAGGTAGGTACTTTTTCATTTTGATTCCCAATTTAAAATTAAACATTGAGAAGTAAAAAAAAAACAAAATTAAAAAAAAATTGAAAAAATCATAGAGAGAAAAGAAACACTCACTAAAGTCATTGAATTGAAGCAGAGATGAAGGGAACCAACATGATGGAAAGAGACAATGCAGGTTGTTTGATTGATGTGGTCAACAAGAAGGGTTGCCTCAATATTTGGCAATGGAAGTTGCACAAAAATCCCCGGCCAATTTGGAGTGGGGGAGTGTGGGAACTTCAGAAGTCAGTGCCAGGACTTCTGTCAACCCACTGTACATTCTATGATGTAAATACCATTTTAGGGGTGGTACCAAGCTTCTGTGGGTGATGGTTACTTTTAGGCAATGCAGACCCCATTTTATCATTTCAGGATGAGTGATGGTGATTGTTTTGAGGATGGTCTGTTAGAATCCAAAATGTAGTTTTCCACTATGGGATTTGAACCCATGACCTCAACATCCATGAGTGGTGCTTTAACCACTAAAACAATGTGCAAACATTTGATGATTTTAAATAATTGACACCCAAGTGCTTCTTGCGAGATCCTCCCTGGACTTTGCTGTTGGCATGTGAAAATTTGTATGCAATATTGCCAGATGGTTGTCAACCATCTGACAATTTCAATATTGTTGAAGTGTCATCCTTTGGTCCTTGATTGTCATCCCTGTGACCTGTTGTGGCAGGTAGGTACAGATTATGTAATCCTCATGTGTTGGATTTCTGAAGTATATCAAGAGGACAAAAAGAATTTATAATTTCAAGAGGGCTGGAAAGAGGAGAATCAGCGTGAGGAATCACAAAAGAGAATAATAATAAAAAGAGAAGGAAAGAGATGAGAAGGAAACAAACATCAAGACGCCGCAGAGCTGAGTTGGGGTTGGTTGAGTGAGGAATCTAAACACAGAAAGATAATTTGGAAACAGGAAAAAGATTCTTTGTATGGAGGTAGAAGAAGATCAGAGTTGAGGAGAAACAATGGGACAGGCAACAAGATCCAGTTAAAGTCTTACCAGACAGAGCAGAATGGAGAAGAGGTTGAGGTCGGCAGGTTGAGGTTGCAAGGTTGAGTGAGTTGGGGTGAACGCATGAAGAGGAATAAGAAAAGGAATTGAGGAAAAAGAAAAAGAAAGAAGTCTTGGAAGAAGGAAAAAGAAGAAGAGCCAAACCAGATGAACAGGTCAAGTGGAGCATCCTTGGATGGTCTGAAATAAAAGAGAAGTAGGATTTTAATGATGAAAAAGCTGATAAAAGGTCACGCTGTGACATATAATCTGGAGGAAGAGAAGGGGGCGCGCGGTCTGTACAAGTGACATTCAAAAGACAGATAAAGAACAGAGGAAATAAAAAGCAAAGGAGAACGCAGGACACGGTGACTTTAATAAAGGAAGAGAGTGAGGATGTTCAGAAGTTTCAACACTCCCCATGGCTGGTATGACTGAAGATGCAATTGAGAGAGAGGGATCAATGAGATTCAGCAAGTTGGATAGAGTAAGGTAGGGTAGAGCTTTTGTGAGACTGTCTGCTTTCATTTCATGAGAGGAGATTATTTTAACAATGAGTTTGCCCAGGGACAGCTCCTCTCTTAGGGCCTTAGTTTTAATGTTGATGTGGCAAGTTTTAGAGTTGCAACCAAATTTCTTGAGTTTGTTGTCTAGGCCCTTGTTATCTATTTAGTGGAGACTGGGTTCAGGTTCTTTTTTCCAGAGTTTGGCCACTAAATATTTCATCCAAATAGCTTCCAAAAAGGAATCCACCAGTGGGTTCAGTTCAGCTTTGGTTGTAGAGTGAGTGATATTTCTTTGTCTGTAGCTGCTCCAGGAGATGAGAGATCCAAAGAGGAGAGAGAGATGACCCAATTGGGATTGTCTAGTTTCAAGATCATTTCTCCAAGTGGCATCACTGAAGCATTCAATTTGAGAATTGAGAGAATGAATTTGAAGAGTAAGTTTGAGGTTTTTGGTAGCCTTGAGATACTTCCAGCAGCGCTTTACTT
The DNA here is from genome assembly GCA_025617555.3 of Puccinia polysora. NCBI lineage: Eukaryota > Fungi > Basidiomycota > Pucciniomycetes > Pucciniales > Pucciniaceae > Puccinia > Puccinia polysora. The sequence continues at coordinate 52,792,832 of CM062618.1, forward strand.
CCTTCCAGTGACGCATTCCAGGTTTCTTGCAGAATCTGGCAAGGCTCAATACAGAAAAACTGAGGTCAGGTTGGGTGAGGCAGGCTACATAATTCATGAGAAACATGGCCGATTGGTAGTTGATTCTTAAGGATTGAAATTCTTCATGTTCTTTGTCCCAGGCAGGGGTTAAGCTGGCGTTGACAGTGAGAGGAATAGAAGAGGGTTTGCAGTCACTCATCTTGAGTTCTCAAAGACCGTGATCAATGTGTTTAGGTTGAGAGAGAAGAATTTTGTTGTTTATTTGTTTGTACTTCATACCTAAAATGGTGTTGGGTTCATGATGACTGGAATTTGGAAAATGATCAAGAAAGGCTTGTTAGAAGTCATCTCCTGGGCATAAAAGTATTAAGTTGTCAACGTGGAAGAATAGAAAAGGGTTTTTATTTGAATGTATATATAGGCAGGGATCTGAAATGGATTTGTGAAAGCCCTGCTCTTAAATCCAGGATGTTAGGGTGTGGAACCAATTGGCAGGAGATTACTTGAGTCCATAGAGCGACTTATTGAGGATTAGGTATTCAGATTTCCTTTTGCTTCCTTTGGGCGTTTTGATAATTACCTTGTTGGATAACGGGGCGTGGAGGAAGGCGCTTTTGAAATAGAATTGTTTGATTGGAAGAGAGTGGTACAGACCAAAGAGAAGAGCCATTCTAAGCGATGCAGCTTTTCCAGTAGGAGAGGAAGTGTCAATATAGTCAAGGCCATATATTTGGTCAAAGCCCTGAACGCATAGCTGACTTTTGTAGACTAAGGGATCCCCATGGCAGTTATCTTTTAGATGGTACACCCAGGTGGTATTGAGCGGGTTGATGGGTTCTGGTCCATCATAATCTTCCCACACGGCAAGATTTTCAATACCATTTAGTTTGGCATCCATAGAGGCTTCCCATTTGAGAGAGTCAAAGCATTTTTTTGCTTGTTTGAAGGTTCTAGGGACATAGTAATGATGATATCCATATTGAAGCGGAGGATGGAGTAAGGAACAATCTTGCAGTTGGTATCTGGGATCTAATGGAGCAGTTAGATTGTGGGAGGAATTGGACAAGTTATCAGAGGAGAGATCCTCAGGCTGAGGAGTATCAAGAGAAGGGGAAGGAGAAGAGGGAGACTGGGATTCATCAAGACAAGGAGGAAGAGGATTAGAAGAAGAGGAAATAGAAGAAAGAGGGAGGTCATTTTCCTACTTGATTAAGAGTTGGTCGTCAGAATTGGAGGAAGAGGAGGAAGGAGGAGGAGAAAAGGGAGCGGAGTCTTTGAAAATTCTTATGTGTTTGGAGGATAGGATGGTATTTTCAGGAGTAAGGATTTGATAGGATAGAAAGTCGGGATTGTAACCCACAAGAGTGCCAGAAAGGCCTTGGTCCTTTAATTTTTTGCCGCAAGAAATTTTGTTGTTCAGAAAGATGACTTTGGAACCAATGGGGTGAAAATAACTGTATGGAATTGATTTATTAGTAAAGATCTGATAGGGGGACTGAGAATTAGAGTCTTTGGGAATTTGATTGAGAGTGAGAAAGGCAGTTTTGGAGATTTTGGCACACAGGTTCGGAGGAAGCTTAGAACCTTGGATAATAGCTCGAATTGATTCAGTTAAAGTTCTGTTGGTTCTTTTGATTTTTCCGTTGTGTTCGTGATGGTAAGGTTCTGTGACAAGATGGCAAATAGATTTTGAGGTGAGGAAGTTGTTAAAATTTGAAGAGGAAAATTCTCCGCCTCCATTGGTGCAGATAGCGGCAGGAAAACATTTGCGTTTTTGATGTTTGTGATTAAGGATGATTTTTAATTGATTACTTGCATTGGATTTGTGTTGAAGAGGAATGGCTGAAATGTAGCCCAAGTGATTGTCAACAATGGACATTATATAGTTCATGTGGTTTCTGGAACTGGGAGTGATGGGGCCAATGAGATCAACGTGAAGTTGTTCAAAAGGTTTGGACGCTTGAGGTTGACTATTTTTGAAAGGGGATTTTGAAATTTTGGAGAAAATGCAATTGACGCATCAAAACTTGGAGAGTGACTTGGCAGAGAGGTTGGGAAAGAGGTTCTTAAGGCGGTAGGGACTAGCGTGGCCAAAAGATTCATGAATGTATTTGAGATTCTTGGTAGTGAACTGCTTGCAAGAGAGATGGCAGAGTTTTTGATTAGCTCCTACAAGAGAAGTAAGATTTAGAAAAAAGAGATTGCCTTGGATGAAATCAGAGAAAACGGGCTTTGAGTTGGAGAAAAGTTGGAATTGAGACCCATTTGATACGAGCAAACAAGCTTCTGATGAGATAAGTTCGCCAGAGCTTATGAGGTTAATGACAAGATCGGGAACGTAGAAACAGTTGGAAAGAGTAACCACAGAGTTTTTCCAGATGAGTTGAACCGTTCCTTTTCCCTTGATCAAGAGTTTAGAGCCTTCTTTTCCTGTGTTAATGAAGTTGCCATTGGAACAGTAATTGAGATGGATAAAGAAATTGGTGGAATTGAACATATGGCAAGATGCGCCAGAGTTGAGTATGATTTGGTTGGCTGGATTGATTTCTTCTATCCAAGTCGTTAGCAAGGCATGGTAATGAGCAACTTCTTTGCCTTTGGAATTTGAGTTCATCTGAGCTCTCCAGTTGGCTTGAAATTCTTTCCACCAGTCCAGAGCAAGATGTTTGTTTTTGTGCCAGCATCTATTTTCAGAGTGATCAGGGGACAGAGGATTGTGGAAGCCCCTCTTGCATCAAAATTCTTGAGGGACCGGTTTCTTGGAATTATGAGGAGCAGCCAGGGCAGTATTGTTAAACTTGATTTCCTTGGTCTTGGATTTGGATTTGTTTTCCAGTTGAATTAGATGGTTGAGGACAAGGTTGACGGAGATACCCTTGTCAGAATGCATGATTTGCTGGCCAAGAGATTTTAGAGAGGAAGGGAATTTAAAGAGAATAAGTTAGCAGAGTATGTCTTCAGGGAGATCAATTCCCACATCCAGCATTTTCTTCATGGAGATCTTTGTGTCTGTGATGAAGGAGTTGATTGCGTCTGTTTGAACTGTTTGTAGAGAAACTCATTGAAGATTTGAGCTCAATTGGAAGTTTGAGAAGAAGCAAATTGTTCCTTGACATTTAGCCATAGAAGCTTTGCAGAGGACATGTTTGAAGGATTGACCACATTGTTGTGAGTAATGGAGTCAATTTGGGAGAGCAAGATGACACAAATTTCCATGTCGTCTGTCGGGCTGAGGCTTTTAGTATTGTTCTCCAACAATTCTTTGACACCTTTGAGTTCCAGTAGCATTGACATTTTATCTTTCCAGATGGAGTAGTTTTTGTCTGTGAGTATGGGTACGGCTTCAAGAGCAGCCTTGAGGATGATTTGGCAGAATACACTGGTGCTTGATCCCTCCATTAGTCCGGTTAAGTTTGTTGGGATTGCTTTTGGCTTTTAACCGTGTTGGATTTCTGAAGTATATCAAGAGGACAAAAAGAATTTATAATTTCAAGAGGGCTGGAAAGAGGAGAATCAGCGTGAGGAATCACAAAAGAGAAGAATAATAAAAAGAGAAGGCAAGAGATGAGAAGGAAACAAACATCAAGACACCGCAGAGCTGAGTTGGGGTTGGTTGAGTGAGGACGCTAAACACAGACAGATAATTTGGAAACAGGAAAAAGATTCTTTGTATGGAGGTAGAAGAAGATCAGAGTTGCGGAGCAACAATGGGACAGGCAAAAATATTGAGTTAAACTCTTACCAGAAAGAGCAGGATGGAGAAGAGGTTAAGGTCAGGAGGTTGAGGTTGCAAGGTTGAGTGAGTTGGGGTGAACGCATGAAGAGGAATAAGAAAAGGAATTGAGGAAAAAGAAAAAGAAAGAATTCTTGGAAGAAGGAAAAAGAAGAAGAGCCAAACCAGATGAACAGGTCAAGTGGAGCCTCCTTGGATGGTCTGAAATAAAAGAGAAGTAGGATTTTAATGATGAAAAAGCTGAGAAAAGGTCATGCCGTGACATATAATCTGGCGGAAGAGAAGGGGGCGTGCGGTCTGTACAAGTGACATTCAATAGACAGAGGAAATAAAAAGGAAAGGAGAACACGGGACACGGTGACTTTAATCAAGGAAGAGAGTGAGGATGTTCAGAATTTTCAACATCATGCTCCCAGAGAGTCAACTGGTCTCTGGGGTCTTCAATAAGAACTCACTCCTCCTTCTTTCCTTCTTTGTTTTGTGTTTCTCTATTGTCTCTGTTTCTTCAATGTCTCTGTTTCCTCTCCCTCATTATTTCCGCTTCCTTTTACTCCACTTCCTCAAACTCAAGTTCTTCAGGCTATGACTACCAACCAACCAATTCTCAACTTGTGAATGGTGAGAGTTACCCCTTCATCACCATTTTAATCCCTTTCTGACTCATCCTTCAGCTTCTAAACCTCAACTCTCTCAGCTATACTGTCAGCCTGCTACTATTGCAGATCAAGCTGCAAAAGTAAAAAAAATAACATAAAAATAACAATAATACAATTAACCTAAGAAGGAGTGGGAAAACCATAAAGATTATTACAGAAATGGATTCTCACCCAAAATTAGGTAGGGTCACTCACGGACCCCACCCTTGAAATCCAAATCCTTATATTTTTAAATGATTAAGGAAAGAAAGACCAAAATACCAGGGCTCCACTGCAGAGCTTTTGGTAAATTAAATATTTCACACACATTGTCACGTATAGTTTTCACACCTAAAATTCAGTCAGAATTGAGGTGTTGTGTATATTTTAGGAGTTACAGGCGGAAATGTGTTTTGTCACAATTCCTGCACGCAGCGGCAGCAGCCAATGCACCCGCCTGCGGCTGAGATACAGCCCTGTCACTCCTTCAAGGTTGTGTACGCAGCCCCGGGCCTCTTACAAGTATGCAGCTGCGGGACTACGGGTTGACAGAGTGACAGGCGGCCTGAGAAGCTTAGGTACTGTGTAAAAATGGTACAACCCACACGGGAACATTCTACATATGTAATAAATGTTCCCATGGATAGTAGATAGTCCAAAAGTACATAATCTTATATAAAAGTACTTAAATAACCCTTATACGTATTTTTTATTAATTATAATTTAAAGTACCAAGAATGTTGAAAATAAGAAAATGACAACTTCTAAAAATATATTAAAATACTTTGATATACTTTTATGAGAATTTCCAGACATCGATATCTTTGTGAAATACTAAGAAAGCTAATGATGTAAAAATATTACATGAATTCCCATGAATTATATTTTTAGGTAATTATTTTTAGTAAATCAACTGGAACTCGAAAATAAGGAGTAAAATCAATATCATAACTTTAATCCAGTTATTTAATACATAATGAGAACTCACATGACATCAAGATTTCCTTAGAAATTTCTATTCAAATAATAATTAACTTACTGGGAACATTTACTAAGGATAATTAATTAAATAATACATAAATAGGACAGATTAGTGTTATTCAAACGTCCTAATATCAATTATAAAGTAGAATAATTCCTATACCCTGAGGAAGTAGATGCTACCTGTGCTATAGCACCATAAACAAGTGGCAGGCTACCACTGGTTACCCTGCTAGCCTTAGTGTCCATCCCTTTGAGCCCCTGTACCCCTCAGAAGGATATTATTGCAACTCCAAAAGCTATAAATAAAGAGCTCTTTTGAGGACATTGATGGGCAGAGACCCAGTTATATTTATATCCAGACACCGTGCCAAGGTAATCAAGTACTTATAAGAGATAAGTCAGTGATTTATGGCTAAGTCTGATCAATAATATCCGTCATCAACCTCTTTTTATCAATTAAAACTGCTGAACAACCTTATAACCCTAGTATACAGGTTTAACCCATCAGTGCACGTCCCAAACAGATACCCTAAGGATTTAATAATATACCAGTGAGTCTTATTATCCTTTCTCTATTGTAGCAGCTTGGTTACAAGGCCCTGCCACTCCACCGTGTATTTTATATACATATTATCTTTGAGCAAAATCTCCTTTAAACTAAAGAGCCCAAAGTAACCAGGACTACGTGTTTTCATATTGAAATCCCTGTAGAGAGGTGTTAAAGATCCCCAATATAATTGTGGCCCCTCTATAAAAATATTAAATAATCAATTTATTCATATTGATTTATAACAATAAACCATAACCAAACCAATTAACCTTGCAAAAATCTTAATCCAAAATATTTTACCAATTTTTGCTGCATTTATTAAATAATATATTTATTATTTATTCCATCACCTCTGGTAGCTAAAGGATAGCAAGGGTCTTGGCATCCAGGAGGCTGACATACACCATGACTGCCCTACCAAGATAACCAATGCCTGCTGCCTCCAAAGTTCCTCAACCTGTTCCGTTGGTAACCTCTCATCTTCTTCAGTCCTGTTGTGTTCCCTTTTCTCAACTGTTTTCCTTACTTGATTCCCTTATACTGTTGGTTGTAATTTATCTCAATTCATCAGACTGTTTCATGTTTAAAAGCCAAAGGCTCTTCAACACAACCAACAGAGGGATCCACAATGGAATCAAAATCCTCAAACAACTTCTCAGGCAATGGGTTCCAACAAGCAATGCTCAAAACCGCCCTGGAAACCATCCCTCTACTCTCAGAGGACAACTATGGCATCTGGCACAACAAGATGGACGGCCTTCTTAGGCTCAGAGGCATGCTTTCAATCCTAGAATCCAGCTCCAATCAGCTTTCCCAACTAAACAATGACAAAATCCAGCTCTTCCTTATCACCAAGGTTGACTTGGTGACCCACAAAAACATCATCACAGCCACCAACGTCAACTCTTCCAAAGCCATCTGGCAGGCAATCAAGGAAAGCTACTCCTCATTGGAAGCCTAGAAACGCGCCTGGATCTTCAACAAATTTCTCCACACTTCCTTTAAGGAATAAAACATCACTCACTTTGTCACAAAGATCAGAACGTCAATTAAGAAGATGATCAACATTGGAATTGATCTTCCTCAGGACATTTTGACCTATTTTATCCTCTTTTAATTTCCCGTTGCACTCCACAATATCAAACACCAACTGATGCACTCTGACAAGAATGTAGGAGTTGACTTTGTATGCAATCATCTCATTCAGTACAACAGAAAAGTGAGGGCTGAATCCTCCAACAAAATGGTCTCAATCGTTGAGAAAGACCTTGTGTCAAGCAAAAATAAATTCAAAATACAGTCTACCAACCGCTGCATCAAAGGCTACCACAACCATAAGCAATATAAAAACCACTTGGAGAGCAAAGGTTTCCATCTTCACCAAGATAAAGCACCAGAATGGTGGAGAGAGAAGCAAAAGTCAAAATCCAGATCAGCTCACTTCCACGCGTTTGTCACAAAATGGATAAAACCATCTCAAGCCAGCAAATACTTATGGAAAGTGGGGAATTGGAAAACTTCTTCAATGACACAAGGTTTTTCACCAATCTGTCCAAATCCAACAAAGGCAAACACATCTTGACCGGGAAGGAAGGGGCCAACCTTCCCATCAAAGGTACTGGAACAGTCAAACTGGCCTGGAAGAGCCAAACCATTGTTCTCAACAACTGTCTCTTTGTTCCCAACATTTTAGTCAATCTGATAAGCCCCAGAGACCTGATTGCCAAAGGCTGCTTGCTTAAATTGTCTGAAGGCGGGTTCCAGCTCATCCAGGAAAACCACTGTCTCATGGAAGGCCAAATCCTCAAGAACCTGTTTGTTTTCAAAAATCCCAAGAGCATTGGACAGAACAACTTTTTCCTTTCCACTCTCACAAATATCAAAAAATCCACCCAAAGTCTCCACCTTGCCCTTGGACATGCCTCCATGGGCAGAATGATAGAAATACCAGGCCTCAAGCTTGACAAGGAAGACTTCTTCTGCAAGAACTGCGTACGTCTCTCAGCTCCTCCAACCTGCCCAAGAGGTACTGGTCCAAGATACTCAAAGCCTGTTGCCTGGCTCTGAATCAGATTCCCCGGAAGGGCATTCACCAATTTCCTTGGGAAATTATGCATGGTGGTTCCCTTCCTCTGTCGGATTTGAAACCATTGGGAATCTCAGTCATCTACCTCAACCAACTCAGAACCAGAGCAAATAAATTCCATCCAAAGGGTCTAGAAGGAAAGCTGATTGGATACAACCCAGAATTCCGCTCCTACATAATCCTCTGTCCCAATGGCGCCATCATCTCAAGCAAACACGTCTGATTCAACAAGTCTTTGATAGATTGCCTTGGGCGGACCAGCAAGTTGAGTCTAGATCTCTCAATTAATTTCTTCAAAACCTGTGATCCAAGCAAACCCCCACCAACACAGGGAGCAGAAAACACCGTCTTGGAACCTCCTCTTGACAGGAACTTCACAAAATACAGAGAGAAGCCAGAATCTCTGTCAGACTCATCCAAATCAAACCCCTCAGAGGAAAGTCACTCTGAGGCCTCTGAATTCCCGTCCTGGGGAATTCAAAAATCATCACCGTTCCCTTTTCCTGAAGCTCAGACTCACTCCATTCCTCCGCAAATCCTGTGGAATTTCCCAAACCTCAAGCCTTCAAAACACTATGGATTTCACCACTACTTCAAGCCCAAAACGTACCTCAAGGCCATCACCTGCAAAGAAGCCAAGAAATGAAAAAAGAAATTGAGAAAGAGCTGAACCAATGTGAAGATCTTGAGGTGTGCAAAGAGTACAACAGGCCCAACCCATCAACCCACTAGAGACCACTTGGGTCTTCAAAATCAAAGAAAACTTTCACAATGATGTACTCGTCTTCAAGGCCAGAGTGTGCGTGAAAGGCTACAATCAGATCCATGGACTTAAATTTGAAGAGACCTTTTCCCCCACAGGCAAAATCTCTTCCCTCAAAGCCATTCTCCAGCTTTCCCTGAAGGAGAATGTTGAGATTAAGCAATTTGATGTCAAATCTGACTTTCTCCATGCTCCCATTGACAAGGAAGTAATCATCAAAACGCCCAAAAGTTCCACTTGACGGTCTAAATACCTCAGACTCAACAAGATCCTCTACGGACTGAAACAAGCCCCTAAGAACCAGTATCACATTCTGACAAGCTGGATCAAATCAACCGGCTTCAAGGAATCTGATAGCAAGCCTTGCATTTACAAATCAAAGGAAAAGAAATATTTCATATTCTTCCACATCAATTATCTCATCCTCATGGGTGATGGTGACGGCTTCAAAGGAAATTTCAACAAAAAATTCAAGAATTCCAAGTGCCACGCCCCCAACACCATCTTAATAATGAAATTAAAACAGACAAGGGACTCCATCCAGGTAAGTCAACCAATGTGCATAGACCATGGATTGGAAGAGCTTTGCCTGAAAGATTCCAGAGATGCCCAAACTCCTCTAACCCTTCATCTTCAACTCACCAAGGCATCAGATGAGGATTTTGAAGAATTGAAACGCCTCAACATCAACTTCCGCTCTGGGGTGGGTCTCCTGAACTAAATTGTGTCTTGGACCCATCCTGACCTCCGATTTTTGGTCTCAAGCCTTGCCAGATTCCAGAAAAAGCCCGGCCTGACTCATTGGAAAGAACTCAGAAGAACTTGGCAATACTTGAAGGCCACCAGGGATGTGAGACTCACCCTGAAGTATGACGCCTCTGCCAAACCCCTAGTATTTTACAGCAACTCCTCCTGGGGTGAAGAACCCACCTCCAGGAAATCCCAATCTGGATATCTGTGCTTCTTTTTTGGCTCAATAATTTCATGGGAAAGCTTCAAACAATGCAACATCACTTAATCCTCAATAGAGGCCAAACTAAACCCACTCTTGGACTCCATCCTGGAAGGAAGGTGGCTCAAACATCTTCTGGGCAAGTTATTTGACATCTTGATCCCATTCACTACCCACTACATTTACAAAAAGGGACTCAAGGACAAATTCAAGCAATTTGTGTCAAAATACAAGACAAGGAACATAGACCTCAAGACCAAGGGCCTGCGGGAGGAACTAGCACTTGGCAATCTGAAAATCAAACTCACAACCACCAACTGCATGCTGGCCAATCCATTGACCAAATCAGTAGGAAAACACGCCATATCCACTTTCCTGCGGATCCACAACCCCAAGTTTGAATTGGGAAATCAATCATAATTGAAACTATCTCCAGTCATGGGGAGTGTTGAAGTGTCATCCTTTAATCCTTGATTGTCAACCCCACAACCTGTTGTTGCAGGTAGGTACAAATTATGTAATCCTCATGCTCCCAGAGAGTCAATGTGTCTCCAGGGTCTTCAATTGGAACTCACTCCTCCTTCTTTTATTCTTTGTTTTGTGTTTCCCTATTGTCTCCGTTTCTTCAATGTCTCTGTTTCCTCTCCCTCATTGTTTCCACTTCCTTTTACTCCACTTCCTAAACCTCAAGTTCTTCAGGCTATGACTACCAACCGGCCAATTATCAACTTGTGAATTGTGAGAGTTACCCCTTCATCACCATTGTAATCCCTGTCTGACTCATCCTTCAGCCTCTTGACCTCAACTCTCTCAGCTACACCCTGACCGCCCTACTAAGATAAACAACACCTGCTGCCTCTAAAGTTCCTCAACCTGCTCCATTGGTAATCTCTCATCTTCTTCAGTCCTGTTGTTCTTTCATTGTTCAGTTGTGTTCCCTTTTCTAAACCGTTTTCCTGACTTGATTCCCTTAGTCTGTTGGTTGTAATTCATCTCAATTGATCAGAATGTTTCAAATCTCAATTTCCTAAGCAATTTCCACACAGAGACAGGTAGGTCCTGCAACAATCCCCCTGTTGAAAATTATTAAAAATTTTCTCCCATTTGCACGTTTTGTGAGCTAAGTTCACCATTTCCAGATGGGCCATTTTTCCCTTGTTAGCCATAAACTTTCAACAAAATCCATTCACTCGGCATTTTTTCCCACCAAGGGCAAGGCATAAAAACCCTAATTAAATTGTAAGAATGATGTGAACAATTTTTTCAATTGAATGGAGGTTTACAAAATTTTCCCCAGCTGCGAAAGTTGTACCCACCCTCAATAAGTCTTAGAGCCTCCAAAAAATGTAAATACTTGATGAAAAGTTAAGACAGCTGACAAAAATCAAACCCACAACCACTTGATTCATGAAATTTTCACAAGCTGTTGAGCTACAGCTGCTTGGTGCAAGAGGTACACAATAACACTTCCCCATACAGAAAGCACCCTGAACCCTTTTTTTTCTAGTCAAGAATTGAGGGAGGAGGATGTCTACTCAACAGAAAATTAGAATACACTGCAACAAATTGCAGAGCTGGTTCTATAAATTGTAAAGAAATGGGGAAAAGGTAACACAGGTGATGGAACTCAAACTTGCAACCACTCAATTCATGCAAGTTGTACAAAAAATTGAGCTACAACTTTTTGGTGCAAGGTGTACAAGGTGACCAACATTAAATTTAAACCTATTCATTATTTAAGTTTCTCAGGAAAAAACCACACTCATTTTGAGAATAAGAACTGGCAATGTAGCAAGTTCAATAAATTCTGTTCAAAATTGAAAAATTTATGAAATCTTATGGAGCTTTCCAACCCCAACCCTTGGAAGAAGTTATATACCCTGACTATATCCTCCACATCCAATCACACCATCAACCAACCACCTCCTTATCAACTCATGCCATCAACCAACCACCCCCATCTCCCATCAAGCTACCAATAACAAGGGCTTCTGGCATGCAAGTGGGGCTTTCAAAATTATTAATCTACTTACTTTAGCTCAGGGGAAGATGAATGGAGTAAATATGAAGGAAGCAGAGTAATTAAAAAGGTAGGAAGTAAGGTTCCAATATTAAACTTAATTGAGTGTATTACCAATTATAATTAGTAAACTGATTTCTTAGAAAAAAAAAGGAAAACAATAAGGAGGAAAGAAGGCCCAGTATTTATAGACAATGAGGAGTGAGGACATATCAGGTATGTTGATAGAGGAGAAAGGTTCCAAGTATAAAAAAAGCACCAGCAAACAAGAGTGAGGGGAATTTTTTATGTATTTAGGAGGTGGGACAAGACTACAGTGGGGACTTTAATGCAGGTCAGCTACATTGGGTAATTGTTCAGGCCTGGAGATGTCTTCATTTGGTAGAAAAAAGTCTTGGGACTGATTGAAATGAATCAGCCCTTGTACAGGGGGGGGGAAGTAAGTCTGAACACTGATTTGTAAAATGCAGAAACCAGGGAATTTGATTTTTTTTTTTAAAAAAAAAAAAAGGAATCTGAAAATAAAAAAAATTAAATTCAAATTGAAAAATTTTGAATGAAAATAAATACTATCATTTTCAAGAAAACTTTCCTGTTTTTTTTGTAATTCTTCTCCAAATTTCTGGAGTTTTTGTCCTCTGTTTTGTTTTATTTTTCCTATAGTTTGAAGTTATTTTCCTATATTCAATTTTTGCGTCCTAATTTTAAGAATTTATGTCCTGCAATGAAGAAAACCTTTACTTTCCATAAGAAAGGATGCCCAGTCTTATATTTTTTTGTTCCTGAATTTTCAGGTTTTCTTTCTGTCTGTTAATTATGGTGCACAAGATTTTCTTTGTTGCAAACATTGAGTATAGAAAATATTGTAAAAATCATTTCTTTTTCATTTCAAACAAAATGAAATTTTCCATTAATTACTTAAATTACAGAAAAATAGTTGAGTACTTTACATTATCCAGTAAATACCAACCAAAAAAAAGAAATAAAAACATACATAGTTCAACAATTTGGGTCTCTTCTATGAGTCTAGACCAAAAGCTTGATGACCATTTCCTCACTATTCTCCTTCCTCATTGTCAAGCAAGCCTGTTGAGTACTGAGAACCCAGTTTTATATCTTCCTCATCCTCATTTCTTTGGTTGCTTTTGTCCTCTGCTTCACCCAATTCAGCCATTGATGGGCGTCATTACTTAAGTATTTTCCTTCTCATCTCCCCTTCACCACTCTTGGCCTTGATTCAAATGCTTCCAGAATGAAAAAGTTGTAATTTACTGTGGAATTTTTGAGTTTTGAGGGAGTCTTGGATGATAAAGATCTTGATTTTGTAAAATTTATATAAGTCTGATGAACCTAGACCAGGCTTAATTTCAGGAATAGTAGAAAGGAAATGAGTGGACGCAGAAAGCAATATTGAAGTAGATGAGTAGGAGCCAAAACAGAAAAGAAATACCAACACAAAGGAGAGTTCTGCAGGAAGGGTGATGGCCTATGAAGAGACTGCGCAGAATCTGATTGACAACAAATAACTAAAGTGAACAAGAGAGAAGTGAAAATCAAACACTAGAAGAGATGAAGAGTCAAGATTTTGAAAAGAAATTTACAATGCTCTGTCTAGTAACACTTAAGAGAACCAGCAACTGATCCAACTGGGGAAAGAATTGATCTGAGGAGATGGAACGCAACTGAGAGTGAGCTTTGATGCAGATTTGAAGATGTTCAAGGTACCTACAGTTATTTTGAGTTCCCATTGATTGAGTCTTTGGAGCATAGAGGTTAAAAAGTTCCAGGGGATTTCATAGATTGAGATAGGAGTCTGTTGTTGATCATTTTCTCAGCTTTCTCAGTCAAAGGCAAGGATTAAAGTTGGTGGGACTTGGCAGACTCTAGAGAACTTCCTATGGTGCCCCATAAGTGATTGGGGAGTGTTGCGCAAGCGGCAACAGGTATTCTGAGGAATTTCAGACGGCGGATGAGCAGAAATGATTAAAATGTGACAAAAACAGGTGAGATGCAAGAAAAGTAACAGGAAGATGACATGGCAAGAGTGATAGAAAGTTCAATGAAGAACAGGAAGATTAAATGTAAAGAGTGATAGCAAGTTCAATGAAGAACAGGAAGATGACATGGCAAGAGTGATAGCAAGGTCAATGAAGAATCAAAACGCCGGCTCAACTCTGCATCAAGAGAATTCAAGAGTTAACATACTCAGCCCAGCGTTTTACAGGGGTGTTGCTGGTGGCTTTTGGAAGGGTTTTGGCTAGAATATCTTGAGAGGTAACAAGTTTTACTTTGATGGTTCCCTTGCTTAGGTTGTTGCGTAGACTCTCAAGCTTGATTTCAATGTTTTTTGCATGAGACTTGGTACCCAATTTTTTTAGTTTGTCTCCAAGGCCCTTGTTGTCTATGAGATGTACCTGAGGGTCCAGTGGGACGCGCCATAGCTCACTTAATAAATGGTGAAGCCGATTCCCTTCTAGATGACTTGTTGAGAGAGATTTGCACTTGGACCTGGTAGATGAGTGCACTATGTTGCATTGTTGCTGGCTGGTCCAGTAGATGGGACTCCCCTTGAAAAGACACAGGAGTCCAGATTGGGATAGCCAAGAGTCTGGGTCATCTCCCCAAGTGGCCTCACTGTATACTACATGGTGTTTGGCTGCTGAATTGCTTTTGATGACAAGTTTGAAGTCAATGATGCTCAACAGGTATTGCCAGACGTGACCAACTTCCTTGCAGTGTTTTATACCAGGATGTTTGGAGAAGCAAGCTAGACTGGATGCCTCCAACCTGCTGTTTTGTCTAGCTAGTTTGGCTTTGAAGTTGAGTTTTCCAATGGGAGACCAATATTTGATGATGATGTCTTTCAATTTTCGGATCTCATCTTTGGTTGCCATTAGTAGGTGTAGACTGGCCGTACAGGGATTGTTCAGGGGTTTGGCATTGGTTAGGTTCAGTTCTTCCAGGCCCTTTTTTATGTGATTGGGCAGTTATAAGCTGATGAAGTCCTTGTTTCAGTAAACTTTAATTCCTAGGAGTGTTTCAACATTGTGGGTAGAAGAGTCCTTGAATTTTTTCAGAAAGGTGGTTTTAAATTTCTTGAAGTTGCCAACTACAACAAGGTTGTCAATGTGAAATAATAGAATAGTGAATGAGTTGTGATGTGGGTACAGGCAGGGATTGGATTCACTTTCATTGAAGCCCTTGATTTTAATCCAACCAACTAGTGTTTTGTACCAGTTCAGTGGAGCTTTTTTTAAGCCATATAGAAATTTCTTGAGCTTCAGGAATTTGCTGGTTCTTTTAGATCCCATCAGTGTTTTGATGTAGACATTCATGTCAAGTGGAACGTGGAGGAAGGAACCTTTGAAGTTGAATTGAAGAATGGGTAGATTCTTGTTGAAAGATATGGCTAAAAGAGCATGGAGCAAGGCTATTTTTCCGGTGGAAGAAAAATTTTCAAGAGAATCAATTCCATACCTTTGATTGAAGCCTTGGAGAAAAAATCTCAATTGGAGGGGGATGGCACTGGTTTGCAGGTCTTCCTTACGCCTGAAAATCCAAGTTGTGTCCAAATGGTTTGTGACCTCTGATTTTTCAGCATCTTCTAATACACCCAAGTCCTTGGCGGTGTTTAGCTCCTTGTCAATTTATGGAATCCATTCAGGGATTTTGAGAGCCTTGTGGATGTTGGAGGGTATATTTTTTGAATTGAAATAGCCATATATGTCTGGAGGTTTAAGTAGCTGTCATTCTTTCAATTGAGGACGCGGGGAATTCTGGATTTTCAATTTGGAATCATTGGATTCAGATTCCACCACGAAAAATCTGGTGGATCTGGTCAGCCAGTGAAATCACATCCTTTGGATTAGATGGTTACATCCAATTGATTTCTAGAATTTTTCCATCATTTGGAAACATAGCTTACCCCCAGTTTACAATTAGTTGCTTCAAAATTTCTCAAGTTATTCACATTTTTTTCTGATTTCATTGCATTCTATTTCAACTTTTGATATCCTGGCTTTCTCCTTCTTTTCTTCTTGTCTCACTTATGATTTCAATTATTATTCTCCAAGGTTTCTATTTTACTTCCTCCCAGATTCCATGTGGTTTCCAATTTTTTCCTCCCTGATTTCTCCCTTTTTTCTCCCTGATTTCCCACTAGTTTCCATTTTTCCACCTATAAGCATAATCCCTCCTATGTTTCTGAAATGAAATAAAAGCATTTTTTGAACAAAATTTATCCTCATCATTCATACAATTCCTTCTTATGAAATTTATGTTTTATCTGCAGATAATGCTTGATACATTTAATGGGAATTCACTCCAAAAATGATTCAAAGAAAAAAAATTAAACAATTCATAACACTTTGCATATTCCATAATTTCTAAATTTCACTTTCAGGAAGATATAATTTTGTGGCTATTATTATTCCATTTTGAGGGAAATATGCACACTGGTCATCAACAGCATCACAAGAAATGATTTTTTGTTAAATCCCATGTTTAACTATGTAAAAATTGAAATGCCACCAATGAACTAAAAAATTTCTCTCAATTTTAAATGTAGTCACTTCCAAGAAGTAACCTGGTATGCTCCAATATGGATCTACCACACTGAATATGGTTTTTATCTGAGCCAAGAAGGTGACTTTACCCAGATTATATGACACCGTACTGTTTCAAGGATTTGATTTGTTTGTTGATAATGGCATTTTATTCAAATGGAGATGAGTCTGATAGTTCCACCATGGTGAGAGAGTAGGAGTGTTTGGTTTATTGTCACTATTGATTGGATTGAATTCTTGTCAATTTTTAGAACAGATGAAATTCCTGAGATAATTGAGGAAGTTGTAATAAGATTCTCAATTTTCATGTAACAGATTTAGGTTTGGGATTGAATTTGACCTGGTTGATAATTCAAGAATTCTTGAAAGTTGATTTATCTCCAATGGTGCACCTGGTGAGTTGATCAGGAACTTGAAAACCAAAAGTCTGCAGAAACTTTGAGCTATAGTAAGTGGTACTTCATCTGAGTTTAATGTAAATAATAGTCAGCATTGTTGTATTCTGTATATCTTGGATTGAAAGTAATTCACACATCCAAAACATTTCTGCTGTTGAAATTGGAAAATAGCCCATTCAAGCGCTCATAAGCCCAGGAAGAACATGTGGGGCCACGGCCCCACCTTTGTAGAAGGTCAGGTATTTGGGATGCAAGATGATTATCTGGCATTTTATTTTGCTCTGGAAATATCTTCATACAAATTTGGAAATATTTTTCCCAGCTCCTGGTGAAATCAGAACAATTTTAGGAGCTGGTATTCCAACTAGTGGCAATTTCCAAAAAGGTAACTAAATGGAAGGTATTTTCAACAACTGTTTCTGGGAATGGTCATTCTTCAAATTGCATGGAAATGATGAAATTGGGAATGGAGACTTTATGAAGAAAAGACCACTCAGAAGCCTTGAGCCTTCCATGACTTTCTACTCCAATTTTTCTTGGTACTCTTGTCCAATCAGATTTGATTAGAGTAATCTTGATGACTTGTTGAAGATTTTTAAGCAGAACAGAATCAAACTTGAATTTTGATAAAATTGGAGGGCTTTGCTCAGGGATATGACTAGTTCTTGGATCCAAAAATGAAACAGGCACATAATCTAAATCAGAGAATGAAGAAGATGCCCACATGAATTCTTCAATAGTCAGAGCCAAAGGTCGTTCTCTGCCTTTGCCTTTGTATTTTTGTATATTCCAAACATCTTTCTGGAAATCACTTTTCAAGTAACTTAATTATCTAGAATCACATTGTTTTTCACTGGGATCTTCATTGTCTCCACTTTCATCTTCATAATCATTTAATTCATCATCTGATGCGTCTGGTTTGTTCTTCTTTAGCTTTTTTCAAGAGGATTCTGGAAGGTTTAATTTGGTAACAGTATGATCTTTCAAGGCTCCAAGAATCATATTGTGAATTATTTCAACTTTGGCCATTTTTGTGGCATCCAAATAAGGGAGTTCTACCAATATTGAGTAATGGATGCCATTCTCTTTGAAGATATTATCTCTGAGTGATTGAGTTCATGTAAAAATTTATTTACTTCAATTTTGTTCTCTGATAAATTTCTTGGGGCCCAATTGAAAGGCTCAATTTCATTTATCTGAGACTTCTCAATGGTACAGAATTTGCAAAACTTTTTTCCTGAATGACTGGTAAATCCTATCATATTGCCCATTTACAAAACATCTGCTATGACAGTGAGTATAGCAGCTCTGATGGTAAATCTTGAAGGATTATTACAGGTCTTGGAGAAGTAGACACCATTCCAATGTTTTTGAAGTTCTCTGACTAGGGGGGTGAGTATATGATTCAGTTGAGGACCAGTAGGCTCCTTGGGGCCAGGTATGATTCCTACCAGATAAATGTTTTCTGCTTTGAGACCTATTTTAGGTGGAAGATTCAGGCATACCATGGCAATGGTTTCAAGAGAGGCATCACAAATAGACTTTCCAAAATCATTAAACCAGTCAACATATAGGGTGAATGCCGAGATCCCTGGCTTTGAAAAAAGGGGGAAGTTTCATTTGGGCCCTTGTATCTTTGCCAAAAAATCCCATCCCATATATCTTTCAATATCTCAGAGGTTTTCTTTTGGAGACATTTAAGAAGTTCTTCCTCAATACCTGTATGGTGCAAAAATATTTCCAGCCATTGTTGAAATGGCTGGTAAATGAAATATTTCCTTGCGGAGAATTTTGACCCTTGCAAATGTTTTCTGCTAGGCATAGAGTTAATGGAAGTCTTCATAGATCCAAAGATTGATGAGGAAGGTGGACCATTGTCAAATCTTTCTATATTTTTTGTGCATTTGATATTAGGTTCTGTGAAATTTTTTTTGGTCAACCAAGTAGAGGCATTCTGTAAAACAAACATATATCTCCAGTCAAGCATCCAGGTTGAGATGCTTGAAGATGGTCAAAATGCTGAGGGGAATATTTTAGCTTTTATTGGGCTGATGGTTTTGAATAGTATCTGGAAAATTGTTTCATTTTTAATATTGAAAGCAAAAAGCAGGAACCTTGATGCCTCTGTACTAATTTGATGATGCACATTAATGATTGCTGTGATCACCATTGGAAGTATGATATGGCATTGGTTTTTTATCCAGGGAAATAGGACAAAGTATTTAGTGTCAAATATGGGAACAACTGCTGGATTTGAAACTGAATTGATATCATCTTGAGATTGGGCCATGTTTGCATTGTTATTATCTAATGGAGACCTATGGATTTTTGGTGATTTTGGGGGAAGTTCTTGTGGAGCCACTAGTGCTTGTGGACAAAGTTGAATGGAAAAAGAAATTTTTGTGATTTTCCAATGCTTAGCACATCCAGAAGGGGTAAATGCTATGCCTTGCATCATCCCATTGGGAGTCACATGAGTTTTTCTGGAGTACTTTTAGCCATCTTTTCCAGGTGAGCCTTCCACTGTGTCTATCTTTCTGGAAAACAGCATTTGATTGAAAAGGCTTATATATTCCTAATCAAAATAATTGAATCCAAATTATTATCAATTGTAATCAAGTAATTCAATAATAGAATTACTTGAAAAATCTTTCCACTTTGTCATACCCCTTACACCAACCAAGTGCTTTCATGATACCACCAAGAAAAGAGGCATTTTTTTGATTTCCATAGAAAGATCCTATGTGGAAAATGGTTTTGGTCAAGAGTCTGAATTCCTCATATTATGTGAATTTCATGTGAAACCACTTGGTGAATTTTCAAACCAAGCCAAGTTCATGCTTGTGGTTGGTGAGGGCAACCACTGGAGGGCCTGGGTTAATATTTTGTTTGGAATGCTCAGGAAACCTGGTTGTGTTTGAAATTGAGTGCACATCTGGACATCTGATCATTGTAAAATCATCAAGTTGCTTTATGGAGAGGCTGAGATGTCTTGTTGGTCTTGAATTGGGTATTGCCATTTGTTGAATTTCTCAAATTAAAGAAACCTGAAGATGATTTATCACTTTTTCTAAATAAGAACCAACAACTGGACATTGAGATAGTAATTTACAAGAATATGTTCGGCCAAGGGGTTCATCAGTTAATTTGGTGACTCTTCAGGTCAAGGCAGAAGAGAATGGTCTAACTAAGTTGTGCAGATAGCTTTTGGAGTCTATCAGACATTCATTAGCTTTTGGCTTCAGCTGTTCTGAATCTGGAGATGAGCTGCAAGGGGACTTGGTTGGTTGGTGATGATGATCAAGTTAGGTTTAGATCTGGCTTGGTTGGTGATGAAAAGCTAGTTGGGTTCCAACCTGACTTGGTTGTTTGTATCAGGTGAGCTAGGATTTCTCTGTTTGAGCTGGTTGGTCATATTGTGCTAGCTGGATTTATTGAAGTAGCTTGGTCAATCTAGTCAAACAAGGTAGTCTTGCAACAATATGGCAGAGCTGAAGTCAGAATTTTCTTGGTCTTGAATTGCAAGCCAAGGTTCCTACAATCAATTTCTTCAGCTGTTCTGGTTTGTATGATGGTTGAAGGACAAGTGATGGTGAATGAGGGAATAAGGAAGTTCTGAGGTGGAGTCAAGGCAGTGTAGTTCTGCAAGGTGGATTTTTGCGCAACCACAAAATTTATCCCAATTGGGATAACTCCTGTCCCAGATGAGTACTTGGCAATCATCACCTGGATCAATAAAAATCAAAATGCAAGTTGGATGATGATGAGGCCAGGGGGGGGGGAAGGGAAGGGATTGGGGATTGATATCTGGCCATTTGTCACTGATAATCAAAGATTGGAAAGATGGATGACAAACCGCATGTGCCAAGTACATTACCATCCCCACTCCAGGATAATCCATTGACAGAAGCCTGATGTTCCCTAGCTTGAAAATAGGTACGCCCGGTGAATGGACGTTGAGAAGTGAGTGCTAGGCAAAGGGCAATGTCATTGCCCTTTGGGATTAAACCTTGGTCTGAGTAAGGGTGGGGAAGCATTGGTTGCTACCGTTGAAGTTGGTTTGAGGCCAATTCCATTCCCTCCACTCTGATAGGGTCACCCTTGAGCTTTTTAAAGAATGCTGGAATGATCCCAACTCCTGAGATTGAAAATTTGAACACTACCATCCCCTCTGACCAAGGCAAAGATTTATTGGGATTCACTCAACCAACATTCATTGTAAACATTGTAAGACTCCAAACGGTGCTAGGAAGTGGAAGTTCTGTGGAGGGGAAAGGTGCTGTTTAGGCTGCCCTCCTGAGTGTTACAAAAATATTTAAATGTAACCAAGATCAAAGTCCAGAACCTGGTGAATGAGGGACCAAAGAGCAAAGGATAAAGATGATAGTAGTCAGTAGCTGGGGAAACAACACTATCTGAGGCAAGATGATTCAGGGGAAAACTGGAATAGAAGAAGTCAAGGATTGTTCAGAGTTCAACAAGACAAGGCAATTGTAAGTAACAACACCCACAAGCTAATAGCTCTCGTTGTCAGAAGAAGCTTAGGAAAGATCATGTCAGCCTCCTGGATGCCAAGACCCTTGCTATCCTTTAGCTACCAGAGGTGATAGAGTAAATAATAAATATATTATTTAATAAATGCAGCAAAGATCGGTAAAATATTTTGGATTAAGCTTATTGCAAGGTTAAGTGGTTTGGTTATTGTTTATTGTTTTAAATCAATATGAATAAACTGATTATTAAATATTTTTATAGAGGGGTCACAATTATATTGGGGATCTTTAACACCTCTCTTTGGGGATTTCAGTATGAAAACACGTAGTCCTGGTTACTTTGGGCTCTTTAGTTTAAAGAATATTTTACCCAAAGATAATATGTATATAAAATACAAAATGGAGTGGCAGGGCCTTTTAGCCAAGCTACCACAACAGAGAAAGGATAATAAAACTTACTGGTATATTATTAAATCCTTTGGGTATCTGTTTGAGACGTGTACTGATGGGTTAAACCTGTATACTGGGGTTATAAGGTTGTTCAGCAGTTTTAATTGATAAAAATGTTAGAATGGTAATCCCATCAGGGGAATTACAGTTGATATGATTATATTTAATACCTGTGTAGTTTAAGATATCAGTGTGATGATATCAGGAGTATCCTTAATGGATAGAGAATATAATTCTAATAATTATGGAAAAAAGAATTATATAAATATGTTAAATAACAAGGAATTTATTGAAGAATCAATTCCTGTGAAATACAATACAGGAATGTCACAGAGACATAGTTTAAGTCACCCAGCTCAAGCTGAAGAGCGGAATGATAGTTCTGATGAAGAAAAGCAAAGAAACATAATATATGTAATACATCTACTTCTTAAGGATGAAATGCATAAATAATATACAGAAAGAAATGCTTTTGAGTTTAAAAGCAGAAAGATGGAACTTTGCTTCCAAGAGGAAGCTGCACTCAAATGTGTCAAATAGCAAGAAGACAAAGATGGCTCCCAGGATTTTCATTGGACTATTCACAGTCAGAGCCAAGAGATGGAACTTTCACATAAGTAAAAATTTCATCATAATTATAAGATAAAGAAGAAGATACAAAGAAATTATAAATCTACAATTAGTTATAAATTTTACTTTCTAAAAGAATCTAATCATTTAATTAGTTGAACCACCATGTATCATTGAGCATGGATCCAATTCCCATTGTATCTGAATAGCATGCTGAATAGTTGTACCCAATGGCCTAGATGGACTCCAATTAGTATTTAAGGGATCCACCTCCCATCATCAAGTTGTTTTCACTTGTTCATCATCTCCTACTTATCATCAAAAAGTCAATCAATCTTATTAATTATTAATTATTATTAAAACCCTCTACCAACCAAATCGCTAATTGCAAGAAAAAAGAGGTTGAGGATGGATATTACTGATCAGACATTGCCATAAATCACTTACTTATCTCTTATAAGTACTTTATTACCTTGGCACGGTGTCTGGATGTGAATATAACTGGGTCTCTGCCCATCAATATCCTCAAAAGAGCTCTTTATTTATAGCTTTTGGAGTCCCAATATTGTCCTTCTGAGGGTTGTAGGTGCTCAAAGGGACAGACACTAAGGCTAGCAGGGTAACCAGGGGTAGCCTGTCATGTGTGCTTGGTGCTATAGCACCGGTAGCATCTAATTCCACAGGGTATGGGAATTATTACACTTTATAATAGACATTTAGGATGTGTGAATAACACCAATCTGTCCTATTTATGTATTATTTAATTGATTATCCTTAGTAAATAATCCCAGAAATTTAATAATTAAATAAATAGACATTTCTAAGGACATCTTGATGTCAGGTAAGTTCTCATTAGTATCATATAACTGGATTAAAAGTCATAATATTGATTTTAATCCTTATTTTCAAGCTCCAGTTGATTTACTAAGATAATTACTTAAAAATATAAGTCATGTTAATTCATGTAGTATTTTTACATCATTAGTTTTCTTAGTATGTCGCAAAGATATTGATGTCTAGCAATTTTCATAAAAGTATATTAAAGTATTTTAATATATTTTTAGAAGTTGTCATTGTCTTATTTTCGACATTTGTGGTACTTTGAATTATATTGAATAAAAAATACGTATAAGGATTATTTATGTATTTTTATATAATATTATGTATTTTTAGACTGTCTACTATCCACGGGAACATTTATTACATATGTAGAAAGTTCCCGTGTAGGTTGTAGCATGTTTATGCGGTACCTGAGCCTCTCAGGCCGCCTGTCACTCTTTCAACCCGTAGTCCCACGGCTGCGTACTTGTCAGAGGCCCGGGGCTGTGTACACGACCTCAACAGAGTGACAAGGCTGTATCTCAGCCGCGCGCAGGTGCATTGGCTGCCGCTGCTGCATGCGGGAATTGTGAAAAAACACATTTCCGCCCGTAACTCCTAAAATATTCACAACACCTCAATTCTGACTGAATTTTAGGTGTGAAACCTATACGTGACAATGTGTGTGAAATATTTAATTTGCCAAAAAGCTCAATAATTGAGCTGTAGTATTTTGGTTTTTCTTTCCTTAATTATTTAAAAATATAAGGAGTTGGATTTCAAGGGTGGGGTCAGTGAGTGACCCTACCTCATTTTGGGTGGAGAACTCATTTCTGTAATAATATCTATGTTTTTCCTACTCCTTCTTGGGTTAATTGTATTATTATTATTTTTATTTTATTTTTGTTACTTTTGCAGCTTGCTCTGCAATAGTAGCAAGCTGACAGATCAACTCAATCCCAAACAACCTCCAGGCTCTCAATGAACCTGCCCAACTCTCCGCAATCAAGCGCTTGAAGGGTAACAGATAACTGTGGGTGGCTGCACAAGACAAAGCTAATTGTTTTGATGACGCTTCAGAAGCAAAACAATAACTGATTCAAACAAGAATAACCCAACACTTCTCAAGGGACTCAAGAGTAGCGTGGCAGAATTCAACTTCAAAAGAAATGAAGGTTTGTTTAACACTCCAGGTTTGAAGCTTAATAAGACCTCTTCAGTCAAACGTGACTGGTTCCAGAAAAATAATCAAAGGATGATCAGGACCAGTATGGTTGGATAAAGGGATCAGGAGTGGTGTAACACACTCAAGAATTCAATCAGTTAAATTCTTCTTCAACCAGAAAGGCTATTGGTTGGTGATAAAGATCAAGGATCAGGATTTGAGTATGGAGGCTCAAGGATCAAGGGGCAATCATGGATATACCCAGAATTCAGTTCTCAGATAAAGGGGAATGCAACCCCACAGATAATTTATTTCAAGATGATAGTGATGATATTTCTCTGATAGGATACCATATGATACCCTGCCCCATGCAAAAGGCAGGGGAGAGCCCCTCCTTATATGGGCAGGAGGCCCTGTTAGACTATGTACAAGTGATTCTACAAATAGAGCGGAATTTTTTTTTTTTTTTGATTTCAGATGATCAGAAAAATAGATCACGCGGGCCGGTGGAAATCCGGCCTCCCTTACTGTGGTGGGATTTTTTCTCATCCCTTCACCTATCTTGCGTCTGTCCGCAGACGGGCGCGCGCGACAACACAAGGATCACCCACCCCTCACCCAAAGGCAGAAGGGGTGGGGAAAAAAATGAACCAGACTGCCCGCGGATGTTTGCGGGCGGTAGATGACGCGTTTCCACCCCCGCCCAAAGATGGAAGGGGGTGCGAATGATTGACGGAGGTGGGAGAGTCCCAGGAGGGATGATGATTGAATCGGGAGGATGGGTGGTGTTGTTTGTAGTAGTAGTAGTAGTAGTCAAGGGATTACCAAATACTTAACAACAACAATTGATGAGATCACGCCGGATGAAGCTATGCTCAAATTTCTTGAAGGGTGATAGGATCGAGAGATGGTTGCGTTTGGTGAGTCTGGATTGATTGGGTTGAGGCGGTAGACAAATGAGGATTGATTCAAAGGAGTCAATCAAGGAGCAATGGTTGAGGATGATGGAGAGACAATATCAAATGGCTTGGATGGTGGTATGATACTGAGTGGAAGCATGACCGTGACAGAGGAGGATAGGTTGTAGGCTTGAGATCCTAAGGAATGAGATTGGAGGAGGAGAGGAGATGGATTGATTGAGGATGGTGAGATTGTCAAGGAGTTGATAGGTAAGGGGATTGGATGGACCATAAGCCTCTAGGATGGATCAATAGGTCACTTGGAGGGAGGCAGGTGTAGGAGGGTCCTGAACTAGATCTTTATTGTGAAACCATTGGGACCAACAATCTCTGGTTGAGGACCAATCCTGGGATAGATTGGCTAGGTTGGAGAGTAGATTGACTCGGATTGAATCGTGATAGGCGGATAGGGCTTGATGGAGACCATGGATTGATTGGATTGGGATGTTGGAGGAATAAATGATATTGATGATATAGGTGGAGATGAGAGCATCAAAGCTGAGTAGATTGGGAGGATTGAGTAATCTCAAGGATTGTGGGTGGGCACAAGCTCAAAAGGGTAGTAGAAGATGAGGATGGTTAGGATGAGCGTGGATGAGGATGATGAGCTTATTGATAGGATGATGGTTGGATGGGAAAGGATGATGGGGGCGCTGAGGAAGTTTGGGATGACCGGGTCTTGGCCCGCGTGTTTAGCCAAAAGGAAGGGGGGAACAAAGAGAGAAGGAATTGAACGCAATGCCTAGGTGATGAGACCAAGAAAGGCCTGTCCTAGACCACTGGGACAGGGGAATGCTTGGCAGGATGAGGAAATTGGAGGAGCAATACTGACAATTTTTTTTTGAATGATACCTAAATAAAAGCATTGTAAAAAAAAACTTTTGAATTTTCCGCATCTGGTTCAGGGTGTCCAGATTTGGTCACCACAGCGTCTCAATTGTGAGCAATGAGTTGACTGATGGCCAAATTGGAGGAGATATCCCACACAGTACCAGTGGTATTGATCGATGATGTGATGATTAACAATGGGTCCAGTTGGGACCCCAAGAAGGAGGTCAGTGGGGCTGAGTAGTCTGCCTTACTCTAGTAGAAAGAGAAGATCCAGTTCAGGAGAACATTGGGAGCCAAAAAAATCAGCCAGACTTCCCAGGAGGGTTGCAATAGGGTAGGAATGCTAGTTGAGATACCAAGGGATTAAGGCTATAAGAGGATGAGTGACAAGAGGCTGAGATCATGTAAACAATTGAGTCAGATTTGAGGGTGATTTTTGAATTCCTTGGAATTGGAAGGGCAACTAGGGAGGGAGTGTGATCTGATTGGAATACTCAAGTTAGCCATTTGAATTTGGCTACTAGTTGATAAGAGGAGCACTTCTGAGTGATTCCCAATCAAGGAGCCTCACCCATGAAACCAGAGCTTCAGTCATCATTGGAGATGGTTTGAGCAAAATCCTAGAGTCAAATGCATTCTCAGCTGGTGGCAAACATTTCCTGGATCCTGAAAATTTGAGCCGAGCTACTACTAGCCTGTAGGCTCTCACTCAACCTGATTTGGGAGAAGGAAAGAGCGGCGGGAAGGTAAGGATGAGGGGGGGGAAAGGGTTTGAAAGTGAGGTTGGGTGGATTGAGAGAATGGATGGATGGGATTGTCATGGGAGTTGCAGAGAGATAGAATATAGATGAAAGCAAGGAGATAATTCAAGTGAATCTGATTATCAGGGTGAGTTTTACTATTGTTTGAATACTTTGTTATGGAAGAGCATATGTTGAAACTGGTTGGATGCTCCAAGAAAGTTACCTGAAAAGGGTAAACTATGAGGCTTTTTGAGAATGGAAAGTGTGCCAAAAGGGTTGGATTTGGATTGTAGCTTCGTTAAATTCTTCCTGGGAATAATTCATTGGTGGTGATACCTTTGACAGCTGATGAGGAAACGGTTGATAGACTCAATTTGATTAAAATGTGGGAATAAGTTAATTAAAATAAAAAGATAAAACAAAACAACAACCTTATGGAATGATAAAAAATGAATGGGTACCTTTCTTTGACCAAAGATCAATCAAATTGAGATTTTTCAATTGAGAAAAATAGGTGAAGGAGTTCTTTAAACTGTATCTTAGAAAGATAATTTCCAGTTTTGCTTTCAATTAAGGGTACCAGTCTAGGAATATTTGGTATTTATATCTGATTTTGACCTGTTTCTTCAAACTTTTCAATCCCAGTACAAAACTAACAAGATGCTCATGGATTAGATTTTCTAAAACAACTATGGGATAATCAATGTGCAAGTATTACCCTCTGGCACCTGAAAACTGGCAGATGGATTGATGGGAATGTGTAAGAATTGTTTTAACACAATTTTTTCTGCATTTTGTCCACAAAATTTAACTTATATTGATTCAGATCCAAAAAAACTCAAACAAATAAAACTTATTAAACAATTACTTCACATGAAACTTCCCAAGGTTTATGTCTGGTTTCTGGAAACCAGGCATCAACATCTGTAAATTTAACTGGATATACAGAGTGAAAGAATGGGGTGAAGAAGGAAAAAGAAGCAGCATGATGTGGCTTGTAGGTAGCCTGGTTTTCACATGCTCTACCAGGGAATAAAGCCCCTCCAAGGTGATGCCTGGTTTCTGGAAACTGTACATCACAGGCAGTTTTATTCCCCCATAGAGCATGAAACCCCCCAATGTTGATGCCCAGTTTCTGAAAACCAGGAATCAACAGCCATAAATTCAGCTGGCTATACAGAGTGAAAGCATGGGGTGAAGAAGTACAACAAAGCAGCATAATGTGGCTTGTAGATAGCCTAGTTTTGATTTTTTCTACAAGGGCATAACATGGCTCCAAGGTGATGCCCAGTTTCCAGAAACCAGACATCACAGGCAGTGTCATGCTCCCATGGAGCATGGCCACCCCAGAAAGTTAATGTCCATTTTCTGGAAACTGGGCATCAACATCAATAAATTTAACTTTCTATACAGAGTGAACGTATGGGTTGAATAACAACAAAGAAGCAGAATAATGTTGCTTGTAGATAGTGTGGTTTTGATGTTTTCTACGGGGGAATAAGATGCCTCCAAGGTAATGCTTGGTTTCTGGAAACCAGAAATCAACCTTTGGGGTGTTTCATGCTCTACAGGGGCATGACACTGCCTTCAATGTCCAGTTTCCGGAAAATGGGCATCACCTTGGAGGCATGTTATGCCCCTGTAGAGAACATCAATACCAGACTATCTAAAGGCCTGATTATGCTGCTTCTTTGTCCTTCTTCACCCTATGCTTTGAATCTGTATAGCCATAAAAATTATGGATGTTGATTCCCAGTTTCCGGAAACTGGACATCTACCTTTGGGGTGATTAATTCTCCATGGGGGCATAACACTACCTGTGATATCCAGTTTCCGGAATCTGGGCATCACCTGGGAGCCATGTTATGCCCCTGTAGAGAACATCAATACCAGACCATCTACAAGCCACATTATGCTGCTTCTTTGTCCGTCTTCACCCCAGGCTTTCACTCTGTATAGCAAGACAAATTATGGATTTTGATGCCTGGTTTCTGGAAACCAGACATCAACCTTTGGGGTGTTTAACACTCCATGGGGGCATAGCACTGCCTGTGATATTTGGTTTCTGGAAAATGGGCATGAGCATCCATAAATTTGTCTGACTATACAGAGTAAAAGCAAAAACCAGACTATCTCTATCCTGGTTAAACTCCCTGCATAGAAAAACCCCCAACAGGTGTCCTATCCAATGGGCATAACAGAGAAATCAAGGATTATCCCAGGGGATAATGATGTGAACCATGAAGTGCTTGCGCAAAATTCAGGCCATGTCCTTAAAAGAGAATCAATACAAGGAGCCCGTCCTGGATAAACTTGCGGTGCACACTTCTCCTCAGACCATCATTCACTGGTAGTTTCACTGCCACCAGTGCAGAGCACTCCCATGTTGTGAGCAGGTCTGCAAATGGGACTGCTAGAGACCCATGTGTGGACTGCCTCACTTAGTAGGCCAGGCTCCAGAATTTGGACCGTCAGAACCCAAGTGTGGTCCAGCCACATAATAGGGTAGGACCAGGAATTTGAGCTGTCAGGAAACCAACTGTGGTCCAGGTGACTCACTCCCTCTACTCCCTGGTGATTACATAAGCCCAACTACCCCTGGACCACACCTGACTTCCTGCCATGACTCCTCATCAGCTTTCAACACACCTCACCCAATTTGGAACACACCTCACCTACCTACACTCCCACTAAACTGTTTTTCAAAACATCTGACCCAATTTTGAACACACCTCACCTAGCTACACTCTCACTAAAGTTTTTTTCAACACACCTCACCCAATTTGAACAAACCTCACCTAGCTACACTCTCACTAAAGTGTTTTTCAACACACCTTACCCAATTTGAACACACTTAACCTAGCTAGACTCTCACTAAAGTGTTTCTCAACACACCTCACCCAATTTTGAACACACCTCACCTAGCTATACTCTTACAAAAGTGTTTTTCAACACACCTCACCCAATTTGAACATACCTCACCTAGCTACACTCTAAATAAAGTTTTTTTCAACACAACAGGCCCAATTTTGAACACACCTCACCTAGATACACCCTCACTAAAGTGTCTTTCAACACACCTCACCCAATTTAAACATGATCATGGATGAAGTGGTGAAAAGGGATTTCCCCAGCACAACTCTGGTGTTTATTTGTTGTA
This sequence comes from Puccinia polysora, assembly GCA_025617555.3. Taxonomy (NCBI): domain Eukaryota; kingdom Fungi; phylum Basidiomycota; class Pucciniomycetes; order Pucciniales; family Pucciniaceae; genus Puccinia; species Puccinia polysora. The sequence goes on from CM062618.1 coordinate 52,822,729, forward strand.
AAAGGTTTCTTAATTTGTAAGACTTCCTCCAGATAAGCTTCAATGTTCACAAAGATGGTTACCATGTTTTGCAAAAAATATTCAATTCTCAGAATTCAGATTTCTTTGAGGCATAAAAAGATCAAATACTTCCTCTTTGATGCTACCATGAAATCTACAGAGAAAAAAAAAATGCCTTGAAGATTTTGCCAGCAGTACCTTAACCCAAACTCTACTTGCCTCCATCCAAGCTGCACAGGTGGGTCTCAGCATCACATGTGCAAAAATTTTTTTCATCACGGTGTGTGGTCTATTCTTTCTGAAAAATAATTGAAAGTAGCTCATAATCCACATCCACTAGGAGCAAAAATGGAATCCCACAAACCAGGCCCAGGCTGTAGATCATTTGCATAGATTGGGCCAGACAAAAACAGTGCCAGTTTATTACATGATTTCTCCAAAAGGAATTAAGGAGAATTTTCAAAGGTGAGATCCTGTTCACAAGAAAGTGTCAAGCATAAATGCTATTGATGTGCTCCTAATGTTGATTGAGGTTCAAAAAAGAAAGTAACAACTAGAAGAGCAAGTAAAATCACTATTATTCAACCATTCAGGAAATCTTCACTATCAACCTAATTTTTTCTTTCCTTTTTCAGATCAACTTTCATCAAGGCTAAAGATTGGAGAGAGATATTTCAAATACTACAGGAGGAGGAATAATTTTCTTTAACCACCTATGACATGTCTTTCAAGGAATGAACAAAAAGACTTAAAATAATCTTATGATAAGATTTCTCATTATTCAGGCTGCAGGTGTTCCATCATTCTTGATCACCTCAATATCCTGTATTTTTAAAGCAGTTTTTGTTGCAGGCTTTAGGGTATTGAGCCAATTGTGATTGTAAAATTCTTTAGATAGTTTGGATGGAATCCTTGGATTGATCTCAAATTGGGTGGAAGATTTCCTATCAACAAACTTGGGCTGCCTTTTTGCCTTACCAATCCGTCTTCCAATCAATATTTGATGCTCAATGAATTCCATCAATTGGGAAGCTCTTTCTGAATACCATTCCAATTGAATCTTCCTGGGACCAGTTATACCATTTTCATTCACCCCTTCTGTATCAGAGCACACTTCAGGATCATTGAACTGTGCTGCAAGGGCCACATAATTGTTTTCATCACAACATTTCTGCCCCCTCTCTTATAGCCACAAATTTTAATCATACATTGCCAGTTCAGTTGCCACAGGTGTGGGATGGAATGGCTTACTCTTTTCCATAGTTGGAATTCCCTTTCTTAGCCTTTCTTTCCAATACAGCAACCTCTACACTCCTTTTGATAGATCTCAGATCACCCCGTAAATGAAGAAATTACTTTTCCAACAGCGGACACACACTTGCATGGTCGGAATGGTCAGGGAACCATAAAAAATTATTGTGCTACCCAGTATGAAGTGCAACATCCAGTGTACAAAAAAATAATAAATCCATCACTTGGTAGAATGGATGCTTCCATCCACTCATCCAGTCACAATTAAACTGAGTCAGACCAAGATCTTTAGGCTGGGTTTGGGTGATACTGGTTATGGCTTGGGTGTGGTTATCAGGAGAGGCTGGTGCAGTTGGATTTCTCTGATCAAATGCAATCCCCTTTCCATGCTGAACTTCCAAACCACCTTCATCATTGGTGGGTTGTCCTTGTAGTCTGTTGAAATCCCTATTATTCATTTGGAGCAAGAATCTGGCATGAGCATGGACCACAGTGGGCATGGTATCAGTCTCTGCTGAGAGTTGTTTTTTCAACTCTTTCTGCCTCTCCTTGTTAGTTTTCCTCTTGGAAGATAGGGAGGCCCTGGCTCTGAGTCCTTCATTTTGTTGTGCTTGTGAGTCCTGTGCATAGTCTTCCACTGGAATAAAGAGGTTCTCAAACTGGTTAGTCATCTTTAAATCTTGTTTAGATGATTTAAATTATTAAACACCTTATTCAGCATTTTCAGGCTCATTTTCTGCTTCCATGGCTAAAGAAATATTAAATTTTCATTTTATGACCATCAGATGAAAGATTCACATAATCCACTGATGTATTTCAATAGACAACTGATCAGCTGGACTTGATTGCATGACTGGTCAAAATATCCCAAAAAATGAAGTTAGGTTATTGATGAGACATGTTTGGAGATGCATGTTGTTGTTCAACTCTTTTGGTCAAAATATTTTGGGAAAATAAGCTTGCACTTTCAGACTGTGAGAAATCTGACTTATCACTGCCTTTAGCAGATGCGAATTTCTCTTTTTCCTTTTACTTTTTAACTATGTCTTTCTTTCCTTTTTCTTTAATGGAAAGAATGAAATTTCAATATAGAATTATTGACATATTTCATATTTATGCATACTTATCCCCACACTACGTACTGGTTTCTTTTCTACCTCTTGTTAAATCATGCCACATTAATAAATGAATAAAATTAAACATACATAGTTTCAACCCTTTACTCACCAGTATTTTCAGATTGAATATCCTAATGCTGAGAATGTTGCCCCATTCTTGGACCCAGGTTGAATTTATTGTTTTGACTGTGCTGAATCTGATCACCTGGGGTTGCTTCTGCTGTTCATCCAAGACAAAAAAAATTAATGAAGTAAAAATGTGGTCAGGATTTCATCCATTCACACAAATTGGACATCCTATGATGAAGAAAGGCCATTAACTGTTTTTGAACAGAACTTCCAACAGTAATCAAAGCTTGAGTAGGAGTAACCAAATCATCTTCCTCAATATATTTATCTTTCTCAGGATAATCTTTGGAAATACTCAGGGGGTTTTATGAATAAAAAAACAAATTCATCAATCAATCAGTCAAATAAACACAAACTAATCTACCATAGGGGTAGATCACTGGAGATTTTTACAATGCACTGGGTGAGTACCATTTTAAAACATCTATACATAGCAATAACTTTTCAATGAAATTTTAACTAAAAATCAACAACACCTTCCATCTTTTCACTTTGTTCAGGATCAATATTCTTTAAGATAGTATTTTGAACTGTAACATAAAAAATTGAGGATTAGTAGTGAGAATTAAGAATATGAAAGGATAAATGGATGAAGGTTCTGGAAAAGTGAAAGTATTGGTGGGAAATCTGGGTATTATATATTCCCCCTGAATTTCTGATAAAACCTTTGGAGTTCTCATGAACTTTTATTCAACTACCAATAATCAAGTCATTAGTTAAGATATCCTTCTTTCTTCTCAGCTTGACAATATCAGCAATATGACTGATAATTTGATAAAAATGAAAAAATTACAAATCCTCAAAATTTTTACATGTGTCTTGATTGTTTTTCTCATTGGAAATTGGATGAAAATCATTTGATTTCCCCTTCTATACCCAATACTCATTTGATCAAAAAAAACAATCATAGAGATAAAAACTCACACTCTCTGGTAAGAAACCCTCCAAAAAATTCCACATAATATGTCTCAAATATTCTCAACTAAAAGTAGTGATTTCTTTGTGCTAATATTAAATCATGCAGCAATCAAAGCCAATCAATATCATCTCTATACACATTTCAAGTTTCAGTTTTGATATCCTAAATAGAAGAGAATATAATCCTGCAGACAAATTTACTTCCTCCTAAGTTACTCTTGGATTCTTTACAAGACCAACAAAGTAACATGGTTGGGCAAGTGAGCACCTAAGATTTTGCATTGTATATTTCTACCTTGTAAAAATGAATATTTTATTTCATAGAGCATTCCTTCTTGATCAGTGGACCTGCAAAGATTGTAAGTCATTATCTAACTTTGAAATATTATCACTCTTGAACATAGCACTGACCTTTTCCAAGTCCTTTACAATGCTTGGTCCAGAGTTTGTAAAAGTCATGGATTTGAGTTTCATTCATGCCCATGGAAACTTCTTGAAAAATTTCTCTATTCATTGGATGCTCTAAAGTTTGAAGGAATGTATCATCATCTAAGATCTGTTGAATTTCAGTTCTTCTATCATAAAAAGGGTCAAGCTTGTCAATTTTTTAAAGAATGCTAAATCTTAGCCCGTTCAAAAAATCAAATTTAGAATCAATCATATTATTTCCCAATTTTTGAAAATTTATGAATCAAATAAGAGGAAAAAATGTGAGTAGTCGGAGAAATATTTACTTGGAAAAGATCAAATGGGGTTAAACTATTTTAAAGCCATACAGCTCTGAACAAGATCAAACATGAATCTGAAGAAAATCAAAGAGAACCCAGGGAGAAATCAAGGAGATTCATGAGGGAAAAATAATGGATAATCAAAAGACAACTTTGATAATTCCTGCGGAAATCAATTAGAAGCACAGTGGAAAACTTGAAGAATCAAATGAAAATTCATTTGTCACTTTTGGAGGATTTAAGAGGAGACTCAGAAGCAATCATGGATCAGCTGTGTTTCCATCTTTGTGAACTCTACCAGAAAAAAAAATATTTCATGGTGAGTTTCTCTGGAAATTGGTGATAAACTGTGAATTAATTGGGGAAACCGTCATGGTGAAGTGAATCCTCTGGTCAGCAAGAGATTCCTGATTTTTCCTTGTGTTCAGAGGGAGCTGTAGAGTGGACGATAGATGGTTTTACCTCTTCAGGAGGAGGTGAACTTTGGTTGCCAGTGGTAGAAGGCAATTGAGGCGGTATGGTCCCTGTTGCCTTGGTGTGGGGAACCTTGATGTTGAGAGTGGAATCAGACGGGTATTTTTTGGACTTTAGGAACTCTACGTGTTTTTTTCTATGATTTTTCCCGTCTTGGTGATGATTTTGTAAGACATTAGCCAAGGGTTGTAACCAATAAGGATCCCTTTTGAACCTTTATTGGTTAATTTAGAGGGGATTTTTGTTTTTCTGAGAATTTCAATAGCTTGGGAACCAAGAGGTTTTAGATAATCTTCAGGGATGCAGTTTTTATGCATCAGTTACCATGGATTTTCTTCTCCTTTTTTTACAGGAATTTGATTTAGTTCAAAGCAGAAGCTTTGAATAACTATGTGTCAACAACTTTTTGGGATTGCAGAGTTGCTGAAGGTGGAACTGAGTGATTCCATGATGTTCCTTTTGGCGTTTTCTGCCTTCCCATTGTGCTGTGGATGGTAGGGTTTTCTAATTAGGTGGTTTATTGATTTGGACTTGAAGTAGGTGGACAAAGAATTGTTCACAAATTTGCTGCCTCCATCTGTAATCGCTTCAATTGGGTAGTACCCTTTTTTCTTAGCCTTGTTTTCAATCATGAACATGATTTTTGCCGTAGAAGCGTCTTTCAAGGGTAAGGGAAAACTGGATAAATAACCTGATTTGTTATCTACCACAGTGAACAACTATTTCATACCTCCTTTTCTCATTGGATTTAGTGGACACATTAGATCCATGTGGATTCTGTTGAACACTTGGTTTGCTGACTTTTTTCTTTGTTGAAGGAAGATATGGTTATTTTGGATTTCTTGCAAGCCAAACATTCAAACTTGCCATTGATCTCTTGATTGAGGCAATTTCTAAGGTGTTTTTAAATCCTTCCTATACTGGCATGGCCAAGTTTCTTGTGGATTTAAAAGAGTTCAGAAAGGCTCAAATAACAGCTCTTGTTGGAGACAGGAGGCATTTGATAAATAAAATGGATGTTTTTGTGAATGGTTCCTTCCAGAATGCTTTCATTTTTGATTTTTATTGCAAAGGTTGGAGTGTCCAATTTGGAATTCACTGAGAGACTGCACCCCTTTTTCAGTAGGGCACCCATGGAGATGAGGTTCACTGTTGCTTCAGGGACCAACACAGAGTTCTCAATACTGATTTTCTTGTTATTTATGATGAGTCTGGAGGTTCACAAACCCTGAATAGCCAAACCATCCCCCTTCTTTCCAGTTTTAATTTTATTTTTGCCAGATTGAATAGTTAGATGGCTGAAGAGCAATTTGTCTCTGATCATGTGGATTGAGCAGCGGCTATCCAGGATGAATCAGTTGTTGTTCAGTTTTCCATCATGATTGAGAGCACAGAAGAAAGAATAGAATTGGGCTTCTTCCTTCTTCTTTGCACTTTGTCTTGCTTTTTTAGGTGGGTGTTCAGGTTTCAGGTTGGAAATTCTACCCAGCATGAAGATTGTGGAAGTGATTTGACTAATGGGTTGTGTTTTCCATTCTAACATTGAGGCACATTAGGTTCTCAATAGTTTTGATGATAGAGAGCAGCAGATGTGTTGGAGGTCTCTTGGTTCTTGTACTGGACTTTGTTGCAGTGCTGTACCAGATGATTGAGGACCATAGGGACAGTTAGTTAACTCAGCCCTAGAGTGCATGATTTGAGGTTGTATGGATTGGAGAAATTCAGGAAATTTGAACAGGATTAGGTGGCTAAGAATATTGGAGGGAAAGTCAATTCCAAATTCATCTATTTTACCAAGGTGCTGCTTCACAGATGTGACAAAGCCATCTATGTTGTTTTGGTCAAAACCAAGGTATAGGAAATTGAAAAAAATTTGGGCCCTATTGGCAGCTTTTCCAGAGGCAAAGTGATCTTTGGAAGCCATCCAGATTAGTTTGGACAATTCTTCATTCTCCTGAGTGATAATGTTGGTGTGAGTAGCTGGATTGAGTTTAGACATGAGGTAGCCTGCTTTTTCATCATCACCAGGGATATTCTTGAGAGGTTTTCTGGAGTTCATTAAGTGGAGAATGACACTATGAGCTATGAAATATGATTTATTATCAAGCCAGCACACTGAGACAGAAAAAACAATCTGAGAATCACGAACATCAAAAGAATAGAAGAATATCATATGAAAAATACCAACACAGTAATGGAAAGACCCAGATAGGCTATGGCTAAAGGACTGAAGGAAATGAGAACATGATGACGCGGAGCTGAGAACAAAAACATGATTCAGATTGAGACATAGGTAAGATTAAATGAAATAGATTGGTCTCACCAGTTAGAGACAGATCAGTTAGGTGAGTTCAAAGACAGCTTTCAAGGTTGAGAGTGAGAGTACAATTGAGTGTTGGTTGAATGTATGATCCTTGAGGCTCTTGGTTGAAGAATCGCGTCTTGGTGAATTGAGGATGAAAGAAAGAATCAAAGAAGAAAAAGAGGTATGAAAGAAAAAAGAGATGAGGTACAAAAGAAGAAAGAAATCAAGATGAGAAATTGAGATAGATAACAGAAAAAAGTTACAACAACAAATGGACAAGACCATCAGAAGCAGACAGAGAGAACCCCCTAGGGAGATCAACCATTTCATGAGAGTAGGTGTGAGTGTGACACCTGCGGGCCCGTTAGACCACTTCTCCAGAGGGGTGTCACTCATCTGACTCATCTGGTGTCACTCATCTAACTTTTCTGACTCTACAATCCCCTTAACTGGAGTTCAAGCCTATTCTTTGCCAAAAAGAAGATTGTTAAACTTCCTTAGTTTATTTTCTCTGACAGCCTTGGCTAGAGGGTCCGCCAGAATCATTGATGTATCTATCAATTGTATTTTTAGGGATCCTTCCTTGAGTTCTTCTCGTAGTCCCTTTGTTTTGAGATCCATGTGTCTGTTTTTAGCATTGGAGCCGAATTTTTTTAGTTTATTGTCAAGACCCTTGTTGTCAATAACATTTTTAGAAAAAGGGAGATCTGTTGGGAATATTTCTTCTAACAAATGGCGAAGCTATTTGCCTTCTAGAAAAGAGTCTAGCAGCGGGTTGAGTTCAGCTTCAGTGGAAGAGTATGTTATGTTATGCTGATTGTAGCTGTTCCATCAGAGGGGGGAACCAAATGAAAGACAGAGATACACAGATTGAGATTTGAGGCTGGTGGTTTCCTCACCCCAGCAGGCATTGCTGTAGCATTCTATTGGCCCTTTTGATTTTTGTAAGTGAGATTTAGTTTCTGGTCTTTGGTGTGGTTGAGATATGGCCACATTTTTTTGAGTTCCTTCCAATGCGTCAGTCCTGGTTTGTTCTGAAATTGGGACAAGCTTGAGACGGAATAGCTAAGGTCTGGCCCAGTTTGACTTGCAATATAATTGAGTAGTCCTATAGCAGATTTTTAGTTTATGCTGAGTTTCTTGAACTTCTCAAAGTCTTTTTCTGATGCTTCACATAGTTGGAAATGCGGGGTCAGTGGGGTAGAGCATGGTCTGGATTGAAGCAGCCCTAATTCTTCTAGGTCATGTAAAATGTGCTTAGGTTGACTTAGTAGGATACTGGTTGACATTTGCTCAAATCTCATCCCAAGTATGGTGTCCAGTTCATGAGCTTGCAAAATCTTTGAACCTAGAGTTAAAATTGTTGTCAAAGTTGTTCCTGTCACCTATGAGGATTAGGTCATCTACGTGAAAGAACAAAAATGACTTATTGTCATCAGACTTATACAGACAGGGATTGCTTTCTGACTCCTTGAATACAACCAACTTGATCCAGTCTGTGATTGTGCCATACCAGTTTTTTGGGGACTGTTTGAGTCCATAAAGGCTTTTCTTGAGTCTTAGTTATTCACACTTGCGTTGACATCCTAGGGGTGTCTTTATGATTGCTTCTTACTTGATAGGCGCATGAAGAAAGGCTGCCTTTACATCAGATTGTCAAATTTTTAATTTGTTCTTCAGGGCCGACAGAAGGATTGCTCTCAATGAGGCAATCTTACCAGTAGGCACAAAAGTTTTTTCAAAGTCTAAGCCATGAACCTCATTGAATCCTTTTACACAGATCCAAGCTTTGTGTATGACAGCGTTGTTATGAGCATTTTATTTGATATTGAATATCCAGGTTGTATTGAGGGGATTCAGGTGTCTGTCTCCTTTGTAGTCTTCCCAAACTTCAAGTAGCTCACATTGATCAATTTATTTTTTAATTGCCCCCCCCACTTGAAGCTTTCTGCGCATCAACATACCTGATCAAATTTCTTGGGCTCAAAGTAGTGATGAAACCCATAACACTGAGGGGGTCTGACATTTTATTGGTTGCAAAGGGTCCTCCTTGTAGGCTCTTCAATCACTTTGATAGCTCTTGGATTAAAACTAGAGTTGACAGGTTCAGACAAATCTGACCCCATGTCTCTTGTGCTAGATTCTGCTTCAGATTTTTGCTCTTCTTCATCCAATGAGTCCACTTGCGCAGGCGGATCCCTATAATTCAAGTGATTGGTTGCATTCCTGTTCACCGGATTCTTGTTGACCTCTAGGTAAAATTCAGGGTTAGGTTTGACCAGGCAGAAATCAAGATTGGTGGTTGAGTTAATTCCCAGATCCTCCACCACTGTTTTAGGAATCTGAAATGCTTAGATAGGACCATTTGTTTGTTGGGCATGAGGATTTGGTATGAGAGCAATTCTGGATTGTAACCTATGAGTTTTCCTTCTCTTCCCTTGGTTTTGAAATTATCTACTTCTGATCTTCTCTGGCTCAGGACAATAGTGGTGACGCCAATGGGTTGGAGATAGTTGCTAGGAAGCTTGTTCTGTTTGATTAGTTCCCACGGGGTGAGGAGGTGATCATGATCTCTTGGAATATGATTCAGACTGATGTAGCAAGATTTTAGGACCTCTGACCAGTACTTTTGAGGTAACTTTTCTGAGCTTAGAGTATATCTCACACTCTCAACAATGGTACAATTGGCCCTTTCATCCCTGCCGTTGCGTTAGGGATGATATGGTTCAGTAAAAAGATGATTGATGAATCTTTCCTTGAAGTATGTCACTAACCTGTTGTTCACAAACTCTGTTCCTCTGTCTGAACAAACCATGGATGGATATTAACCGCATAAATTTTTCTGTTTCTCAATTATGTCTATTAATACAGGAGCAGTATTGTCCTTTTGAGTTAGCGGAATGCCAGAGATGTAACCCAAGACATTTTCCACAACCATCAAGATATATCTTTCATTTCTATGAGATTCTGGAGTGATTGGACCCACAATATCAAGATTTATCCTCTCAAAGGGTTTTTTTGCTGAGGAAGAGACGGACTTGAAGGGAGATTTACTAATTTTTCACAGAAGAAAGTCTTTGCATTTGAACATGTCTTTCTGAGCTGATGAGTATTTTATCCCCTGAATTTTTGATAATTGACCAATTTAGGATTGTCCGTATGACAGATGAAGATCTTTCAGAGTCCTTGAATCATCCTGCTTTGTCCAGTAGCATTCCTCATTGCCTACCTTGCGCGGTATGTCAAGAACAAAGAGATTATTTATAATTGAACCTTGAAAAATAGTTTTTTTGTTTCTTTCCAGTTCAAAGCATCCAGATTTTTCCTTGAGGGTACACCCTTGGTCAAGGAGCTTCCCCGGACTGATCAAATTAACGACTATGTGAGGGAAAAACAGAAAGTTGGAGAGGACGATTGTTTGATTCTTCTACTCCAGTTTGACTGTTCCCAGACCTTGGATAGGTAGGTTGGCTCCAGCTTTACCTGTGGTGATATTCTCTCCTGTTTACAGCTCTAATTTGGTGACGAATCACCTTTCATTGAAGATGTGCAAGGTCGCTCCACTGTTGATGAGTATGTTCCTGTCTGCACCAATCTTTGAGTCTATCCACCTAGTTACAAAAGCGTGGAAGTGAGCCAAATCCTGGGTTTTCTTTTGTTTTTCTTTCCATTTACTCTGATTTTCTCTCCACCAATCTGGAGCGTTTTCCATATGAAGATTGTAACAGTCTGATTCCAAATGATTCTTGTCCTGCTTTGGATTATGATATCCTTTGATAAAGCGGCTAGATAGATGATTTTTTGTTTTGGTTCTCATAGTTGCCAGAGCGGTCTCCATCACGCCTTGTGAGACACTTTTCTCAGTGCTCTTGGCCTTCACTTCATTATGAAATTGAAATAGATGATTTGAGACAAATTTGACAGAGATTTGCTTTTCTGAGTGCATAAGTTGTTGCTTAAGATCCTGAATATTTGGAGGGAATTTGAACCTAGTTAAGTAAGCTAAGATGTCATCAGGTAGTTCTATACCTATGTCTATCATCTTCTTGATTGAAGTTTTGGTGTTGGTGACAAATTTTAGGATCTTGTCTTCTTTGAAGTTCAGGTGTAAGAATTTGTTGAAGATTCTGGCTTGATTAGACGCTTGAGATGAGGAAATCCGTTCCTTGATGGCCAACCATATGTATTTGAACAAGTTGATATTGGCAGAATTAATGAAATTGTTGTGGGTGATGGAGTCAACCTTTGATATGAGGAGTAATTGTATCTCATTGTTGTCTTGAGGCAAGAGGATTTCCAAGGGTGATTCTAGGGTCTCAAGCACTCCCCTGAGTTTGAGTAGTGCCTTCATCTTGTCCATCCATATGCCGTAGTTCTCTTCTGTCAGTAGCGGTGTGGTTTTGAGGGTGGTTTTAAGCATAGCCTGTTGAAACAAGTCTTACAAAAATCCCAATCCTGGTGCCATAGTCTTTTGCCTTGCTGGCCATGGCAGATATTTTGGCTTTTAACCGTATGAGCTATGAAATATGATTTATTATCAAGCCAGCACACTGAGAAAGCAAAAAACAATCTGAGAATCACGACCATCAAAAGAATAGAAGAATATCATATGAAAAATACCAACACAGTAATGGAAAGACCCGCATAGGCTATGGCTAAGAGACTGACGGAAATGAGAACATGATGACGTGGAGCTGAACACAACAAAATGATTCAGATTGAGACATAGGTAAGATTCAATGAAATAGATTGATCTCACCAGTAAGAGACAGATCAGTTAGGTGATTTCAAAGACAGCTTTCAAGGTTGAGAGTGAGAGTAAAATTGAGTGTTGGTTGAACGTATGATCCTTGAGGCTCTTTGTTGAAGAATCGCGTCTTGGTGAATTGAGGATGAAAGAAAGAATCAAAGAAGAAAAAGAGGTATGAAAGAAAAAAGAGATGAGGTACAAAAGAAGAAAGAAATCAAGATAGGAAATCAAGATAGATAACAGAAAACAGTCACAACAACAAACGCACAAGACCATCAGAAAAAGACTGAGAGAACCCCCTAGGGAGATCAACCATGTCATGAGATTAGGTGTGAGTGTGACACCTGCGGGCCCATTAGACCACTTCTCCAGAGGGGTGTCACTCATCTGATTCATCTGGTGTCACTCATCTAGCTTTTCTGACTCTACAGACACACATTTTGAATAGTCGCTCCATCTTCTTCTTCCAAACTGAGTAATTGGTTTTGGTGAGAAGAGGAGTTGATTCCATAAGGGACTTGAGAGCAAGAGCCTTGAAGTTGCCTTCTCCCCCTGGTCCAGGTGATTCAGAGGGTGGTGCCATGTAGGTTGAGCTATTGGAAATTTTGGCTTTTCACCATGTAAAAGGTATAAAAGTCTGATAAACCTAGACCAGGATAAATTTCAGTAATATAAGAAAGGCATTGAGTGGACACAGAAAACAAGATTGAGGTAGATGAGTAGGAGACAAAAAAGAAAAGAAATACCAACACAAAGGAGAGTTCTGCAGGCAGGGTGATGGCTTATGAAGAGACTGCACAGAATCTGATTGACAACAACTAACTAGAGTGAACAAGAGAGAAGTAAGAATCCAAAACTAGAAGAGATGGAGAGTTAAGATTGTGAAAAGCAATTTATGATGCTCTGTCTAGTAACACTCAAGAGAACCAGCGACTGATCCAACTGGGGCAAGAATTGATCTGAGGAGATGGACCGCAACTGAGGGTGAGCTTTGATGCAGATTTTAAGATAGTCAAGGTAACTACAGTTATTTTGAGTTCCCAGTGATCAAGTCTTTTGAGTATAGAGGTTGACAAGTTCCAGGGGATGTTGTAGATTGAGATAGGAGTCTGTTGTTGACCATCTTCTCAGCTTTCTCAGTCAAAGGCAAGGATTCAAGTTGGTGGGACTAGGTAGACTCTAGAGATTCCCATGCCGTGCCCCAGAAGTGATTGGGGAGTGTTGCCTAAGCAGCAACAGGCCTGCTGAGAGAGTTCAGACGGCAGAGGAGCAGCAATGATAACAATGTGACAACAACAGGTGAGATGCAAGAAAAGGAACTGTAAGATGATATGGCAAGAGTGATATAAAGGTCAATGAAGAACAGGAAGATGACATGGCAAGAGTGATAGCAAGGTCAATGAAGAATCAACATATTTGAGATTGGTTTGAGATAGGGGGTGGGTTGATTCACAAGCCTCTTTACCCTTCAACCATCTTGGATAGTCTTTGATGTTGGAGGTGGATGTTGAAGGTGAGGGGTGTAATGTGAAGGCCCGCAGTATCCTGTCTGGTTTGAGATAAACACTGACAGGAAACCTGATAGGATACCTGATAAAGGTGACCTGTCACTTGAAAAACCAAGCAAACAATTTTTCCCTTGCGTGTCTGGCTTTTTCCCCAGGCTGTCTGGCCTTTTCAACATTTTGGCCAGCCAGAAATGCGCAACAAAAACTCCAGACAGTTTTCTTGAAACTTATAGTATTACAAAGATTAAAAATTCATTACCCTTCATTCTTGAATGTAGATGAACCTCCACCAGAAAAATCAAAAAAAGATTATGGTGGGAAAGTTTTCAGCTTTTTTTCCAAGTTGTTTTAAAAATTTGATATTTAATTTTATTTGGATTTTTTTCTCTTTACTTTTTAAAATAATTGATCAGATCAAGATTATTTATTGACTAAATTATTCAATTTCCTTTGAAAACTTGGATTAGTTTATAAGCAATGAGATGAGCACCTCCTCAAAACAAAAAAAAAATCACAAATTCTGGAAGCTCTAAAAAATGTAAAAACCATATCAAATTATACTTGAAACTAAAATGCAATCATAATTAATTTCTAGTTTAATTTTATGAGTTCTCAGATAAACATCTTGATCATTCAATAAAAATATCATCAAACCCACAAAAAACCAAATTAATCCAATTTTCTTTTTCAATGAATGAAACAATCAATTCAACTAGGTTTTTGTTTATATTCCTGTTCTGATTGTTCCCTCAAATAAAACATACTAATAATAAAACTAAATTAAAAAGAAAGGTTTCAGTTTTTCTCTTTTTGAAACATCTATTTTGGGTTATTTCTTTTTTAACTTTCTGTATTATTTTTCAAAAAATGATGGTTGGATTATTTGAATCATAAATAAATTCCAACCTTGAATAACAGATTCTAAAATAAATTATAGCAAAATTTAAAAGAAAAAGATAGCTTTTATAGACCAGAAAATTTGGCCTTGAAAATGTGTCTAGAAATCAAACCACTGGTTTTGGCCAATCAGAGGGAAATTACTTCCCCCCCCCTGTACTTCCAAGTACTTGTTTTAAGCAAAATTTGAAAATAGCAAGAAAAGTGTGTTTCCAATTCAATTTCATTTTATTATATTCCATAATAAGCTATTTACTTCAAAAAACAGTAAAGAGCTCAAATCAAAATTAATTTTAAATTTTTGAAAAAAAGATCAACATTAAAAAAAGTTGGGAAACTTTCCAGAAATCAAATGGGTGATTTGAGACTGTTGGGATCTATGAGGGCTTCTCATTCAGGCTCTTTCAGTCACAAACATTTATATGAAACATCTAATTTCTCTTTGTAAGTGTGTTGGTGTCTTTGAAGAATTTGAGAATTAGTCATTCATTTCACCTGGGTTTTCCCACTTTAGAAAGCAGTCCCAAGAATTTTTTCTACCAACTTTAAATAAAGATTTCCCAAAGTATAAAACAATAGTAAGATACGGGGACAGAGGAGTTTGAGGTTTGGAGGATGTACAAGCCTGAGAGATTCATATTGATATTAAAGGTTGAAGATCATGGGATAGATACTAAGTATTTGGTTGATGAATCTATTTTTGCAAGAGATTTTATTTTTGATCTGAATGGCTCAGTGGAAAATGTGACAGTAACCCCTGTTGAGATGAATTATCTCCCCTCTACCTCTGGGGCCACTCCAAATATGGTGTTGCCTCCAATCTATCCTCTGGGCAACATAATACCCTGAACTGCAGGTGAAGGATAGACTATTTTTGATATTTTCCTGAGTCCCAACTCTAAACTTTCCTTGCTCATAATTTACCATCCTTTCACCATCCAATTCCTCAATTCAATAATGTCTCTCAATTACTGATCATTCTTCAAATAATCATCTCTCCCATCCTTGCTTTCCACTTTCTCTCTCAACCTTCCAAATTCAAACAACTTATCCAAATTTGCAATCCTCAATACAATCTCCTCAAATCTGCCAATTTGAATCCACACAAGCTCAATCAATCATCCTCAATGTTTTCCAGTTGTGAGATCAACTTAACCACCTCTGATCTTAACTCAACTGTTTATCCTTACTTTTATTTTAATTCAAGTTCTTGCCTATGCCTCCCCTCTCCTTTCTGATTAATATCTCATTCATTAAATACTCTAGACTTTTAATATAATTGAGTAAGAATTTCACTCTCCTCATTTTATTTAAGGTTTATGACTTCCTCATCTCTGATACTTGTCCCTTTTTTTAGTCTGCTGGTTGTTTTTTGCAATTAACCTGAATTTTTAGATTTCAACCCGTTGGGAAACGGGGGGCATCTCCTGATGAACATAAAGCCAAAAAAGGAGATGGGACCAGCCGTATGGTTAAAGGAGAAGAGACAAAATTCCTTGGTAAAAGAGGTTCCATAACAGGATGCTATGAAAATAGCTTTGTCTTCTAGCCTTCAAGAAGATTCTGGTAACAACTTTTGAATGTCAGCCAGCTACTACCCCAGAGCCAGCTCTCAAAGTACCAAAAATAATAAAATAAATAAAAACTATACTAAGGATTAGAAAAATCCAAAATATCATGGCATATTTGTATTTTCCACCTAATTTTAGTTAGGGTCACTCAACAGCCCTGCTCTTGAAGTCCCACTCCTTAATTACCTTATTTGACATATGAAATATGTGCCAAAAGTCACAGCCTCACCATAGCACTTCTTGGCCAATTTAAGATCTCTCACACATTTTCACGTACAGTTTTCATGCCTAAAACTCATTCAGAATTGAAAATTTATGTGTATTTTAGGAGTGATGTACAGAATTAGGGTTTGTCAAAATTCCTACCCACAGCCTTGGCAGCTAAATGCTCAACACAATTTTAGAACTGCACCGGCTCTCATTTCAATATATTTCGTTATACACTTTGTCCTCAAACCAATTTCTCAATGTTAATTGGTCTGATTGGATGCCCGGGGTTAGCCCGTCATCGATATGACTGACCAAACCCGGCCTAGTAGGCCTATCCCACGCTTGTCCGTTTTTCATTTTTCTTCTCAAGTGTCCGCCGAGACCCGACCATCGACCCGACGGATACGGGCTTCCCCCGGGCCGTCCCGGCCACATCGGCACCCTGACTGTGGTGAGTGTTGTCTTCCCCGGAAGTCTGGCCAGCAACTGTCTCTGCCAACCTGCGATTATTCTCTTCAGGAATTGTAGTCCTCAAACTCGATCCCAGGTGTCATGGCCACTCGTTCCGCCTCACACGCTGGCTCATGGTATCCTGCTTCAAGTTAGTGATGTGCGAGGTAGTTTTGCTCGGTCCAGAGAGGAGGATGTTAATGTCCAATCGTCAAATCCCCATCAGGATCCAAGTTGACAAATGACCTCGAACGCTGGCTAAGGGAGGCTCATCCCGCTGAGGATGAACATAGCCATGAGGATGATCGTTGGAAGTCTGTGCCCTTGCCGACGCCGATGAATGATTGCAGAGCCGTTATCGCCCCGTGAGTCGACGCGTGTCCTCGTTCTTGCAATTTTGTTGGCTTCTATAGCAGTTCCTCTCACTCATGAATCGATCGGCCCCGTCCGTAGGCATGCAGGTTACTCTTACTCCGGAAGGGCCGCTGCCTGGGCTTACAAGATCATAGATCCCATCCAAATGTAAGAGTTCTGTCGATCGATGGTAGATTTGGGCCATTCGACACGGCTGTTCATCCTGTTCTTCTTCCCCAAAATGGTCTCCTTCATCCTCGAATCTCAGAAAGCGTGTCTTCATCCTGGGTCCTTCTCATCATGTTTATCTCAATGCTTGCGCTTTAACGAAATGCACGCTGTACGAGACTCCCTTGGGGAACTTACCTATCGACACAACTAGTTTAGTCACTTCTCATCATGAAACTCTGTCGAAACGTTTGTGGAGCTCAGGATCCGCTGAAGAAGGTCGTGTGCTCTTGCAGTCAACCAAAAACTGTGCGAAACGAACTTGTTTAACGAGATGGACCTCCAGATGGATGAAGATGAGCATAGCATAGAACTCCATCTACCCTACGTTCGACATGTGTTCAAAAAGTAACGTTAAATCCCCATTCGTCAACGCCATATTATTTGGCCATCTGATCTGAAGCTGATTCGGAGCTGGATGGCGATCGTTGGAGGTATTAGCCAAGACATCACGATCGTTCCAATCTTGGTCGGGTCGATCTCTCCAGAGCAAGAACAGGAGTATGGTGCTGTCTTGGCCCCTTATCTTGCTGACCCGGAGAACTTTTTTGTCATTTCAAGCGATTTTTGTCATTGGTGAGTGTTGGATAAGAATAATCTATTGCAATTTGAGAGGCCATCTTTGAGGCTTTTTTTTTTAAAAAAAAAGAAAAATGTTGAATGAACTCTTGAAAAATTACAACAGGGGCACTCGCTTTTCGTATACCTACTATCAAGATTTTGATTCCGATGATTCGCCCACAAGGCTTAGTTCATCATCATCACCCCAATATCCAATCTATAAATCCATCGAAAAGCTCGATCAAAGGGCGATGGAAATCATTTCGCTCGAACGTCCTGAGGCTGCGCATCAATTGTTTACGACCTACCTCCAACAAACCAAAAACACGATCTGTGGTCGTCATCCAATCGGCGTCCTGTTGGGTTCTATGATCAAGCTACAAGACACTCCGGCCGGCCAGGGACAAATCTTGAAATTTGTTCGTTACGAGCAATCCAGTCAATGTTTGACCGGGAGAGATAGCAGCGTCAGCTATGCAAGTGCTTGTTTGAGGCATCCAGCTTGACTTCATTCTCAGATACTTCCGCATTCTTCATTTTGTTTCGACTTTTTTCAGCCAACCAAAAAAAAAACCTACTTCGCTGAACTGTACAGCTGTATTTTTACTACGCTTTTTTTGAAGCTTCTACCCTCTCATCCAGCTTGATCGGTTTTCCTGACAGGCAGCAAAACGAATGTGACGAAATGAATTGCAAGATTCCAGCCATGTTGTCAAAGATGCTTTCACTGACCTTTCAGAAGATTCGGGGATGTGTTCTTTGAGGTACTCAAAAGAGATCATCGCGTGTAACAAAAAAGAGGACTAGGCAAGGCTTGACCACGTTTGATTGGATAAGCTCCACGCCCCAGTGCTGAATGCAGATAATCGTCCATGGTAGTCGGTATATCCAATGAAAGATGGAAGAAAACTGGAAGTGACTATTTGCTAGCAAAAACAATTGAGTATGGGGGCCAGTCGCTTGCCTTAAATTTTACAGATGTTAGTTGGTATTACTTTTATTTATTTTTTCTTGAAAAAGAAAACATGAATGTACTAACCTCTTAGGCTTTGAATCAGATCATTGCGTCCTAGTTGCAATCTTTCTTCCTTCAATCAAAGGGAATCCTTTTGTTTTCTTATCTTCAACTGTTGTGTTATATTTAATAAATTCGATTTTAAAGAAGAATCAGAATAGCCCTACAAAAGAACAAAACTAATGAAATTTAATTATTAAAATCATGGGAAAAGCAAATTGAATTATCATGGTTTTTTTGTGGGTTTGAGGATATTTTGATTTAATAATCAAGGTGTGTATCTGAGAACTCCTCAAAATCAAGCAAAAATATTTCTCATGGTATTGGAGTTCCACAGTATAATTCAATTTGAATAATTCCCTTTTTTGGAGCTTGCAAAATTCTGTGAAGAATTTTTGGTTTTGTTGGTTTGGAGGAGGGGCCCATCCCATTGCTTGCAAACTAATTGAAATTGTTGCAAACTAAAATATTTTGGTGAACAAATCATCTGGATCTGCTGGATGATTTGACACTTTAAAAAGAAAAAAAGGCAAGTAAAAGGAAATAGTGAATGTTGAAAATGACTCAGCAAAAAATCTGAAAACTTTCTGAGCATAATTTTTTCTTTTGATTTATCAGGCATAGGTTCATCTATATTGAAAAATAGAACATAAGAAATTGTTAATATTTTGCATATTTATGTTGATTAAAAAGGCTTGAATTTAATTGAATCAGTTCATTTTCCAATTCTTTTTCAAAGACAATAAAATTTCCTGGTTGTTGCATTTTAAACATCAGTGTGCAAAAAAATTGATAATGTCCTCAACAAGTTATGTCTTTGAGGGACCATCAAGTCTGCAAAAAAATCAAGACAAACTTGGAGCATAACTAATTGCAATCTTTGTGAGCTGAGCCAGATAATCAAGCAATCTTGTAAGCTGAAGGCCCCCAAGATCCCAAATTCCATCTCAAAAGATGTTTTGAATCGAATGATTGGAAAACAAGTGCTTTAATTTGGATTCTACTCAAGGGTGACTGACCAGAAGCCATTTTTTAAAAAAAAGGAAAAAGATGACTTTTATTTGCTTGAAAAAATCTGAATTGGACCCCATAAGAATGGAAGAAGTTCATATGGACAGATGAATCATGCTTTGAAATTGAAAAAGGCTTTCAGCAAGCAATGGTCCTGAGAAATTTTCAAGAAATTTTCAAATCCAAATGTTTGGTCTCCACATTCAAGAGTTAAGAACCTTCCAAGATAGGCTGGGGTTCTTTTATTTCTGAAAGCACTTCCCTGCTCATCATCATCCCCCAAAACAACAAAAAAACCACCAATTCATCAGCATTGATTATGAAGGGGGTCTTGACCCTTGATTCTCAACATTCAATCAGTCCAATTCTTTTTTTTCTTTTTTTTTAATGGCAGGTAGGGCCCCAGTCCACAAGGCCAATGTTTAGAAAAGACTGGCCATGCTACTAAGGGATCAAAAAAAAAAGAGAAAGGTCTGGCCAGCACAATCACCCAGCCTCAATCCCATCAAAAACTTATGGAAAATTAAAAAATGAAAAAAAAAATCAGAAACTGTAGAAAATCCTTGAAATCAAAAGAGCACTCCAAAGTGCCTAGGACAATCTTCCCCATCAAACACTACTAAATCTGGTCAAATGAATTCCTAAACACATCAAAGAATGACTCAAGCATAATGGTGACTCTATCCAACAGCGGAGCCACCACAATAACTATTACTATTATTTTTTCTCTTATTTCTTATCATCTCTATGTTTTATCCTGCAGATCTTGAAAATTTTCAATGGGCAATTTTTCATTTTTTTTAAATCAAATATCTGGCAAACTATGCCTTTTATGAATTATTTATGTCTATTATACTTCTATTTTTTGGAATATTGAAATCAGTAAAAAATTAAAACTCTGATGATAAATTAATACAACACATGAATTTTTACCATATTTTTCATCTACCATGAGAGAAAAAAACAAAGAAACAAAAAAGGTTTCAAAAGCAGGTGGAAAAACCAACTGGGAACCAGCAAAATGACTATTGTCCACCAACTGCAAAAAATTAGAGGCATTGTTTCCCACCTCAGATACTAAAGAGAAAATCTATGAATGCAATTCAAAAGGTAGAAGGCCTCAGAAAGGCAAGTTGATAAATTATAAAATTAAAAATAAAAATGCAAACTTGGCTAGTTTTGAATTTGAAGAAACTACTTCAAAGGTAAGGGGAAGGCCAAAGTATTTGTTTTAATAAAGCACATAATTGAAATGAATAAAATTGAATGTATTCATGAAATTAAATAATGAAGGAAAAAATTAAAACAGAAAGAAGTGCTATCATTTTAGGATATAAAGGCAACCTTTTATTCAAATTTCAAACCTGGAGAAAATTTTCCTACTTTAAAGAAGAAATGTGAAAAAAGGTTGGTATAAGGAAGGTGGGATTTCTTGATGAAAGATTTGAAATTAAAGAAATATTTTTTAAAAAGTATTGGATTGATACAATGTGAATGTTTCAAATGCTTTAATTCCAACTACTTGGTTTGCTTTTTATCCTTCAGTGCCTGCTATTCTTGGTGAAAATTAATTATTTCTTGAGATTTCCTTCTGATCCATACAATTCAAAGTATATTAAAAAGCTATGCAAACTTTTCAATCTCAAAAAATTTCCTATTTGAAATTATTCTTCAGTTGAATGATCCCATAAAAAATCCCCCTTGCACTTCAGAAAGCTTTCTAACCAAGAAAGGCCTCTGCAATTTGAAAGAATAGGGTACACCAAGGATAGCTTTTTTTGTATCTTAGGAAATACTTCTTAGCCATGATGAAAATTGATAAATAATGAAAAAATGATCCTCCCCAAATTTGATCCAATCTTATTCCACACCTCCTTTCCAAAAAGATTCCCACTGGTATATACATAACAACCATGGAAAAAAAATACAAGGAAATCAATTCATGTTTTTCAACCCATTATTATAATCTTGTGTCAAATTTTTGTCTCATACAATAAGATAAATAAATTGGTAAAAAATTGGGGATTTGAATAGCTGCGAATCTCAATTTCAATGTAAGATGAATTTGTTTTTTTTTTTTTAAAAAAAAAGGCAAAATGAAGATGACTAGAAGATAAAACATAAAAATAAGGCACAATTTACTTTTCAATTGATGGTGGAAATAAATAATGATTAAAAAGGTTGTTGAAATGAAATTTGATTTGATTCAAAAAGAATGAAACTGAAATTTTGAGAAAAAATAAAATAAAACAAAAAAATTTCTTTTACCATTGGCTAGAATGTTCATTAGACTTTAAAAAGTTTTTCATGCAATGGAGCATTCCTTTGATGAATTTTTGGAGATTTTGACATGTTAAATTTTTCCAGGAACTTTGGAAGTCCCTTTCCATTTCAGGGAATGAATTTGGTTGATAAGGCTATTCAATTTTTTTTTTAATTTCCATAAGTTTTCTATTGCATTGCAGTCAGGTGATTGAGCTTCCAAACTGTTTTTTTGATGTTGGTGACTTTGAAGTACTTCCTAATTCTTGCCTTGTAAAATAAGGAGGAAACTTTCTTCCATTAATTGAAAAATTTTATCAATCAAAATTTCTGATCCAGGGGCTCAGAGAGTCCTAACAATAATTTTGATGAAGTTATTTATGTTTTATTATTTTTTTGAAGCATGGTTAACAATGGGGCGTTCTTTCACCAATGAAAGAAACCCATGTCATTATCAAAGACTTCCCAATCCTGAAGGTGGGATTCAAAAATTATTATTTGAAATTTTCTTGAGGGTTTTGCCAGATAATTGGAGTGTTTATAAATTTAAAATATTGATTTTTGGGTCCAGATGAACTTCTGAAAATCTTAAATTTTGAAGAATTGGTGTTTGTAGTGTGGTGAATATTTGCAGGAGTGAACCAAAATTACATCAAGCTGGCTGAGTTTAAAAAAATTAATGTAAAGAAGAAGATGCAATGGTTTACTCTATAAACCTCTAAAGGAGACAAAGATTATGCAATTTATTTTTCTGAAATGTGGAAAAAAACTTCTTGGGGTCACAAATGGAGACAAAAAGCTGGATGCAGGAGATCATAAAATGAGAAGAAAAATACAGCAAAATAATTCAATAAACAGGAGGCAGGAAACACACTGAGGAATTCTCCAGAATTTTGAAAAGAAAAAGATTAGGAAAAAGCATCAAGCCCAGAAGGATGTGCCAAAATCAAGGGATTGAAATAACCTGTAGCAAAGATTATGCATTATTATCTGAGAAAAAGAAACAAGAACATAAGAAAAGAAATTAAACTTAAAATTTCATATATTTGATACAAATCTTCCAAGATAAACTAACATAACTAATTGGGGAAGAAGATTAATCCCAGTGAAATCAGGAGAGAAATAAAAAAATCCTAAAAATGAAAATATTTCAATTTAAAACAATTTAATCAAATAGAATCTAGACCATAAGAATAATACATTTCTAACAGAATTGGTGGATTGTTGCAGAGAGGGGGAAACCCAGGAAAGGGAAATAAATAACCTCAAAGTAACCACTTGTGCACCAACAGCCTCTCCTCTCTTTTAATTTTGTCTCTGCTTCTTTTCCCTCATTTTACTTACTTTATTTTTTCCCAAATAGTTTCATGGCCATGCCCACATGATCTCTACTCCCCCCTCCTTTAACCTCCCTAAATTTAATCAGTGAGTCCCTAGGGGTCCCCAAAATACTAGCACAATATTGGCTGCATCAGCAGAACAATTTTTTCATATGCATAATAAGAAATTTGAAATCAAACTGTACTTTTCCAAAAAAAAAGAAAATAAAAAAGCAAAAGAAAAATAAAAAGAAAAAGAAAAAAGAAAAGGAAGCATACACTGAAATGCCTTCAAGCCAAATCAAAATATATGCCCACATGGAATGATCTCTGAAGCACATAGCATTCAAATTTTAGCTGCTAGTATATCTTGTCATAGCATAATGCAGTTGGCACAAAATTTGAAAGATTTTGGGAAAGTTTAGAAACCAAATATTTAAATTTATTTGCAGTAAGAAGGCTATGATGAAGATTATTTAAAACAGAGCTATAATTTTAACTTTCAAGTAGAAAAGATATGGTTCAAAAAAGGGGTTTCTGATTTTAAATGATAATTGAAAATTTTGGGTTTCAAGACATTAAAAAAGGTGATGATAAAAATAGCAATGAAGAAAAAAATGTGGTGCAAAATTCAGATCATAGAATATCAAGTCTTTCTGTTCCTGCTGGTATTCAAAATGATGATTGTGTCAGTGCTTGTACTCACAAATTCTTTCCTTGTTGTCTATCTGTTCATTATTTTCTCACCTCAAACTCTGTTCTCAATTGTTCTAGTACATTTGCCTTTAACCTAGTTGTTATGGTGCTGCAAAATCTGTTCTAAGGTAATTATTTTCATAGTATCAGTGTGTCTTGCACTCCTGCACCTAGTAATTTGCTCTATGATTGTCTCACCTGGGGAATTTTTCTTGGCTGCCAACAAAACTCCCATGGCTATCTTGGTTTTCTAATCTTTAGTGCCTCTGACTGTCACACAAACACCCCACGTACTACAGTGAAATATTAGATGATTGTGAGTGAAAATGAGAGAGGGCCAAGCAAAAGGGAGTAGGAAGTATAGCAAAGCTAACAGAAAAGTGCAAACACTTAGTCTGGAGTCTCAAAAAACTGCAAGAGGGATGGATTTTTGTGATAGAAGGGGAACTAAGGCAATTACAATGTGATAACCTGACATCAGAAAAAGATGCAAGAACATAAAAAGCTAACTCACTGAGGAAAAATTCTTCAGGAAGACTGCATGGTCCTTATAAGGTAACAAGAGGTGACTGGAAACAACCTGATGGAAAGTTTTCTACAGCTAGAAAGCAATGGTGCAATGAATGACAGGAATGGAATGAGTAAATGAAACAAAAAGTATATTGTATCCAAGGTGTTAGGGGTAGTGCAAAAAGAAGACAGTGAAAGTACAGAGATATGGAAAGATGAATGAAAGATGTGCAAAGAGAAGTAATGCAAATGAATAGATATAGTTATGCAGGGTGTGGGACTAGTCCTTAAGCAGACATCACAACTGATATGGATTTCTATACAACATGCAAGTTGATATGACTAGCGTGACCAAGAAAGGGATAGCTAAAAACAAAGATGGAACAAGAAATATTGATTGGATGGTCCACTAATCATCTGATGGAACTTCAAGGGTCACAGGGATAGACACAGTTTCCAAAGTTGGTAGGTCACTTGTGTATAGGCTGTAAGATTTGATGTTGATTAGAAAACCTGGACCAGGCTGATGAATTTCACATGAAAGAAAGATTTAGCTATGAGATGACTCGACAAGGAACAAAGACAACAAAGGAATCAATAAGATGACAACAAACAGATGTAGGACCTCTACAAGCAGGTTTATGGCCCCTGAGCGGACTAAGTAGAGAATGGCGCTGAGGATGAGATGGAACAACGAGATAGCTTTGAAGAAGTCAGAGCAAAGGAGTCAGTTAAGTTTGTCCTGAGGTTGAGTTGAACAGTTGGTCCTCAAAGCCTACAAGTAATCTGAATCTGAAGGAGATTGGAGTTGCGAGTACTAAGTCAAGTGCCAATATGATCAGACGAGTTGTAGAAGTTGTAGGAGATTGGGGTAGCGAGTACTGAGTCAAGTCCAATGCAATCCATTTGCCGTGTGTGATTCAAGGATGAGAGAATTAGAAGGCAAAGAAGAAACAAGCTTATAATAGAAAAAGAGATGTTGGAATAAGGAAAAAAACAGAGCAAGACTGAGAGTGAGAGACCTTCCCACGGAAGGGTGTACAGAGTGGCAGGTGACATGTGACAGAAAGAGAGAAGACTGCTGCGGCTGTACACTATGACATCTGCATATTCACAAAGAGATCACAAGACAAGGAAGAAGTCAAGGGCCAAGAGAAAATGAACACTTGACAACTGACACAAGCGAAAACAGACAGAAAGTAAGGAACAGAAAGAATACAGGACGTAAAGGAATTTACTGAACAGAAGAAATGTGATAGTCAACACGCCCGCTCAACTTAACATCAGGATTGATTTCATAACCCAACATACTTAGCAAGCCGTTCCACTGCTGTTGTGCTAGCAGCCTTGGTGAGTGAATCTGCCAACATGTCTTGGGATGATATCAGTTTGATCTTGATCAAACTATCACTCCAGTTGTTCCTTAGGCTTTTTCATTTGATGTCAATGTATTTTGCATGGGATTTGCAACCAAATTTCTTGATATTGTTGTTTAATCCTTTGTTGTCAATAAGATGGACGGGAGGCAGATTTGGTGTTCTCCAGATTTCTCCGATGAGATGATTGATCCAACGGCCTTCTAGGTGTCCAGCTGATAAGGCATTACACTCTGATTCAGTGGAGGAGTGAGCAATAATTTGCTGTTGCCGGCTGGTCCAGTAGATTGGAGAGCCTTTGAATAGGCAAATGAAACCCGTTTGAGATAGTCAGGATACTGGATCATCCCCACACGTCGCATCACTGTAAATGACTAGTTGAGGAGCTGGAGTTTTGACTTGAAACACAAGTTGATAGTTGATTGTTTTAAGTAGATACCTCCAGACGTGTTTGACTTCTTTCAAGTGAGCAATACTGGGATTTTCTGAAAATCTAGCTAGATTAGATACAGCAAAGCTGATATTGGGTCTAGCCAGGGTAGCTATGAAGTTGAGACGCCCTATTGGTGATTGGTAATTTTTTCCTAATTTCTTGAATTCTTTGGCCTCTTGTTCAGTGGAGGGTTGGAGGTGCAGCCCAGAAGTGCATGGGTTATTCATTGGTTTGGCGTCCAAAAGGTTCATCTCTTCTAGACCTTTTTTGATATGGTTTGGAAGAGAGAGAGAAATACTGTCCTTCCCAATGTCAACCTTCATTCCCAACAAAGTTTCCACCTTGTGAGCCAAAGAATCTTTGAAACGTGACAAAAAACTTCTTTTAAAACTGTCTACGTCACCAACTACCACAAGATTGTCAACATGGAAGAAAAGAGCAGTTACTTTATCTTCATGAAGATAGATCCAAGGATTTCTTTCACTTTCTTCAAAACCGTTATCTTTGATCCAAGCGCTTAGGGTTTTGTACCAATTGAGAGGGGCTTGCTTCAATCTGTACAGAGACTTCTTGAGCTTGAGATACTTAGACGTTATTTTTGATCCAGTTGGCGTTCTTATAAAGACATCTTCCTCAAGGGGTGCGTGGAGAAATGCTCCCTTAACATCAAATTGGAGAATTTTGAGGGACTTGTTGACAGAGTAGCTAAGCAAGGCTCTCAGCAAAGCAACTTTACCTGTTGGAGAAAATGTTTCAAAGTAATCAATACCGAATTGTTGGTTGAAACCCTGAACACAGACTCTTGCTTTTAGAGTTGTTTCTCCTGAGTGCAGATCATCCTTACTTCAAAATGCCCAGGTGGTATTGAGAGGGTTTAGCACTTCTGATTCCTCAGCATCTTCCCATACTCCAAGGTCTTTGATTGTTTCAAGATCTTTCTCTATAGGCGGTATCCAGACTGGTAATTTCAGCGCTTTGGTGATGTTTTGAGGAAGCAAGTCATGGAAGTATCCATATCTATCAGGAGCCTTCAGACTCAATCTATCCCTCAACTTTGGCTGCAAGACTTTGAGAACTTCAGATTCTGAGTGATAAGAGTTGGATGCTTCTGATTTGTTGTATTTGTAGAGTTCTGGCTTCACATCTTCAATGTTGCAGGGTGTTGGCTCTTGGTTAAGTGGCTTCGAATTTGACTCTATGCCAGGGTGATGGATTCCGATTGATTTGTTGTTGTTGAGACTACCCAGGTTTTCAGCTGGGGTAGATTTAATAAACTTAACATGTTTAGTTTTGACAATTTTTCCGGTTTTTGACAGAATTTTGTATGAGAGAAAACACGGATTGTAACCTATCAGAATTCCTTCTTTGCCTTTTTTTTTCAGCTTAGACTTGATATGTTGGTCGCTTAAGAGGTACATTGCTCCCAACCCAATTGGTTTGAGGTAATCATTTGGAAGCGAGGCATTGTGCATCATTTCCCAGGGAGTTAATCCTCCTTTTTCAGCGGGAATCTGATTCAAGGCTAGAAAACAGCTTTGAATAATCACATGCCAGTAGGTTTTTGGAATTTTCCCAGAGCTGAAAACTGATCTTAGGGATTCCATTATAGTGCAATTTGCCCTTTCTGCCTTGCCATTATGCTGAGAATGATACGGTTTGCTGACCAAATGATTGATAGATTTGGCTTTGAAAAATGTTTTAAGAAATTTGTTAACAAATTTGCCTCCTCCGTCAGTGATTACCTCTACCGGGTACCTTTGCTTCTTTTTTGCTTCATTTTCAATTATGAATTTGATGGTTTCCGCCGCCGCAGCTTTTGAAGGAAGTGGGAAGGCTGATAAGTAACCGGATTTGTTGTTCACCACAGTGAGCGCGAATCGCATTCCTCCCTTGCTGATGGGATTGAGGGTTCCCATTAAGTCTAGATGTAACCTATTGAAGACTCTAGCTGCAGGTGACTGACTTCTGTTGAATGATGATTTGCTGATTTTACTCTTTTTGCAGGCCACGCATTCAAAAGATTTAGCAATTTCGCTGTTGATGCCATACCCAAGGTTTTTTTCCATTCGTTCAACACTAGCATGGCTGAGCTTGAGATGTAGGTCCAGTAATTTGGTTGATGATAGATAACATGTGACTTGATTCTCTGTTAAGGGCTTCACCACGGTCACTGACGTTGAAGGTTGGTCAATTGAGATAATGAGAATATTATTTTCAATTGCCCCACTCATAACCAATGCTTTTGAACGTTGAAGAACAAAGGATGGAGGGTTGACTTTGGAGTTCACTCTAAGTGTGCATCCTTTCAACAGTAGCTCTCCGAGAGAGATGAGATTAACGGTTGCGTCAGGCACCCAAGCAGCGTTTTCGAGTTGAATCTTTGGCCACTCAAGAGCAAAGCAGTTCCGACACCCTTGATCGCAATACCTTCCCCTTTCTTTCCGGTCTTGATGAATTTGTCTCCCGTTTTTTTGGTGAGTGAGGGAAATGAATTTGGATCTTGGAACATATGGATTGAGCATCAACTATCCAGAATGTAGTGATTGGAAGGTAGAATGCCGAGGTGGTTGGAGGAGCAGAAGAAAGAGTAGTCGTGAAAATGGTACTCTGCCTGTTGTTTCTTTTTGAATACTTGTTTGCTTTTGCTGGATGATTGATTGGGACGGAGTTCTGGAAATTCTGCCCAGCAAGATGATGCAGGGTGAGATTTAATGGCGGGGTTATGCTTTCCTTTTTCACATCTTGGGGAATCGTATTCTCTGGAATTTTTTCTGGAGTGGAACATAGCAGCATTAGTGTTGGAGGTTTTGACAGTCTCAGATTGCATTTTGTTTTTATGCTGAACCAAGTGGTTTAGGACAAGCTTGACTGTCAGATCATTCCCTGAGTGCATGATCTGGGATCTCATTGTTTTGAGCGAGTCCAGAAGCTTGAACAGGATCACATAGCTGAGGATGTCATTGGGCAGAATGATTCCTATTTTGTCCAAATTTCCAAGGTGAGTCTTGATGGATGTAACAAAGCCATCTATGTCATTTTGATCGAAACCAAGGTATAGGAAGTTGAAGAACAGTCTTGCCTGATTGGCTGCTTGAATTGAGGCAAAATGGTTTTTGGCAGCAAGCCAGATCAGTTTGGTGGAGTCTTCATTTTTGGGAGTGATGATGTTAGTGTGAGTAATTGGATCTAGTTTGGACATTAGATATCCAGCCATTTCATCTTCATCAGGAATATCCACGTCAGTGTCTGGCAAGTTTACTAGGTCCAAAATGCCTCTCATCTTGAACAGTTGCTCCATCTTCTTTCTCCATATAGTGTAGTTTGTTTCCGTCAGCAGCGGGGTTGATTCCATCAAAGATTTCAGCGCCAAAGCCTTAAATTTATTAAAGTTGCCTTCAACTCCTGGTCCAGGTGATTCAGTGGTTCTTGACAAGTTGGTTGAGCTTGGGTGATCCATGATTTTGGCTTTTAACCGTGTAAGATTTGATGTTGATTAGAAAACCTGGACCAGGCTGATGAATTTCACATGAAAGAAAGATTTAGCTATTAGATGACTCGACAAGGAACAAAGACCACAAAGGAATCAATAAGATGACAACAAACAGATGTAGGACCTCTACAAGCAGGGTTATGGCCCCTGAGCGGACTAAGTAGAGAATGGCGCTGAGGATGAGATGGAACAACAAGATAGCTTTGAAGAAGTCAGAGCAAAGGAGTCAGTTAAGTTTTTCCTGAGGTTGTGTTGAACAGTTGGTCGTCAAAGCCTACAAGTAATCTGAATCTGAAGGAGATTGGAGTTGCGAGTACTAAGTC
Organism: Puccinia polysora; assembly: GCA_025617555.3. Taxonomy (NCBI): domain Eukaryota; kingdom Fungi; phylum Basidiomycota; class Pucciniomycetes; order Pucciniales; family Pucciniaceae; genus Puccinia; species Puccinia polysora. Next base: position 52,852,616 of record CM062618.1, read on the forward strand.
GAGTGCCAATATGATCAGAGGGAGTTGTAGAAGTTGTAGGAGATTGAGGTAGCAAGTACTGAGTCGAGTCCAATGTGATCCATTTGCCATGTGTGATTTAAGGATGAGAGAATTAGAAGACGAAGAAGAGACAAGCTTATAATAGAAAATGAGATGGTGGAATAAGGAAAAAAACAGAGCAAGACTGAGAGTGAGAGACCTTCCCGCGGAAGGGTGTACAGAGTGGCAGGTGACATGTGACAGAAAGAGAGAAGAATGCCGCGGCTGTACACTATGACATCTGCATATTCACAAAGAGATAAAAAGACAAGGAAGAAGTTGAGGGCTAAGAGACAATGAACACTTTAAAACTGACACAAGTGAAAACAGACAGAAAGTAAGGGACAGAAAGAATACAGGACGTAAAGGAATTTACTGAACAGAAGAAATGTGATAGTAAACAGAAGCCAGAGGAGGTAAGAAGACATGATAATATTGAGTTTTTCTTGGTCACACTCATAGAATGAAGCAGATGTTACTGAGGAATAGGATATGTTGGACAAATGATGTATAAAATAAAGATTGGAATTGGATCTTGACACTGGCATCCCAACATGCCCCCATGCTCTTCAAAGACAAGCAAAAAAAAGAAGCTTGCATGCCCAATTTGGCTATTACCAACTCTAAAGTGGCTCTGGGACAAGCTGTGGTGAGGATTTCTGTGTTTTTGAGTTTGATCACTATGTGGCATATTTTGATTTTGCCTGCTGCTATTAGTTTTATAATTTAGCATACCTTGAAATTGATCAGCTTGTCACAAAATCCATTCTGAGTTATTTTTCTGTTTGCTAGTTAAATCTCTCCTTCATTGTCCTAATGGATGATTATGGCAAGGCTGTAGTGTGGCTCTAGAAACTCCTTGATTCCTTGTCTTATGCAAACATCTCCTTGCATTCTTCTGCAAGATATTTGTACAGTGGGCAGAAAAAGGTTGTGGGACTGTTTTTCAAAGAAAACACACCCAGATACTTCAAATAAGGTAGATGAATCCTGGGGTGTCTCAATCTTGCTTTTGACCAACCTATCTTTGGGATCCCTTCCAGTTGATTGATTGCCACATTGCCACCAACTTGGTTTTTTTTGATTTTGATGTCTGACTGCTCAATCAATTCAAAAAACAGAATTGGTGAGTGTTTTTTTCAGAATCTTATTCTTTATATTTAATTCTGATTATTTTTTTTGTTTTTTTTGGATATTTATCATTCTTCAGGAAATTGGTTGTTTCAGAAGATCAAGATGGTCAAACCATTGGAAGAGGTTACAATCGCAATGGTTGAAATTTTTTTCATAGTGATTCAAATTAGAAAACCCCAAAATTAACCTCACACTAGGGCCAAATTGGGGTCTCTGGCTGACCAGTGACATGAAGTCACTATATGTGGCCAATGTTGTCTCAAATAAGTATCAAAATCTTCACCATGAAAAGACAATGATGGATTCTATGATTCACCATAACATATTCAGGTTTTATTGTGAATTTTGCCTTGATGGATAACAAAAGTGTTTAAAAAGTGTAATTGAATTTTACAAAGAGCCAAGACTATGAAGAGTGAAACAACAGAAAAATCTAGATCAGGGGATTGAATAAGAAGGAAAAGAAAAAAAATAAAATAAGAAAATAAGAAAATAGAGACAATACTAGACACAGAAAGATAAACTAGAGAGGAAACATACCACAAGAGATCAGGAAAGTTGTGATGAAAATTTCCACAAAAAAAGAAATAGAATGAGTAAGGAGATGCAACAGAGGTTATCTCCTCTACTAAGGTTTACAGATGAGAGAGGTCAACTCATGAGGTAACAAAAGAAACAAGAAGAAAGAAGACAGGAACAGAAGGAGAGAGGCAAAAAAGAATGAGAAAGAACTTGAGTTGAGTCATACCAAATAACCATCAGGCAGATGTGGGTTTGGAGTTTGATCAATCAATGGTGAGGAGCAAGGAGTGTAATTTAATGAAGGTTGATGTGAATGTGTGAAGAGAAGGGAAAAAGTGTGAAGGATGAGAAAGTGGACAAAAAGAGAACGGAGTGTCCCATTTTTGTCATGGGGAAGACAGGGACTGTAAAAAACGGCTCAATGGCAAGGTATCACAGAAACAAAATCTGGTTGACATTGTTGATTGGTGCGGACAGGAAATGTTTTTTTTTTCAACATCCCCCATTATTTGGTATGGGGAGACTAAAGGAAGGAAAGAAGAAAATTTTCACAAGAGGCTCTGTTACAAGCCTTAGTGAGACAGTTGGAAATCATGTCTTTGGATTTGACTAGTGTGATTGAGATGAAATTGTCAATGAGATATTCTCCAATGTTTTTTGCTTTAATGTCTAGGTGTTTGGTTTTTGAGTTGTGTCCAAAGGGTTTGACCTTTTTGAGCAATCCTTTGTTGTCAATCTTGAAGTTAGACAGTTCTAGATCAATTCCCCAGAGTTCTTCAATGAGGTGAGAGATCCAGAGGTTTCCTTGACATGCACTGGAGAGTGCACACATTTTGGCCTCCATAGAGGAAAGTGTGATGTTCTTTTGACCTGAAATGCACCAGGATATAAGACAGTCTTTCCACATACAAAGCTATACACTTCTGGATTTCCTTGATGTGTGATTGTCCCCCCAGGTCAAATTACTGTAATATTGGATGTTTTGGTGAGGGCCCTGGGTTGGTCCAATTTTGAAGGATGCGTTGATGGAGCCGGAGAGGTATTTGAAGACATGAATCAATTCTTTCCAATGATTGATACCGGGATCATTGTTGAACTGAGAGAGAATCAACACGGTGGGGGAAAGCTTGGTTCTGGTATGGCACACCAGAAAGTTCGGGATCTGGGTGAAAGTCCAATAATTCACATTGAGAGCGGCAAATTCCTTCTTTCCTATTTTGGTGGCTGCAGAGAGTTGAATATTAGGAGTGAGGGGAGTGGAGACCAGCCTACAATCTATCAGGTTCAGATGTTCAAGTCCTTTTTTATCAAATCACATTGGCTGAGATTGATTTGATTATCAAGGATCTTCATTTCCATTCTAAGGAGAAGTTCTGGATCATATGCAGAAGATTTGGTGAAGTGCAAAAGAAATAATTTTTCAAAATTTTCAGTGTCACTGGCAACTATGAGGTTGTTGAAATGGAAGAAAATATACAAGTGTCTGTCTAAATTTATGAAAAGACATGGATTAGAATTGGAGACTAGGAAGTTGATGCTATTCAACAATTTGATAAGAGTATTTTACCAATTGGCAGGAGCCTGTTTCAATCCATACAGAGATTTTTTGAGTTTGAGAAAGGGAGAGGAAAGTTTGGAGAATTTTGGAGTTTTTATGATTATTTAATCTTGAAGAGGAGCATAAAGAAAGGCAGCCTTGGAATTGAACTGTCTCAGAGGAAGTTTTTTTTCAATGCTGAGGGAGAGAAGAGCAATTAAAGAAGGGAATTTTCCTGTAGGGGAAAATGTGTCAAAGAAATCAACGCCTGGGGTTTGTTGTAATCCACGTATGCATAATTGAGCCTTCCTCCTTTCATCAGAGGAGGCCATCTAGGTTTTTTTTTTAGAATCAGAGTGGTCTCCAGAAATGTTTTTGGAGTCCTGCAATAGTTGTCCCAAACATCTTTGGATTCTATTGATTCAAATTCTTCATGTATTCCATTATATTATCCTGCAATGTCATTGGTGTGATAGGAGTATTTAACGGGTTTGATTTTTTCTGATCAATCCTAAAGATGATACCTTGGTTTGGGGTCAGAAGCATATTGAACAGCTTCATCAGGATTTTCAAAGGCGTTGTCTTCATCTGGAAGTCTGAAGGACAAGGGTTGATCAAAGTTGGGAGTTTCTTCATCAGAGATGATATTGGGAGCAGAGTCTAAGGGAGGAATGGGATATTGCTGGATCAAGTTGATGTGATAATCTGAGTTGTTATCAAGAGGAAATTGGCAGGGAAGATCATCCTGGTAAATCAGACTGTCAGAAGCATTTTCTGCGTGGTTTTTGAATCCAAGTACCTTGACCTGTTTTGAGGAGACTATTTGGCCTGTGTCAGTAAGTAGTTGGTAAGAGAGGAGTTTGTCATTGTAGCCACTCAAGGTGGCTGAGATTCCCTTGGGATCCAGTTTTGATTGATGGTGGGAAGGAGAACTCAGGATTAATGCCTCAGATCCTATGGGCTGAAAAAAAGCTAAGGGGAATGGATCAATATTTGAAAATTTCAAAGGGGTTTTTTTGCTTTTGTGTGAGGGAAATTGGTTGATGGTCAGAACACATGCCTTCAGGACTTCATGCCAGAGTTGATGTTTCAGACTGGAGTTGATAAGGACTGTACAAAGACTCTCCATGATTTTCCTGTTGAATCTTTCAGTGAGTCCATTCTGTTCAGGGGTATAAGGGTCAGACTGTTGAGTTTGGATGAAGTTTTTTCACAGAATTACTTCATGGTTTTGTTGAAAAATGAATTACCACTTTTTGAATAAAAAACTGAGGGAAAGTAGCCAAGGCGTTTTTGTTCAATTTATATGGAATTATGTAGGACGGTGGGAACAAGATCCTTGGATTTTATTGGTATGGAGGAGCAGAATCTAGATGAGCTATCAACAATGGTTAGGATATATTGATGGCCATTGCAAGAGGGAGGACGAATAGGGCCCATTATATCAAGATGGTGCTCTTTGAAAGGTTTGTTGGCTTTGGAATGTACACTCTTGTACAATCCTCTAGTGATTTTTCCTAGGGAACAAATTTTTATAATTATGGCCAGCAATTAGCTTAAGCAAATGAGCAGTATTTGAAGCAAAAGAAATTTTGGACACCTTGTGTCAAGAATTGCTTGATGGGCTCTCACAATGGGGTAACACGTTGAATGATATCATTGATGAATTTGATTGGATGATGAATGGATGGAAAACAGCAGGGATAAGAGCTCCTTAAGTAAAAAAGACTGGCCTCTTGTGAGCCCATGATACAACCAGCCAAAAGGCAATTTTTCTGCCCCAAAAGAGCTCTACAGGCTCCAAAGGCCTTGTTACTTGGTTTGGGCTACATCAGCCCACATGGAATCAGTCCCTGAACCTTTAAAACCAGCCCATTGCGGTCAATTCTGGTGTTTCCACCCTTATGGGGCTGAACCAGCCCCTGTGCTTTTCAATACCTGGGTCGGTTGTCTGTTACAACCGGTCCTATTGCCTCAAAAACTGGCTGGTTGCCTCATGCAACCAGCCCCTGGCCATACAAATGGCCAGGTGGGACCCAGGACACACCTGGGTCCGGTCTCAGCCTCACATGGGGGGGTGTGACCAGCAGACATGCTGTCCCCCCCCTCTTTCTCTCAGATCCCTGGAGGGGGCCGTCAAATCCCCCTACCACGGGCCCTGGGGGTCAATACCCCCAGGGCATTGTCAATGGAAGTGGGCTGGGGGGTGGTCAAATCCCCTCAGCCCCGTTGCTCCTCCCCCTTGGTAAAGGGGGGGGGGATAGCGCCCCTGGTCTCTGCTTTGCTTCAATGGTGGAGGGGTGATCAGATCCCCCCCACCGCCGGTTGCTTTCCTTGCCGCCGGCCTTTTCATCCTTTGGGAAAGGGGGTGATGAAATCCCCCCTGCCCTGACCAACCTCCTTGTTGTGGTTGGTTGCTGGCTGGTTCAACCCACCCAGCCACCCCTCCCCCTTGCAATGGCAAGCGAGGGGAGGGGGAGGGAGCCAGGACCACTGGCCCTTGCTCCCGCGGTGGTGGCTGTCTATTACGACCGGCTGGCCCGTGCGGTGTGGCACCACGCAGGATCCCTTGGCTGCCGCAACAGCCCCGCGCGGGCCGTTGGGCCCCGCGTGGGCCAAACCAAGGAATAAAAGCGGCCCTGAGCGGGCTGCCGCACAGGCAGCAGCCCCAAGCGGGCTGCGACATGGGCAGAGGTCCCAATGGGCCTCCCCAAGCCCAAAAACTGAGACAAACACACTTTGGCAGGCCAGCCCGTCTGGCCAAGTATGTCAAAAATAAACCTTGGGCCCAATTATGCCCATACAAGCCCATCTGGCTGTATTTGCCCATATCCCCCACCAGGCCCATTGGGGCCTGTGTACCAATGAGCCTGTTTCACGCGTTTTTAGGCCAGTTTCCCCAAATCAGTGACATCCACACAGGCCCATATGGTTCGTGTGAGTGTCCAATGGGCCAGAGAGGCCCATTTGTGCATCCCATTTGGATGACACTTATACGTAGCACAGGTGTAAGTGCATACCTATTTTTACACACACCCTTAATCCAAAAGGGGTGACATCTGCATACTAGTCACAAAGCCTTGATTCTTGTTCCTATCTAAAGCCTTAGTCAAGATATCTGCAATCATTGCTCCAGTGGGCATCTAACTCAACACAATCTCCTTGAAGTTAACTGCATCACAAATATAGTTATAGTGAACATTGATATGTTTTTTTCTTGAATGGAACATTTGGTTTTGCGCCAACGCAATGGCACTCTGGTTACCAGAATACAACAACACAAACCCTTGTGGTTTATGTGTATCCTCTAAGACTTTTCACAACCATTTTGCTTCCTGTGAAGCTGCTAAGTAAGCTCTATACTCAGCCTCTGTTGATGAAAGACTTATTGCCAACACATTCTTGGACATGCATGACACCAGATTCTTACCTAAGAAGAATAAAAAACCACTTGTTGATTCCCTAGTGTTACCATCTGCCCAACTTGCATCAGAATAAACAACCAAATCAAAGTTTGCTGACTTTGAAAACAACAGTCCCAGACTGTGCGTTCCTTTAAGATACCTCAAAACTCTCTTAAACGCCAAACAATGCCTCATGCTTGGCTTCTCTTAGTGTTGCAGCAAGAGACCAATTGCAAAAGCAATATTGGGCCTTGTAAAATGCCCCAAAAAATTAAGTGATACAATAGCTGACCTGTAGTTGTTCCCAGATTGAAAAAACTCCAGATACTCCTCATCTGTAGACTTCTCTAAACAAATTTTTGACTGCATGGGAGTACAAAACTCCTTTTCATCCTCTAAGCCATATTTCTTAAGAAGTGCTGCCACGTAATAGCTCTGGTCTAAATTAATACCATTCTTTCTCTCACTGACTTTCATTCCTAGCACCTGTTGCAACAGACCAAGATCTTTTATCTTGAATTCCTTTTTGAGTGTCTCCATGACTCTCTCTTTACCATTTCCAATAATGATAATGTCATTGACCCATACGAAAAAAATTGCATCCTTTCTTACAAAAAGAAAAGGGTTGGCCTCAGATGTCTTGAAACCAATCTGTATCAGTTTCTCACTCATGGTATTATACCATGATCTAGCGGCTTGCTTCAATCCATAAAGGGATCTACACAGCTTGAGGACATATTCCCCTTTATCTGCTGAAAGAAAAATTCTAACCCAGATTTTCTTCATGTTTTCTGGTTTAGTCTCTACTAAACATTCACAAAAACCATTGGGGATTGACATATAAGCAGTCTCCTCCTCTCCAAGTTTTGAATTCAAGTATGCTGTTACAAAATAAGCTTGTCTCATTTCTTCTCCAAACTCCACTCCCAGAGAAATGATGTACCTGAAGGTGGACAGCCTTCCAGTTGGTGAGAAAGTTTCTTGGTAATCAATACCCTCTCTCTGCTTGAAGCCCTGTGCAACGCATCTAGCTTTGAATCTTTTCAAACCTCCATTTGTGTCAAACTTCTTGTTTAAAACCAATCTAGACCCCACAATGGTCTTTCCTTTTGGAACAGAATCCCGCTTAACCACTTCAAAGCAACTATTATTTTCTAGAGAATCAAATTCCTCAAAAATAGCACTCTTCCAGTTGGCTCTCTAATCAGAATTCATAGCTTGGCCAAAGCTATTTGGGTTAACCCTGTTACCCATTTCTGAACTCAACTCCAGGAATTTGTTGAGCATACACTGTTTCTGAAATGTATCTTCCTCATATCCTGCGGAAGCATAATGGGACTTCCATTCCCCGTATCTATCAACTGGTACTCTAAACTTAACGCTCCTTCTTACTGGAGGTGGAGGCTCATCAGGTTCTGAATTAACAGACTCCCCTGAAGTGGGAACTGAACCCTCTGTTGGCACTTCTGCCATCTCTTCATCTTCTGAAACCACATGTTCCTTGGCCTTTGCTGGTGAAATAGGTGCTAATTCTATTTCTTGTTGTGACTTGTTCACAACAACTTCTTCACCTCTTTTGAGTGGAAAGGTAATTTCATCAGATTTGACATCCTTACTACGTATAACCTTTCTTTTCCCTGGAAAATAGATCCTATATGATTTACTTATTGAATCATAGCCTACAAGTGCCCCTGTTCTGGCTCTAGGGTATAATTTTCTGACAATCTCATTATGGTGGACACTATAATACACCAAGCAACCAATTGTTCTTAGGTGTGATGTTTTGCGGTAAAACTTCCAAAACCAATAATGACAACTCTTCCCATTAACACTTACAATTTTATGCAACAGACAGACTGTACACATCAACTCAGCCCATAAGAACTTTGGTAGACCAGATTGAGACATAATAGTTCTGACCTTGTCCAGTAAAGTCCTATTCATTCTCTCAACTATTCCATTATTTTGTGGAGTACTTGCGGTAGTGACTATATGAATGATACCATAATCTTTCAATAACCTCTCAAACTCTTTACTCACAAATTCACCACCTCCATCAGTGATAAACCTCTTGATCTCCTTCATTAGACAATTCTGTTTCCAGACTTTGAGGATTCCAGAAACCTCCTCTGTGGTCTGATCCTTAGATCAAATTGGTTTAACCCAAAAATAATTAGTTGCAGTATCAACTAAATTGATGAAGTATCTGTTAAAATACGTACGCACTTACGCGGGTGCTACGTATAAGTGTAATCCAAATGGGATGCACAAATGGGCCTCTAAGGCCCATTGGACACACACACGGACCATACGGGCCCATGTGGATGTTATAGATTTGGGGAAACTGGCCTCAAAACGCGTGAAATAGACCCATTGGTACACGGGCCCTAACGGGCCCGATGGGGTATATGGGCAAATACGGCCAGATGGGCTTGTATGGGCATAATTGGGCCCAAGGTTTATTTTGGACATACTTGGCCAGACGGGCTGGCCCGCAAAAGTAGTTTTTTCTCAGTTTTCGGGCTTGGGGCGGCCCATTGGGGCCGCCGCCAGTGTCGCGGCCCACCCGGGGCCGCTGCCCGCGCCGCGGCCCGTTCGGGGCCGCCTGTGTTCCTCGGCACGGCCCACGCGGGGCCCGACGGCCCGCGCGGGGCTGTTGCGCGGCCGAGGGACCCCGCGCGGTGCGATGCCGCGCGGGCCCGGCTGGTCGCGCCCGGCGACCAGCGCCGCGGAGCCGGGGCTCGCGGCCCCGGCTCGCTCCCCCTCCCCTCGCTCGCCGTTGCGAGGGGGATGGGGGCGGGCTGGCTGGGTTGAACCAGCCAGCGACCGGCCGCGACATCGCGGTCGGTCAGGGCAGGGGGGACCTGACCACCCCCTTGCCCAGGGAGGTGGCGGCGCCGGCCGCGAGTGTAGCGACCGGACGGTGGGGGGGATTTGATCACCCTCCCACCTTGTAGCGAAGAGGTGACGAGGGGCGCTCTCCCCCCCCCCTTTACCGAGGGGGAGGAGCGACGGGCCAGGGGGGATCTGACCACCCCCCAGCCATCCTTACCTTGACGACGCCCTGGGGGTATCGACCCCCAGGGCCCCTGGTGAGGGGATTTGACCGCCCCCACCAGGGAATTGAGAGAAAGAGGGGGGGGGGGGCGGCATGTCCGCCGGCTACACCCCCCCCATGTGAGGTTGAAACCGGACCCAGGTGAGCCCTGGGTCCCACCTGGCCCATTTGAGGGGCCAGGGGCTGGATACATGAGGCAACCAGCCCGTAACAGAGGTAATAAGGCCATCAGGGCCGGTTGTAATAGACAACCAGCCAGGGGATTGAACAGCAAAGGGGCTGGTTCAGCCCCGTAACGGTGGAAACACCAGAATGGACCGGAATAGGCTGGTCGTAAGGGTTCAGGGACTGATGCCATGTGGGCTGATGTAGTCCAAACCAAGTAACAAGGCTTGTAGAGCCTGTAGAGCTCTTTTGGGGCGGAAAATTTGCCTTTTGGCTTGTTGTATCATGGGCTCACAAGAGGCCAATCTTTTGTACTTAAGGAGCTCTTCTCCCTGCTGTTTTCCATCATTCATTCATCATCCAATCGAATTCATCCAACATATTGCCCCATTGTGAGAGCCCCATTAGCCATTATTGACACACAGTGTCCAGCATTTCTTTTGCTTTAAATACTGCTCATTTGCCTAAGCTAATTGCTGGCCATAATTATAACACATTATCAGTACCAACATCATCATTACTTCCAAGCCATCTAGACCTTTGTACCTTACTTTGGAGAACCTCAAAGACCTCAAGTTTTCCAAGAAGATGTCCTATATCCCTGATGTTAGCTCTACCAAAATAGTTCTGAATAGTCAGAACTATAATGCTTGGGCTGTCCTTATGGATAGTGAGCTGGATAACATCTGCTGTGGGGAAATTATGGATGCAGATGACACTCTGATCAGTTCAGAAGTGGAGAAGAAGTCTTACCATCTGATCCTTAGGCATCTTGATGAGAATCATGTGACATGGGTTGCTGATACTCTTAGGGAAGATGAGAGGAGGAGGGGCAGCATCCTTTGGAAGCTGCTTAAGTCCAAGTATGCTGGTGATTCTGTTCACCAGAAGGGTATAGCCTTTAATAAACTGTTCAAGTTACAATATTCGAATTGTAAACAGTTTGTGGCAGAGGCTAGGTCTAGTATAGCCAAGTTCAAGTCATCTGGACTTAACATGGATCCAGAGTGTTTGTCACTCTTAATCCTTCAAAAGCTGCCAAAAGAGTTTGATTCCTTAGTCAGAATCATTTCTCAATTGGATCCTCTTCCTGGGGAGGAGGATGTGCTTAAAAGGATTGAAAAGGATGACCTTCAATTCAAGATGAAGGGGGGTTCTGGAACAGCCCTAGTTGGAAAGACTGGAAAATCTCGCAAGAAGGCGAAAAAGGATTTGTCCAAGGTCTTATGTTACAATTGTCAGAATAAGGGTCACTATGCTAAGGACTGCAAGGAGGCCAAGAAAAGGAAGAAGTCCGAAGGGGATGACAAGGAGGTCAATCTCACAACTGAAAACGTTGCAATGGTGGCGTTGGATGCTCCAATTGAAGAGGCTGTTGTGGAAGAAGGTCCCAACAAGAAGGCCAAAATCGATGAGGATCAAGAAATGGACTTGATTGATTATGAAGTGAGTAATCTTAACCTCAAAGATAAGAACTTATCAGTGACTGATAAAGCTTCTTTCCTACTAGGAGGATTGAAGGAGGATGTTCTTGTTTTGATCGATTCTGGTTGTACAGATCACATGTTTTTTGAACCAAATTTATTTTCAAATCTTAGTGATTATGATGGGGTTGTAAATATTGGTCAGAAAGGCAGAACAATTCAGATTAAAGGAATTGGAAAAGTTATTCTTGCAAATCAACTGGGTTTCCAAATTACTTTTGATAAAGTGTTCTATGTACCAGAGTTGCCTTACAACCTTGTGTCTCTTGGGGTGTTATGGAAAAAAGGTTTCCAAATTCGTTATCTTAAAGGAGATAGGTTTGTTATTGATATGAATGGGAGAACTGTTCTTAGTGGACAAGTTCGGAATAAGCTTCTGTGTGCAAGCTTGTTCAAATTCTCAGCTCTGAGCACTGTTTCTCACAATAGAAGTGGCCATAAGGTAAAGGACAGCAACTGTGAGAGTTGTACCTTGGGGGCCAAGACTAGAAATGTGTTCTCTAAGAGTAGAGATCACACAGATGTTCCTAGAGAGGAATTTTCCATTGATTTGGCAGGGCCATTCACTCCAGAGTCCCTTGGTGGGGCAAGATACTTCATCAATTTAGTTGATACTGCAACTAATTATGTTTGGGTTAAACCGATTCGATCTAAGGATCAGACCACAGAGGAGGTTTCTGTAATCTTCAAAGTCTGGAAACAGAATGGTCTGATGAAGGAGATCAAGAGGGTTATTACCGATGGAGGGGGTGAATTCGTGAGTAAAGAATTTGGGAGGCTGTTGAAAGATTATGGTATCATTCATATAGTCACTACTGCAAGTACTCCACAAAATAATGGAATAGTTGAGAGAATGAATAGGACTTTACTGGACAAAGTCAGAACTATTATGTCTCAATCTGGTCTGCCAAAGTTCTTATGGGCTGAGTTGATGTGCACGGTGTGTCTGTTGCACAACATTGTAAGTGTTAATGGGAAGTGTCCCCATTATCAATTTTGGAAGTTGTACCCCAAAACATCACACCTAAGAACAATTGGTTGCTTGGTGTATTATAGTGTCCACCATAATGAAATGGTCGGAAAATTAGACCCTAGAGCCAGAACAGGGGCACTTGTAGGCTATGATTTAATAAGTAAATCTTATAGGATCTATTGTCCAGGGACAAGAAAGGTTATCCGTAGCAGGGATGTAAAATTCGACGAAAGTACCTTTCCACTCAAAAGGAGTGAAGATGTTGTTGTGATTAAGCCACAACAAGAAATAGAATTAGCACCTATTTCACCAGCAAAAGCTGTGGAACATGTGGTTCCAGAAGATGAAGAGGTGGCAGACGTGCCACAAGAGGGTTCAGTACCCGCTTCAGGTGATTCTGTGGAATCAGAACCTGATGAGCCTCCACCTCCGGTTAGAAGGAGTGGTAGGGTTAGAGTACCAGTTGACAGGTACGGGGAGTGGAGATCCCATTATGCTGCCGCAGGATATGAGGAAGATACATTTCAGGAACAGTGTATGCTCAATGAAGTCCTGGAGTTGAGTTCAGAAATGGGTAACAGGGTTAACCCAAATAGCTTTGGCCAAGCTATGAATTCTGATGAGAGAGCCAACTGGAAGAGTGCTATTTTTGAGGAATTTGATTCTCTAGAGAATAATAGTGTCTTTGAAGTGGTTAAGCGGGATTCTGTTCCAAAAGGAAAGACCATTGTGGGGTCTCGATTGGTGTTAAACAAGAAGTTTGACACAAATGGAGTTTTGAAAAGGTTCAAGGCTAGATGTGTTGCACAGGGCTTCAAGCAGAGAGAGGGTATTGATTACCAAGAAACTTTCTCACCAACTGGAAGGCTGTCCACCTTCAGGTACATCATTGCTCTGGCAGTGGAGTTGGGTGAAGAAATCAGACAAGCTGATTTTGTAACAGCATACTTGAATGCAAAACTTGGAGAGGAGGAGACTGTTTATATGTCGATTCCTGATGGTTTTCGTGAATGGTTAGTAGAGACTAAACCAGAAACCATGAAGAAAATCTGTGTTAGAACTTTTCTTTCGGCAGATAAAGGGGAATATGTCCTCAAGCTGTGTAGATCCCTGTATGGATTGAAGCAAGCAGCTAGGTCATGGTATAACACCATGAGTGAGAAACTGATAGAGATTGGTTTTAAGACGTCTGAGGCCGATCCTTGCCTTTTTGTGAGAAAGGATGCAATTTTGTTTGTATGGGTCGATGACATTATCATTATTGGTGATGGTAAAGAGAGAGTCATGGAGACACTCAAAAAGGAATTCAAGATAAAAGATCTTGGTCTGGCGCAACAGGTGCTTGGAATGAAAGTCAGCAAGAGCAAGAATGGTATTAAGTTAGACCAGAACCATTATGTGGCAGCTCTTCTTAAGCAGTATGGCTTAGAGGATGCAAAGGAGTTTGGTACTCCCATGCAGTCAAACATTCGTTTAGAGAAGTCTACAGATGAGGAGTATCTGGAGTTTGTTCAATCAGGGAATGACTACAGGTCAGCTGTCGGATCGCTTAATTATTTAGGGCAGTGTACAAGGCCCGATATTGCGTTTGCAATTGGGGTCTTGTCGCAACACTTAGAGAAGCCAAGCATGAGGCATTGGTCAGCGTTTAAGAGAGTTATGAGGTATCTTAAAGGAACACACAGTCTGGGACTGTTGTTTACAAAGTCAGCAAACTTTGATTTGGTTGGTTATTCCGATGCAAGTTGGGCAGATGGTAACACTAGGGAATCAACAAGTGGTTTTGTATTCTTTTTAGGTAAGAATCTGGTGTCATGGATGTCCAAGAAGGTGTCGGCAATAAGTCTTTCATCAACAGAGGCTGAGTATAGAGCTTACTTAGCAGCTTCACAGGAAGCAAAATGGTTGAGAAAAGTCTTAGAGGACACACATAAACCACAAGGGTTTGCATTGTTGTATTCCGATAACCAGAGTGCCATTGCGTTGGCGCAAAACCAAGTGTTCCATTCAAGAACAAAACATATTGATGTCCACTATAACTATATTCGCGATGCAGTTAACTGCAAAGAGATTGTGTTGAGGTACATGCCCACTGGAGCAATGATTGCGGATATCTTGACTAAGGCATTAGACAGAAACAAGCATCAAGGCTTTGTGACTAATATGCGAATGTCACCCCTTTTGGATTAAGGGGGTGTGTTAAAATACGTACGCACTTACGCGGGTGCTACGTATAAGTGTAATCCAAATGGGATGCACAAATGGGCCTCTAAGGCCCATTGGACACACACACGGACCATACGGGCCCATGTGGATGTTATAGATTTGGGGAAACTGACCTCAAAACGCGTGAAATAGACCCATTGGTACACGGGCCCTAACGGGCCCGATGGGGTATATGGGCAAATACGGCCAGATGGGCTTGTATGGGCATAATTGGGCCCAAGGTTTATTTTGGACATACTTGGCCAGACGGGCTGGCCCGCAAAAGTAGTTTTTTCTCAGTTTTCGGGCTTGGGGCGGCCCATTGGGGCCGCCGCCAGTGTCGCGGCCCACCCGGGGCCGCTGCCCGCGCCGCGGCCCGTTCGGGGCCGCCTGTGTTCCTCGGCACGGCCCACGCGGGGCCCGACGGCCCGCGCGGGGCTGTTGCGCGGCCGAGGGACCCCGCGCGGTGCGATGCCGCGCGGGCCCGGCTGGTCGCGCCCGGCGACCAGCGCCGCGGAGCCGGGGCTCGCGGCCCCGGCTCGCTCCCCCTCCCCTCGCTCGCCGTTGCGAGGGGGATGGGGGCGGGCTGGCTGGGTTGAACCAGCCAGCGACCGGCCGCGACATCGCGGTCGGTCAGGGCAGGGGGGACCTGACCACCCCCTTGCCCAGGGAGGTGGCGGCGCCGGCCGCGAGTGTAGCGACCGGACGGTGGGGGGGATTTGATCACCCTCCCACCTTGTAGCGAAGAGGTGACGAGGGGCGCTCTCCCCCCCCCCTTTACCGAGGGGGAGGAGCGACGGGCCAGGGGGGATCTGACCACCCCCCAGCCATCCTTACCTTGACGACGCCCTGGGGGTATCGACCCCCAGGGCCCCTGGTGAGGGGATTTGACCGCCCCCACCAGGGAATTGAGAGAAAGAGGGGGGGGGGGCGGCATGTCCGCCGGCTACACCCCCCCCATGTGAGGTTGAAACCGGACCCAGGTGAGCCCTGGGTCCCACCTGGCCCATTTGAGGGGCCAGGGGCTGGATACATGAGGCAACCAGCCCGTAACAGAGGTAATAAGGCCATCAGGGCCGGTTGTAATAGACAACCAGCCAGGGGATTGAACAGCAAAGGGGCTGGTTCAGCCCCGTAACGGTGGAAACACCAGAATGGACCGGAATAGGCTGGTCGTAAGGGTTCAGGGACTGATGCCATGTGGGCTGATGTAGTCCAAACCAAGTAACAAGGCTTGTAGAGCCTGTAGAGCTCTTTTGGGGCGGAAAATTTGCCTTTTGGCTTGTTGTATCATGGGCTCACAAGAGGCCAATCTTTTGTACTTAAGGAGCTCTTCTCCCTGCTGTTTTCCATCATTCATTCATCATCCAATCGAATTCATCCAACATATTGCCCCATTGTGAGAGCCCCATTAGCCATTATTGACACACAGTGTCCAGCATTTCTTTTGCTTTAAATACTGCTCATTTGCCTAAGCTAATTGCTGGCCATAATTATAACAGTATCTTGCCCCACCAAGGGACTCCAGTGTGAATGGCCCTGCAAAATCAATTGAAAATTCCTCTCTAGGAAAATCAGTGCAATCTCTACTCTTTGAGAACACATTTCTAGTCTTAGCCCCTAAGGTACAACTCTCACAGTTGCTGTCCTTTACTTTATGGCCACTTCTATTGTGAGGAACAGTGCTCAAAGCTGAGATTTTGAACAAGCTTGCACAAAAAAGCATGTTCCAAAGCTGTCCACTAAGAACAGTTCTCCCATTCATATCAATAACAAACTTATCTTCTTTAAGATAACAAATCTGGAAACCTTTTTTCCACAAAACCCCAAGGGACACAAGGTTATAAGGCAACTCTGGTACATAGAACACTTTCTAAAAAGAAATTTTGAAACCCAAGTGATTTTTAAGAATAAATTTTCCAATTCCTTTAATCTGAATTGTTCTGCCTTTCTGACCAATATTTAAAACTCCATCATAATCAATAAGATTTGAAAATAAATTTGGTTCAAAAAAAGAACATGTGATCTGTACAGCCAGAATCAATCAAAACAAGAACATCCTCCTTCAATCCTCCTAATAGGAAAGAAGCTTTACCAGTCACTGATATGTTCTTATCTTTGAGGTTAAGATTACTCACTTTGTAATCAATCAAGTCCATTTCTTGATCCTCATCAATTTTGGCCTTCTTGTTGGGACCTTCTTCCCCAACAACCATTTCCATTGGACCATCAAATGCCACCATTGCAACGTTTTCAGTAGTGAGATTGACCTCCTTGTCATTCTCTTTGGACTTCTTCCTCTTCTTTGCCTCCTTTCAATCCTTAGCATAATGCCCCTTATTCTGACAGTTATAGCATAAGACCTTGGACAAATCCTTTTTTTCCTTCTTGCAAGATTTTCCAGTATTTCCAATAAGGGCTGTTCCAGAACCCCCCTTCATCTTGAACTGAAGATCATCTTTTTCAATCCTTTTCAGCACATCCTCCTCTCCAGGAAGAGGATCCAATTGAGAAATAATTCTGAATAAAGAATCAAACTCCTTTGGTAGCTTCTGAAGGATTAAGAGTGACAAACACTCAGGATCCATGTTAAGTCCTGATGACTTAAACTTGGCTATGCTAGACCTAGCCTCTGCAACAAACTGCTTACAATTTGAATATTGTAACTTGAACAGTTTATTGAAAGCTATACAATTCTGGTGAATGGAATCACCAGCATACTTGGATTCAAGCAACTTCCAAAGGATGCTGCCCCTCCTCCTCTCATCTTCCCTAAGATTATTGGCAAACCATGTCACATGATTCTCATCAAGATGCCTAAGATGAGATGATAGGACTTTTTCTCCACTTCTGAACTGATCAATGTGTGATCTGCATCCATTATCTGCCCACAACAGATGTTTTCCAGCTCACTATCCATAAGGACAGCCCAAGGATTATAATTCTGAATGTTAAGAACTATCTTAGTAAAGATAAAATCAGGGATATAGGAAATCTTCTTGGAAAACTTGAGGTCTTTGAGGCTCTCCCGAGTAAGGTACAAGGGTCTTGATGGCTTGGAAGTAATGATGATATTGGTACTGATAATTTTTTATAATTATGGCCAGCAATTAGCTTAGGAAAATGAGCAGTATTTAAAGCAAAAGAAATGCTGGACACCTTGTGTCAATAATTGCTTGATGGGCTCTCACAATGGGGCAACACTTTGTGTGATATCGTTGATGAATTTGATTGGATGATGAATGGATGGAAAATAGCAGGGAGAAGAGCTCCTTAAGTACAAAAGATTGGCCTCTTGTGAGCCCATGAAAAAACAAGCCAAAAGCCAATTTTTCCGCCCCAAGAAAGCTCTACATGCTCTAAAGGACTTTTTACTTGGTTTGGGCTACATCAGCCCACATGGCATCAGTCCCTGAACCTTTAAAACCAGCCCATTGCGGTCCATTCTGGTGTTTCCACCCTTGCGGGGCTGAACCAGCCCCTGTTCTGTTCAATCCCTGGGCCAGTTGTCTGTTACAACCGGTCCTATTGCCTCACACACTGGCTGGTTGCCTCATGCAACCAGACCCTGGCCATACAAATGGCCAGGTGGGACCCAGGACACACCTGGGTCCGGTCTCAGACTCACATGGGGGGTGTGACCAGCAGACATGCTGTCCCCCCCTCATTCTCTCAGATCCCTGGAGGGGGCAGTCAATTCCCCCTACCGGGGGCCCTGGGGGTTGATACCCCCAGGGCGTTGTCAATGGAAGTGGGCTGGGGGGTGGTCAAATCCCCTCAGCCCCGTTGCTCCTGCCAGGCCCGCACAGCGTCCCATCACATGGGATCCCTTGGCCACCGTGACAGCCCCACCTGGGCCGTCGGGCCCTGCGTGGGCCAAACCAAGGAATAAAAGCCCCCCAAGCGGGCCGCGGCACAGGCAGCAGCCCCAAGCGGGCCGCGGCACAGGCAGCAGCCCCAAGCAGGCCGCGGCACAGGCAGCCTCCCCAAGCAGGCTGCGACATGGGCGGTGGGCCCAATGGAAGCCCAAAAACTGAGAAAAACACACTTTGGCCAGCCAGCCCATCTGGCCAAGTATGTCCAAAATAAGCCTTGGGCCCAATTATGCCCATACAAGCCCATCTGGCTGTATTTGCCCATATCCCCACCAGGCCTGTTAGGGCCGGTGTACCAATGAGCCTGTTCCATGCGTTTTGAGGCCAGTTTTGTCAGCTTGCTACTATTGCAGAGCAAGCTTCAAAAGTAACTAAAATAACATAAAAATAATAATAATACAACTAACCTAAGAAGGAGTAGGAAAACCATAAATATTATTACAGAAATGGATTTTCCATCCAAAATTAGGTAGGGTCACTCACTGACCCCACCCTTGAAATCCAACTCCTTATATTTTTAAATAATTAAGGAAAAAAGAACCAAAATACTAAGGCTCAAGTATTGAGCTTTTTGGCCAATTAAATATTTCACATACATTGTCACATATAGGTTTCACACCTAAAATTCAGTCAGAATTGAGGTGTTGTGTATATTTTAGGAGTTACGGGTGGAAATGTGTTTTTTCACAATTCCCGCACGCAGCCGCAGCAGCCACAGCACCCGCGCGCAGCTGAGATACATCCGTGTCAACCCGTCAAGGTTGTGTACGCAGCCCCGGGCCTCTGACAAGTATGCAGCCGCGGGACTACGGGCTGACATAGTGACAGGCGGCCTGGGTACTGCGTAAGCAGGCTACAACATACACGGGAACTTGTTACATATGTAATAAAGGCTCCTGTGGATAGTAGACTGTCTAAATATACATAATATTATATAAAAATACCTAAATAATCTTTACACGTATTTTTCATTTAATATAATACAAAGAATCAAGAATGTTGAAATTAAGACAATGACAGCTTCACAAAATATATTAAAATAATTTGATATACTTTTATGAGAATTAATATACATCAACATCCTTGTGACATACTAAGGAAAATAATGATGTAATAAAATTACATGAATTCTCATGACTTATATTTTAAGTAATTATCTTAGCAAATCAACTGGAACTCGTAGATAAAGAGTAAAAACAATATTATGACCTATTACTCCAGTTATATGATACATAATGAGAACTTACCTGACATCAAAATTTCCGTAGAGATGTCTAATAATATCATTATCATATTACAGGGAACATATACTAAGGATAATTAATTAAATAATACACAAATAGGACAAATTAGTGTTATTCACACGTCCTAATGTCCATTAGAAGGTAGAATAATTCCCATAAACGAAGGAATTAGATGCTACCCGGGCTATAGCACCAAGGGAACATGACAGGCTACCCCTGGTTACCCTGCTAGCCTTAGTGTCCGTCCCTTTGAGCACCTAAAACCCTCAGAAGGACCATATTGGGACCCCAAAAACTATAAATACAGAGCCCTTTTGAGGATGTTGTTGGGCAGAGACCCAATAATATTCATATCCAGAAGCCGTGCCAAGGTAATCAAATAATTAGAAGAGATAAGTAAGTGATTTATGGCAATGTCTGATCAGTAATATCCGTCCTCAAACCTCTTTTTATCAATTAAAACTGCTGAACAACCTTATAATCCCAGTATACAGGTTTAACCCATCAGTACACGTCCCAAACAGATACCCAAAGGATTTAATAATATACCAGTGAGTCTTATCATCCTTTCTCTGTCGTGGTAGCTTGGCTACAAGGCCCTACCACTCCATTGTGTATTTTATATACATATTATCTTTGGGTATAATAATCTTTAAACTAAAGAACCCAGAGTAACCAGGACTACGTGTTTTCATACTGAAATCCCTGAAGAGAGGTGTTAAAGATCCCCAATATAATTGTGGCCCCTCTATAAATATTTAATAATCAATTTTGATTAGAAACAATAAACAATAACCAAACCATTTAACCTTGCAATAAGCTTAATCCCAGTATTCTACGGATTTTTGCTGCAATTATTAAATAATATATTTATTATTTACATCATCACCTCTGGTAGCTAAAGGATAGCAAGGTTCTTGGCATCCAGGAGGCTGACAATTGGGGGTCTGGCTGGGAAATATTCCATTTTATTATATTTAATACCTTGGACCAGACATATTCACAAAAAAATAAAATCAAAGATAAATTTATCTGACTTTATAAATGTGATTTATTATTAAATTCTTTGGCAGTGGATTTAAAAACCAATGCAGAATTAATAATCTATTATATAAATCTTTTAAAGATAAGAAAAGAAGAATACATTAAAAATTATAAACCTACAGGTTGGAAAGCTTTAACTCCAGCTGAGCAACTTAATATTTCTTCTGCATGCAAAAAACTAGATAAACTCCTTGAACAAGAAGATCTTGAAAGGCGTATCAACTTTCAGTCTCTATTAAGAAAACATAAAGCTTGGAAAAAATACCACATAAATTACTTTTTGAAATATAAAAGTAAGTACACAACTTGCATCACCATTTTTTTTTTTTTTTTAAAAAAAATAATATTAATATACTTTATTAAACCAATAAAATACACCTTTTTTATCAGTGAACCCTCCTGTACCAGAAACCACCGCCACTGAAGTGGATTTATTAGATCAGGAAATCCCAGACATCTTCAGACGCCCTGAAAATATTGATTGGACGGGTGAAGACCTCATTGGAACCCACCAAGACCCCCTAGGATTACCTACTAGAGATCAATTCAACCCCAATAAGGTCTTAGTACCTTTTAATATCAATTTAAGTGAGTTTTGAAACAAAACTTATTTTTACGGATTTTTTCTGTAAAAACACTTATAAACATATTATTCTGAAAATGATCAGACGTAACACGAGAGCCTCAGGAAGAATTCCCTCCTATGGATCTTTGCCAACAGCTCTCAGTAACCGTGGGACCACCAGTAAGGACAACAACAAAGGGATTAGAACCCGTGAACCAAATGTTGATGAGCAAGGAGCAGCACAAACCACTTCTGCCCTCTCCCAACCTTGAGCTGGAGAAAGTAGCAGAATCAAGAAACTCTCCTTTACAAGAAGATTCCCTGCAGCCACCCCAGCAGAATCTGGCCAAGGAGTCCAGGATCAAAGACCTAGTCAAAGAACACGTGAAACATTGGGAATAGTTCAAAGAAGCCCAAGCCAAGGAGGACATGGTATCCATGAAAAAGATAATCTCCCAGGCAAAAGCCACCCAGATAGCTCTTCATAAACTGATTCCAAGGAAAGAGGTAGAATCCTACGTAGAAAAGTTGAATCCATGGGATCAATTAGCCCAACTGAAAGGCAAAGGATAAGGAAAGAAGAGATCCTCTTCCCATCCCAAGCCAAAGGGAAAGAAAGACTGGGACCAGATAATATCACTAGCTCAAAAGTGGAAAAAGGTTTACAACAATTAGCCTCTAACTCTGATCCCAAACAGACCTCTGATGTAATTAATTCCTTTTCTAATGATATGCGTCATAGTTTTAAAATTGTTTGTGAAAATTTGGACAGGGTTTACACCCAAATGGATAAATTAACCTCAGTAGTAGCCAAATTAATTAATAACCAAACAAAGACGGTAGGAATTGAAGAGATTAAAGAACACACAGAGCAGTTATTGGAGACAATTAATCAAGGTAGGATCAAACAAACTCAAACAATTGAGAATATGTTATCCGGAATACAAGAAGATTTTATTATGTCTTTCCACCCCTTAAAAGAAGAATTGGCAACCACCATTAACAGTTCTATTCTATCCCTTAGTGAAAAATTGGATGTGCTCAATAACAAAGTGGACCTGAAACTTAATCTGATCAAAAATGATCTTAGAGACTTAAAAGTCCATCTGACCAACCCCTTGGGGAGTACTACAGAGGAACCAAAGCCTCCCAGACAAACTAATACTCCTTATGCACCACCCTTATTAGGAATGCATAGGAGTGACACCTTTAGGCCTAGTCCTACTCCTGAGATGGAGAAAGCCCTCAAACTGTTACCACCTATCTCTGAATGGCCCAAGTTCTCTGGAGAAGGAGAATACAATCATATAAATTTTATTAAATTTATTGATTACACAATTAACTCTTATGAATTACCAGAAGCTATAGCTGTAGTCTGGTTACCCAGACTATTTGAAGGAGTAGCATTGGACTGGTTTATCAGTAAGAGAGAAGAAGTAGGATCCTTACCATGGAATTCTTGGAAACTTCTGATCAAAGAACAATTTTGTTCTAGAATGTGGAAGAGGAAAATGATGAAAAATTTCGAAAATTCCTCATTTGACCCCTCCAAGGACAAACATCACAAACGGTGCTTGGAACAGAAGAAAAGATTGGATTGCTTCTATCCAGATGCTGATAAAGAGGAAGTAAATGAAAGACTCCTCAACCTGTGTCCTGGAAATCTTAACCATAGCCTAAGATGTAGGATGAGCATGGATGCAGACTTGCCTACTCTAATCAATGTGTTAGAAGAAGTAATAGACATAAATAGGTTAGACAAGAAAGCCCCTTCTAGACCCAAAGAAAACTGCACTATTAACAAAACCAGAAAGCAAACTCCTCTAATAAATGCCTCTAACAATAAGAAACATAATGAGAATAGGGAGAAAGAGAGGACGCCTGAAACTTGTTGGAATTGTAACAAGACTGGGCATATGAGACAAGACTGTCCATTACCAAGAAGGAAGATAGCATTCTTGGAAGGAGAACAGGAGGTTGAAGAGAATCAGAACTATGAAGACATAGCTGATACTGAAGGATCTCTTTCTGAATGTGAATTGATCTTGACCAACCCTGTTAATGTTATAGAAGGGGATATAGGTACTTCTGCAGAGATCAATAAAATTCATGGGGATTCTAGCTTACCCCAACAATGGGATCCTACTATAATTCCCAGACACATTATGGATGTCAAACATTAAGAGTTAAACCTATGAGTGGGAAAAGTTATACCACTGGTCAAACGTGATATGCAACTGGGTTGTATAAAAACAGACCCATAAGGTTATTGCTGGATAGTGGAGCCTTTTGCTCATGTGTCTGTGCGGAATTCTTAAACAAATGGGACCCCAATTGGAGGGAACACCTTTTACCTGTCCCAAAAGCCAAGTTCAGTTCTTGCAACTCTACTATGAATGCTATTGGAGTATGGACTGCTCCTATAATATTACCTCACACTAAAGGATCATTGAGAATACAAGTGGAGTTTGTAGTATTACTCAATGGACTGTGTGACTACCTGATACTGGGTAATGATGCCTTATGTCTATATGGTATAGACGTGTTCCAGAGCAGAGGAAGATACTTCACAGTAAGAGGTAATTGGGATAAGAAGTTTAAGATATTCACTATTCAGTCTAACTTCCCCTCCTCTACTTACCAAAAGCATTTGGAAGACTTTGATCAAGAATATTTCTCTCAAGCAGCTCTGAATACAAAAATTTCTGAGGAACAGAAGAAAGATATATTAAAAATCTGCTTTGAGAACCGGGATGCTTTCTGTACTAAAGACCATCCTATTGGTGATATTAAAGGACATGATATGGTATTAAAATTGACCATTAAGCCTCCTTATCCTCCTAACTTAAGAAGACCAGCCTATCCGTCTAGTACTAAGTCTAGAAAAGCTCTTGAGGAACATATCCAAGAACTGATAGACTTACAAGTATTAAGGAAAGTAGGACATAATGAACAGGTAGATGTCACCACACCTGTAATCATAGCTTGGCATAATGAAAAGTCAAGAATGGTAGGAGACTTCAGAATGCTCAACAATTACACTCAAGCAGATTATTATCCTATACCCCGGATTGATCATGCTTTGCATAATTTGTCCAAGGCTAAGTAAATCACTACTATGGATATGCTTAAAGGTTTTCACCAGATACCAATAAGTCCTGAAAGCCAGAAGTTTATGAGAATAATCTGTCATTTGGGAATATATGAATATCTCAGGATGCCTTTTGGCATAAAAAATGCTCCATCACAATTCCAGAGAACAATGGATACAGTTCTAGGTACTTACATCAGACAAGGATGGATGATGGTATACATAGATGATGTTATCATATACTCTGATGACTGGGATACTCATATGAACCAAGTAAGATTAGTACTCCAGACTATCTCCAAAGCAGGACTAAAGGTTTCCATGAAGAAATGCAATTTTGGCTACGGAGAATTGAAAGCCTTAGGACATATAGTCTCTGGTCTAACTCTAGCTGCTGATCAAAATAAGATAGCTGCTGTTATGAATATACCTATGCCTCAAAACAAGACAGAATTACTTTCCTTCATCAGTTTCTGCAGTTATTACAGACAATATATACCAAAGTTTGCTATGCTAACTAAAATTCTGTATGAGGTATGCAACAACAATACACTATTTGAAATGACTCATGAGAGACTAAAGAACTATGAGGAATTAAAAATAGCTATGACCTCTACTCCTCTACTTATCCAACCAGATTACTCTAAACCCTTGCAAATATACATTGATGCTTGCATGGAAGGGATAGAAGCTGCTTTACATCAGGAAAGGATAGAAGAAGACAAACCAGTAGAAAAACCCGTACTCTTCATATCTAGACAGATCAAAGATACTGAGAAGAGATATGGGGCCAGTCAATTGGAATGTTTGGAACTAGTATGGGCTTTAGAGAAGCTGCACTATTACTTAGAAGGCACCACTTTTCAAGTAATCACAGACTGCAATGCTGTAAGAACTCTTATGAACATGAAAACCCACAGCAGACATATGCTCAGGTGGCAAATTGCTATACAACAATATAGAGGGCAGATGACTATAGTACATAAAGCTGGAGCTAAACATCAGAATGCGGATAGTTTGAGTAGGAATGCGTTGCCTAATGACTCTAACAATCCAGCATATGACCCTGAAGATCAAGATATCTTTCCTATCTTGAATATCAATCTTTTTGCATTAAGTGCTCCAATAATGGGAATCCACTTATGTGAATTAGATACTGCTTTCTTCAACTCAGTAAGGGATAGCTACTCTCCTGAGATCAAGCTGCTGATTACCATTATGGAATGTGAATCCCCAGAAGCAGCTTTGATAAATAGCCTACCCCCTTCACTACTTAAACCCTATAAATCAGGAAGGTTTACCTTTTGGGATGGTCTCCTTTACTATAGACACCAAAATTCCAGCGTATTAGTACTAAGCAACAAAGAGAATATACAACATATACTCCAGGAATGCCATGACAACTGTTCACCAGGACATTTATCCACAGAAAGAACCTTAGAAAAAGTGAAACAAACTGCCTGGTGGATAGACTGGAAAGAAGACACTACAGAATATGTTACCAGCTGTGAAACCTGCCAGAAATCTAATAAAACTACTGGAAAAAGGTTTGGACTCTTACAGAAGATATCTGAACCTACAACCAGGTGGGAAATTATCAACATGGATTTTGTCATCCGCCTCCCCCTTGGAGGTACTCATTCTTATAACTCTGTCCTAGTTATAGTTGACAGATATTCCAAAAAGGCAAAATTCTTACCTAACCACAAGGAAGATAGTGCTATGGATGTAGCCTTACTATTCTGGAATAGGATAATAGCTGATGTGGGTATACCCAAGATTTTAATCAGTGACAGAGACCCCAAATTCACATCTGAATTTTGGAGGAATCTACATGATATACTGGGTACAACCCTAGCATTTTCTACAGCATACCATCCCCAAACTGACAGATTAGCTGAAAGGATGATACAGACCCTAGAAGATATGCTAAGAAGGTTCTGTAGCTTTGGTCTAGAATACAAAAACTCTGATGGTTATTGCCATGATTGGGTCAGCCTACTCCCAGCCCTAGAAATGGCTTATAACAGCTGTAAACATTCTACCACCAAGGAAGTCCCTTACATACTAGAAAGAGGATCAATTCCAAAACTCCCTAGGAATAACGTGAACTATAACTTAGCCACTATTCATCCAAAATATCTTTACTTTAAAAAGATGATACATGTAGCAAATAACCATGCTCAGAAATGTGTGGAAGAAGCTGTTGAATATAATAAACAAAGATGGGACAAATCCCATAAAGAACTTGACTTTAAGATAGGATACCAGATCTTGATATCTACAACTAACTTAAACAACCTGGCAGGCAACAGGAAACTGAAACCAGCCTTTTTTGGACCATTTTTTATCAAGAAGATGCATGGAAAAAATGCTGTGGAAGTAATCTTGAGTGAAGAATTATCAAGAAAACATCCAGTATTTCCTGTTAGCCTAGTCAAACACTTTAAACCAAGAGAAGGCAGCAACCTACCTCCAGCAATAGTCCCAATAGAACCTGACCCTGTAAAGAAAAAGGGAAAGTCAGCAGCATATTGAGAGATAAGAAAGAGAGGGTACAAGGAAAAGACATCAGACTATACTTAGTAAGATACAAAGGGGAATATGCAGACAAAGATGAATGGTTACCAGAAAATAATATACCTGACGGACCAATACATCTCAGAAATTACAGAGCCAGTAAAAGGCACTGAAGCACCTATGCAGTTAATTTTTTCTCCCAACTTTCTCCCCTTTTTTTTTCAGATATGACCATATCTTGGAGTGGGGGAATGTCAGCTTGCTACTATTGCAGAGCAAGCTGCAAAAGTAACTAAAATAACATAAAAATAATAATAATACAACTAACCTAAGAAGGAGTAGGAAAACCATAAAAATTATTACAGAAATGGATTTTCCATCCAAAATTAGGTAGGGTCACTCACTGACCCCACCCTTGAAATCCAAATCCTTATATTTTTAAATAATTAAGGAAAAAAGAACCAAAATACTACGGCTCCAGTATTGAGCTTTTTGGCCAATTAAAGATTTCACACACATTGTCACCTATAGGTTTCACACCTAAAATTCAGTCAGAATTGAGGTGTTGTGTATATTTTAGGAGTTACAGGCAGAAATGTGTTTTGTCACAATTCCTGCACGTAGCCGCAGCAGCCACAGCACCCGCGCGCAGCTGAGATACAGCCGTGTTAACCCGTCAAGGTCGTTTACGCAGCCCCGGGCCTCTGAAAAGTACGCAGCCGCGGGACTACGGGCTGACATAGTGACAGGAGGCCCGGGGTACCGTGTAAACAGGCTACAACATACACGGTGTGGTGACCAATCTGGGACACCACGGGAAAAAAAAAAAATTGGATTTCAGTTGTACCCCTATGGGTACCTTCATTTCCCCCCATCTCTCAACCTCTCCCTGTCCTAGCGGTCTAGGACAGGCCTTTTACCTGTCTCTCCGTTTCGATCCTCTCTTCCTATGTTCAACTCTCACTTGTCGCGCTCACAGCCCTGACTTTTGGCGACGCAAGCGATCGTCAAACCACTTTCAACAAACTCTTCTCCTTCCTCTTCCTCTTCCTCTTCTTCATCCAATACTTCTTCCTCCATTTTCTTCAATTCCACCAACCTAGTACCCACTCATTCATTCCCTGCTCCGACTACAACGACGACGACCCATGCTGCTCCTACCGCCAATTCAATCGTCTCTCAATCCAACCCAACCAATGTCTTAGATCATCTTCTTCCCGACCCAGCCTCAAACTCTCAATCCACTCAGGCCATCCCTTTGACTTCCTCCAATCCCACCGAATTCGAAAAACTCATCATCTCAATCAACCCATCCCACTTCAATCAATGTCCCTCTTCCCCAGATCTCACCGTCTAACTCCAATCCAATCTATCCTTCCATCCCACCACCTCGGCTCTGGATGAGCCAACGCAAGGGAAAATCAATTCACATTGACGACCGACCCAGTTCGATCCCAAACCACCTCCAGATCAATCATCTCTCGACCTTCAATCCAGTCATCAATCCCTTGAGCTCACAGAGGATCCTCAAATTAGATATCATCCAAGAGCAACTTGCTCAACTACTCAACCCTGCTCATCCGAGTTCAAATCCATCGCCCATCATCCGATCCGACCGACGACCGCGAGCGACCGCTCGCGGCCGTCGGAACCTTCACCCCGTTGTCGCCGCCAATTGGGTGACGACAGCCGTTGTTGACACCCGCGACCGCTGTCGCGGTGTCCATCTGGTTGCCCGCGGTCATTCTTGACGCGGGCGACATTTCTTTTTTTCCTCTCATGTAATTTTTTTTTTTTATTAGTTTTTATGTTTTCATTTTTCCGCACCTATTTTTAGTATCACTTGTACATAGTATACAGGGCCTCATGTCTATAAAAGGAGGGGCTCTCCCCTGCCTTTTGGCCCAGCATCCATCCATCCTATCAGACCATCATCAGTAATCAACTTATCTGTGGGCATCCTTCCCCACCTATCTGAGCAATTTATCCGGGTATATCCATGATTGCCCCCTTGATCCTTTGAGCCTCCATACTCAAACTCTGTCCTTTGTGAACTTGATCCCTATCACCAAACAATAGCCTTGCTGGTTGAAGAAGAATTCCTGTCTGTCTGAGTTCTTGGGTGTGTTATACCACTCTGATCCCTTTTTCCGACCATACTGGTCTTGATCTCTCCTTGATCATCTTTCTGGAGCCAATCACGTTTGATTGAAGAGGTTTATTAAGCTTAAAACCTGGAGTTTTATACCTCCCTTCTTCTTTAAGGTTGAATTTTGCCACGCTATTCTTGAGTCCCTTGAGAAGTGTTGGGATATTCTTGCTCAAATTTGTTATTGATTTGCTTCTAGAGCTTCACAAACAAATTGCTTTTGTTTTGTTCAGCCTCCCACAGTTATCTGGTACCCTTCAAGCGCTTGATTGCGGAGAGTTGGGCAGGTTCATTGAGAACCTGGAGGTTGGTTGAGATTGAGTTGATCTTTCCTAATCAGCTGCTGACGACCAGAGTTATTAGCTTGTGGGCGTTGTTACTTACAACTGCCTTGTTCTATTGAACTCTGAACAAACCTTGACTTATTTGTTCAAGTCTTTACCTGCACCATCTTGCCTCAGATAGTGTTGTTTCCATCGCTACTGACAACTTTTATCCTCTTCCCTTGCTTTGATTTCTCACCCATAAGGTTCTGGACCTTGATTCCGGTTACATTTAAATATTATTGTAACTCCTAGGTGGGCAGCCTAAACAGCACCTTTCCCCTCCACAGAACTGCCACGGCCTAGCACCGTTTGGAGTCTTAAATTTGGTCCCCCGGGCCGGGATCAAACCAGAAACCTTGGGATTTACAGTCCCAAGACATTTAAAGTCAACCTTGAAATCCAATCTTTTTTTTCCATTTTTTTTTTTCTCTCTCTTCTCAAATCTGATCCGTGGAGGCAGCTTATCCTAGAAGTAAGTCCTCCCAATTTGTGCACCGCTTGGGCAAGATACTTGTCATTTTTGGCAAAACCCTACTCTTGCCACACTCGTGAGCCACTTTGGAAATCTGCTCTTTGGATCCCCTAGGAACTCTGTTATTCAATATGGCATCTTCCGCTACTCCAACCACCCCTGTCCGACCTAAGATGGTAAAGATCAAACCTCAGAACAAGAACTTAGGCTTCAACGGTACAAATGTCGAGCGATTCTTGGACTCCTACAAAATGGCTGCTGAAGTGGATGGAGCTAGTGAATTTGATATGGCTTATCAGTTGTGATTCTTTATCTCCTCTGATGAAGTTATGGAGGTAATCGAGTCTTTCGAGGGATTTGAATCCCACAACTGGACGCTTCTCAGGGAGGCTATGTTGGCATACTGGGGTAAAATAGATGTGGCTAGGTTTACTCTGCAGGATTTGGATGCTCTGGTTTCTCAGTGGATCTCCAATGGTGGTATTTCTTCAGCCTCTGACTATCAGATTTTTAGGAAGTATTGGGATCCCATTCAAAACTATCTTATCCGAAACGATCACATTGACACAGTGGACAAAATTCGAGCAAAGTTCTTCCAATCTTTTTTGTTGGCTGTGCAGGAAAGGATTAAAGAAGAACTGGTAAAATCTGGATCCATGATTACCACCAGGGATAATCGATTCAAGCTCCCTGTTTTTGTCACCCTTAGGAGTACTGTGGATAAAGTCATGAAAGGTCAAACTGCTCTTACCTTTGAAAAGCCTAGAACTACTGAACCGGTCCATGCTCCTTCTTTTAAAGAGTCAAACGATATTATGATTAAAATGAAGGCAGATCGTAGGCCTAAAGCAGATCCTAATTCCAATTGAGAACCTACTACTATAGATGAAATCACCAAGTTACTTAGAGCCTTTGAGAACAAAATAGATCAAAAGATTTCCTCGCTAGCTACGCCTAAAACTCCTTCTTCTGTCCCCAAATCAACTCTGGTCTGTTACTACTGTCATAGGGAAGGCCATGGAACCGGACAATGCCAAGAACTTCAGAAGGACCTAAAGGAAAAGTTGGTAGAGCAGAGGGGGAACAATTACTTCCTCCCTAATGGTGCCCTAATCCCTTTTGACTCGTCTCGTCCTATCCGACATGTGGTGGCCTCTTACCAGCCATCACCTCCTGTGAAAGCATCTCTTGCTTCCTTTGAATTTTGATCATCCTGTGGTACCCTCCAACCTTGGTATCCTCCAGCTATTTCCTCCTCTAGTCTTGCTGGGACTACTTATCAATCTGATCTAGCCAGGAAACAACATGAGGAACCTAAACCTCATAAGGCTCCTTCCTTGCCAACTTCAATCCTTCGAAAACCCGTTAAACGTTGATCATCACTTGAGCCTCCTTCCTCTGATGTAGAAGACATGGAGGTGGAAAAGGAAACACTCATGGAAAGGTTCCCAGATCACCCTGATCCTTCTCCCTCACCTCAACCTTCTAATCCTACCTTAGATTCTGCGTCACCTGAACTTCCTCCCCCCACCCAGCCCAAAGTTTGATTTGAAAGGGGCATCTCCAAGGATCACCCCAATGCTGTGGAGGGAGTATTAAAGAAAATTTCTGATCTCAAAATTCCTGATCTATCTGTGGCTGAACTCCTATTGATCTCTCCATCTGTTGCTGAAGGAATGAAGAAATGGGTCTCTCGTCAACGTGTGGAAATTGGCCCTGAAGAACTCAAAGTCTCCTCTGGCACTTTAATGGAGGACTCTGGTGGAACCAGTCCTTCTTTAGACTCCAACCTTTATTCCTGTCCCCTTGGCTTTCTTCCTTGTTATCTTGGTGACTCAGCTAAAACTGTTTCTCCTCTTGTGGATTCTGGATCTCAGCTTAACTTAATCTTGGATGCTATGGCCTGCAAGCTCAAACTTAGTCCTAGGGTCAGCTTCAACTCTGCAGTGTATGGGATAGGAAATCAAGCTTGTGAACTGGTTGGTATTGCTGAAGATGTACCGGTCAGGATTGGTCAAAATATTGTTGGAACCTGCCACTTTTGGATCACCCGTTTGGACAGTCCTATGATCTTTGGACGACCCTTCTTAATGGACTTTGGTGCAACCCTGATGTTTTCTGATCAAGTTGGGGAGAGAATTCTTCTCCCTGATGCTGATGGCAGGAAAATTGAAGTTCCTCTTTGCTCTTTGGATTCTGGTTGTTGGGAAAGAGATTTTCCTGGTCATTCTCCCAAATCATCTTTTAAGGGGAAGCAGAAGGATAACTCTAGTTCCTCTCATTTTTTAGGGGAATAGTTGATCCTACTAATGGTTGTAGTTCTTTTCAGCCTCAGACTGCAACTCAAGGGTCAACTCCCATCCCTCAGGCTTATTTTTCATTCCTTTCATCATTCTCTTCTGAGCTCAAGAATATTAAAAAACAAAAACATATCAAAATAGAAAAATCCAAAAATATTTCTTCTCCATCTCCTTCTCTCTCTGGATCTGTTATGTCTTCTTTTCCTTCTACTTTTGAGTCTGATCAATCCTCTCTCAGTTCCGGTTCAAATCTCCGCAATGAGTCTAAACTAGATCCTAATTGCAATTCCGTTTTTGGTGATTTTGGTATGAAGGAATATGGGCTTCAGTGGAGGCAATTTGGGGTACAAGTAAGTCCTCCCAATTGTGCACTGCCAGGGCAATCTTTTACCGTCATTTTCAAAACCCTACCTTGTGCCACACATGTGAGCAATTTATTATCTCCTGGTTCTCCTTTTATGGAAAAGGCACCCTTCAAGGATATTGCAGAACATCGGACTTGGAAGATGTTGGAACTTGGACTCAGATTTCGTAATCAAGTCTCTCTGGTCAACTCTTGGAGGAAACAAGAAATTCTCTCTTTTGCCACTAAGTATAAACCAGTTGCTAAGAAGATCCAACCAGTCAACCAGCCTATGCCTCTCAACCTCAATCCTCCCCTTATGCGTCCTCCTCTATCTCGCGATCCTTACTGTGGTCTTCCTCAATCTCTTACTGGTCCCTTTGTGCCTAATGGACGGGTCACTGAAGAACGTCTGAAGGTGGTCAACTTTGGTCCAGATGGATGGCTTCTTCCTGATGAGTTAAATTTAATCAAAAATGTCTTATCTCTAAGGGAAAAATTTATTGCTTTCTGTGAAGAAGAGAGAGGTCTCTTGCGGGAATCCTATGGCCTCCCTTATATCATCCCTGAAGTTGAAAATGATCCTTGGCAAAAGAAAAAGATCCCTATCCCTGCTGCTAAAGTTGACGAATTCATCAAGTTGGTCCGGGAACAAGTTCGAACTGGCCTGTATGAACAGTCAACTTCTAGTTACTCCAGCCCCGTCTTCTGTGTCCTCAAGAGTAATGGTAAACTTAGAATAGTTCATGATCTTCAACCTCTTAATAAAGTTACTATTAAAGACTCTGGTATCCCTCCTGCTACTGAAGAATTTGTTGAATCCTTCGCGGGAAGAGCTTGCTATGGTCTAGGGGATATTATGGGTGGCTATGACAAACAATCCTTACATCCTATTTCTTGTCCTCTCACTACTTTCGATACTCCTCTTGGTCAATTTCAACTTACTCGATTGCCTCAAGGAGCCACCAACTTGGTTGCAGTCTATCAGGCTCAGATGATGTGGATCCTCCAGGATGAAATCCCTGATCATGCTGGTATAGTTATTGACAATGGAGGAATTAAAGGTCCAGTATCTGACTATGATAATGAGCTCTTACCTTGGCATTCAGGAATTCATTGTTTTATCTGGGAATATGCTACTACCTTGGAGAGGATTCTGTTTTGAATCGAGGAATCTGGCCTTACTGTCTCTGGATCCAAACTGGCGGCTTGTGTCCCTGCTCTGGAAATTGTTGGTCATGTGGTCTGCAAGGAAGGAAGAAGGATGGCACCAGCCAAAGTCAACAAGATCATCTCTTTGCCTACCCCAATCAATCCAACTGAAGTTAGGGGCTTTCTAGGTGTTGTCACTTATGTTAGAATCTTTATCCCATCTTTATCCAAAATCTGTGCACCCTTGCGTCGTCTAACCAGAAAAGATGCTGAATGGATTTGGACCCAAGATTGTGAATGTGCTTTCCAGCTACTCAAAAGGATAGTTGGTAAAGACATAGTTTTGAAAAAGATCTCTTACGGACCTGGAGCTGGCAAGATCAAGCTGGCTGTCGATTCTAGTTATCAATCTGTTGGGGCCGTCCTTACTCAGGAAGATGAAAATGGTTGGGAACGTCCTGCTCTTTATGAATCTTTGTTGTTTTCAGATGTAGAATCTAGATACTCCCAGCCCAAACTGGAACTCTGTGGTGTGGCTTGAATGATGAAGAAACTTCAAACCGTTCTCTGGGGCCAACATTTTGAATTGCAAGTTGATGCTCGATCCATCATTGAAATGATCAACGCTCCCAGCCTTCCCAATGCTCCTATGACTCGTTGGGTGGCCTTTATCCAGCTTTTCTCTTTTGATATTGTTCACAGGCCGGGAAAATCTTTCACCATGCCTGACGGTTTATCTCGATGACCTCTTGGGGACAACGAATCTGATGTTGGAACCAATTTCAATGAAGAGGAACCTTTAATCCAACCTATTTTCTCTTTTTCTTCTCAAAATTATTCTGGCTTTCAACAAGGCTTCTGGTTTAAATTATAGCAGTACCTTTCAACTCTTCAAAAACCTCCTGATCTCTCTGCTAAGGAATTTCAATCTCTTAAACAAAAGTCTTCTAATTTTTTTGTTCAAGGCTCTAGACTTATGAAGAGAGGCAATCCTTGTGCTCTTATTGTTGTTACTATTCCCTCTAAACAAGATTCTATCCTTGAAAGTCTCCATGAAGGCCTTGGTCATCGTGGGGAAACCAAAACTTATCAACAATTATCAAAACGATTCTGGTGGCCATCTTTGAAGAAATCCGTCTCCCAATGGTGCAAGAGTTGTGAAGTTTGTCAAAAACGTGATCTTAGGTTCCCAGCTGAAATTTGTTATCCTACTGCAGAGTCCACTGTCTTTGGAAGGATTGCTATGGATGTGGTTCATATTAAGGCAGGTGGTGCTAAGTACCTCATTGTGGCTAGAGATTATTTTTCCGGATGGGTTGAAGCAAAATTTCTTAAGAACCTTAGCTCTGAATCAGTGGCAGCTTTCCTCTACGAGACCTGGACAATGTTTTATGGCCTGGCTTGATCTTACTCTACTGATGGTGGCTCTGAATTTGGGGGAAAGCTTGCTGAAATGATCCAATCCCTTCCTGGACAACATAGAGTTACTACTCCTTATTATCCTGAAGGCCAAGGCATGGTGGAACAAGGCCATGCTCCTTTGAAGGCTGCACTTGTTAAACTGGCTGGTGAAAGTGGCAAGAATTGTTGCAAATTCCTTCCTCTTGTTCTCTTCTCTGATCGAATCTCAACCAAAAGAACTACTGGCTACTCACCTTATGAAATCATCTTTGGTCAAAGAGCAGTCCTTCCTTTGGATGTGGAAATGGAATCTTTCTTGGGTATCTCTTGGGAAGAGGTGTCCTCAACCACTGATCTGTTAGTTGCTAGATTGAAGCAACTGGAGCAAAGTGAAGACGTTTGTGATGAAGCTTATCAAACAATGATGGAGTCCAGAGCAAAATCCGTCCAGTATTGGGAGGACAAGCACTCTAATCAAATCAGGGAGCCCATGAACCCTGGTGACCTAGTTTTAGCTTATAATCAATCTTTGGAGACCCAGTGGGGCAAGCTTTTCTCTAATTGTTGGAATGGCCCTTATTGAGTGGTTCATCAAGTTAGAGGTGGATCTTATGTCTTGGAGGAGCTGGTTGGTACTCGGTTGGCCAGAAGGTTCTCTGCTGATCAAGTCAAGAAGTTTCATTGTTGTGGGGGCAACTTATCTCAGAAGTAAGTCCTCCCAATTGTGCACCACCAGGGTCATTTGCTGCGTTTTTGTTGTAAAACTCTACTGTATGCCACATATGTGAGCACCTGGGACGCCCTCCTTGTTCTATTCCTGCCGCTTCTAGGGCTCATTTGGAAGAATCAAGATATTTTCCTCAACTCTTCAATTGCTCTCAAGATCAAGAAATGGCCAATCTTTGCTTCAATTTCTTTGTTCCCTGCCTTTTTTTAATCCCTTCAAATTTTAGATGCAGACTAGGGACAGTCTGTAAGTTGGGGAGAGATGTGGTGACCAATCCGGGACACCACGGGAAAAAAAAAAAATTGGATTTCAGTTGTACCCCTATGGGTACCTTCATTTCCCCCCATCTCTCAACCTCTCCCTGTCCTAGCGGTCTAGGACAGGCCTTTTACCTGTCTCTCCGTTTCGATCCTCTCTTCCTATGTTCAACTCTCACTTGTCGCGCTCGCGGCCCTGACTTTTGGCGACGCGAGCAATCGTCAAACCACTTTTGAAAAACTCTTCTCCTTCCTCTTCCTCTTCCTCTTCTTCATCCAATACTTCTTCCTCCATCGTCTTTGATTCCACCAACCTAGTACCCACTCATTCATTCCCTGCTCCGACTACAACGACGACGACCCATGCTGCTCCTACCGCCGATTTGATTGTCTCTCAATCCAACCCAACCAACATCTTAGATCATCTTCTTCCCGACCCAGCCTCAAACTCTCAATCCACTCAGGCCATCCCTTTGACTTCCTCCAATCCCACCGAATTTGAAAAACTCATCATCTCAATCAACCCATCCCACTTTGATCAATGTCCCTCTTCCCCAGATCTCACCGTCTAACTCCAATCCAATCTATCCTTCCATCCCACCACCTTGGCTCTGGATGAGCCAACGCAAGGGAAAATCAATTCACATTGACGACCGACCCAGTTCGATCCCAAACCACCTCCAGATCGATCATCTCTCGACCTTCAATCCAGTCATTGATCCCTTGAGCTCACAGAGGATCCTCAAATTAGATATCATCCAAGAGCAACTCGCTCAACTACTCAACCCTGCTCATCCAAGTTTGAATCCATCGCCCATCATCCAATCTGACCGACGACCGCGAGCGACCGCTTGCGGCCGTTGGAACCTTCACCACGTTGTCGCCGCCGATTGGGTGACGGCAGCCGTTGTCGACACCCGCGACCGCTGTCGCGGGTGTCCATCTGGTTGCCCGCGGTCATTCTCAACGCGGGCGACATTTCTTTTTTTCCTCTCATGTAATTTTTTTTTTTTTTATTATTTTTTATGTTTTCATTTTTCCGCACCTATTTTTAGTATCACTTGTACATAGTATACAGGGCCTCATGTCTATAAAAGGAGGGGCTCTCCCCTGCCTTTTGGCCCAGCATCCATCCATCCTATCAGACCATCATCAGTAATCAACTTATCTGTGGGCATCCTTCCCCACCTATCTGAGCAATTTATCCGGGTATATCCATGATTGCCCCCTTGATCCTTTGAGCCTCCATACTCAAACTCTGTCCTTTGTGAACTTGATCCCTATCACCAACCAATAGCCTTGCTGGTTGAAGAAGAATTCCTGTCTGTCTGAGTTCTTGGGTGTGTTATACCACTCTGATCCCTTTTTCCAACCATACTGGTCTTGATCTCTCCTTGATCATCTTTCTGGAGCCAATCACGTTTGATTGAAGAGGTTTATTAAGCTTAAAACCTGGAGTGTTATACCTCCCTTCTTCTTTAAGGTTGAATTTTGCAACGCTATTCTTGAGTCCCTTGAGAAGTGTTGGGATATTCTTGCTCAAATTTGTTATTGATTTGCTTCTAGAGCTTCACAAACAAATTGCTTTTGTTTTGTTCAGCCTCCCACAGTTATCTGGTACCCTTCAAGCGCTTGATTGCGGAGAGTTGGGCAGGTTCATTGAGAACCTGGAGGTTGGTTGGGATTGAGTTGATCTTTCCTAATCAGCTGCTGACGACCAGAGTTATTAGCTTGTGGGCGTTGTTACTTACAACTGCCTTGTTCTATTGAACTCTGAACAAACCTTGACTTATTTGTTCAAGTCTTTACCTGCACCATCTTGCCTCAGATAGTGTTGTTTCCATCGCTACCGACAACTCTTATCCTCTTCCCTTGCTTTGATTTCTCACCCATAAGGTTCTGGACCTTGATTCCGGTTACATTTAAATATTATTGTAACTCCTAGGAGGGCAGCCTAAACAGCACCTTTCCCCTCCACAGAACTGCCACGGCCTAACACCGTTTGGAGTCTTACAACGGGAACTTGTTACATATGTAATAAAGGTTCCTGTGGATAGTAGACTGTCTAAATATACATAATATTATATCAAAATACCTAAATAATCTTTACACATATTTTTTATTTAATATAATAAAAAGAATCAAGAATGTCGAAAATAAGACAATGACAGCTTCAAAAAATATATTAAAATACTTTAATATACTTTTATGAGAATTACTATACATTAAAATGTTTGTGACATACTAAGGAAGATAATGATGTAATAATATTACATGAATTCTCATGACTTATATTTTTAAGTAATTATCTTAGCAAATCAACTGGAACTTGTAGATAAAGAGTAAAAACAATATTATGACCTATTACTCCAGTTATATGATACACAATGAGAACTTACCTGAAATCAAAATGTCCGTAGAGATATCTAATAATATAATTATCATATTACAGGGAACATATACTAAGGATAATTAATTAAATAATACATAAATAGGACAGATTAGTGTTATTCACACGTCCTAATGTCCATTATAAGGTAGAATAATTCCCATAAACTGAGGAATTAGATGCTACCCGGGCTATAGCACCAAGGGAACATGACAAGCTACCCCTGGTTACCATGCTAGCCTTAGTTTCCGTCCCTTTGAGCACCTACAACCCTCAGAAGGACCATATTGGGACCCCAAAAACTACAAATAAAGAGCTCTTTTGAGGATGTTTTTGGGCAGAGACACAGTAATATTCATATCCAGACACAGTTCCAAGGTAATCAAATACTTATAAGAGATAAGTAAGTGATTTATGGCAATGTCTGATCAGTAATATCAGTCCTCAAACCTCTTTTTATCAATTAAAACTGCTGAAAAACCTTATAACCCCAGTATACAGGTTTAACCAATCAGTACACGTCCCAAACAGATACCCAAAGGATTTAATAATATACCAGTGAGTCTTATTAACCTTTCTCTGTCGTGGTAGCTTGGCTACAAGGCCCTACCACTCCATTGTGTATTTTATATACATATTATCTTTGGGTATAATAATCTTTAAACTAAAGAACCCAAAGTAACCAGGACTACGTGTTTTCATACTGAAATCCCTGAAGAGAGGTGTTAAAGATCCCCAATATAATTGTGGCCCCTCTATAAATATTTAATAATCAATTTTGATTAGAAACAATAAACAATAACCAAACCATTTAACCTTGCAATAAGCTTAATCCCAGTATTCTACGGATTTTTGCTGCAATTATTAAATAATATATTTATTATTTACAACATCACCTCTGGTAGCTAAAGGATAGCAAGGGTCTTGGCATCCAGGAGGCTGAAAAGTTTTCCCAAATCAGTGACATCCACACAGGCCCATATGGTTGGTGTGAGTGTTCAATGGGCTGGAGAGGCCCATATTTGCATCCCATTTGGATTACACTTATACGTAGCACACGCGTAAGGGCATACGTATTTTAACACAACTCTTAAATTTGGAGCTAGGACTGATGGGTATGTTTAACTTGTTCCTTATTTGGCTGTAACTTGCATGGCCTAGGGCTTTATGAATTAATTCAGATTGGGAGGAAAGTGAGGTGAGATTGATGGGTTTGTTATTGGGAGGGATAGTAATGTTATTTTGATAGAATACAGAGAAAAAAAGCTGATCATTCTTTGAGACAGAGAACTGGTTCATTTCAAAAAACAAACGGTATCCATCCAGTAAAAGACATGTGACAGACAGAAGATTGGTGGAGAGGTTAGGAACAAAATAGACATTCTTTATGAGGCCTTAATCCCCCATGATTTGGATAAACCCAATTCCTTTGATTGGAAGAGAATCAAGATTTGATCCGGTTTTTACTTTTCCGATTTCTTTGAAGGAGATGGCCACGAAAAGATCAGGATCAGAGACCTTGTGAGAAGAAAATCCAGAGTTTAACACAATTTGAATTGTGAGAGGAGAGGAATTTTTTGATAAAACACAACCGACAGAGACGGAAGATTTTTCTTTGTTCTTTTTCTTGAGATAGGCCTCTTGAAGTTTGGGATGAAGAGCCAGCAGTTAGCAGGAGAGTGAGGAGCTAAATTGTTGTGCTTTCCTCCTGTGCATCTGGGAAGAGGTTCTTGGTTGGTGCGCAGTGCGGTAAGTTGAACTTTACCTTCCTCCCTGTTTCTTCTTTTGTTGGAAGGGATTTGGAGGTGGTCAAGGACAAGATCAGGTGTAATGGAAGACTAATGGGTTATTTTTTCCTTGATAACCTTGAAGCTGCTGGAATTTGTGGAGAAGCATGTAGGCTATGATGTCTTGAGGCAGATTACTTCCTATCTCATAAAGACAACAAATACATATTTTTGCAGAGGTGATAAAAGAGGGAATGTCATTGATGTTGAAGGGAAGATTTTGAAGATTGTCAAAGACACAAGCTCTATTGGAAGATTTGGATGAGGAAAAGTAGCAAATTATAGCCTTCCAGATCAAATTGGTGTCTTTCTTATTGTCAAAAGTAATGATTTTGGCTTGAACCGTAGGATTGAGTTTGGAGATCAGAATTGAACAGATGTAAATTTTGTCTTTAAAAGATAGAGGAGTGTCCTCAGACAGAAGGGCCCGACGAGTGCCTTGGATGTTGAGCATGTTTTCTACTCTGTTTTGCCTTAAACAGAAGTTGTCCATTGTGAGAGTGGTAATGGCTTCAATGGCGGTCTTAAGGATTTTTTGAAGTAGAGGGTCTTTGGAGTTGAGAGCAGTGTCTTGGCTCATGATGAGGTTGGAACTTGGGTCTTCAATTTGCAATTGGCAGCATGGGGTAATTTCAACTTTTAATCATGTTGAAAAAGTGTAATTGAATTTGACAAAGAGCCAAGACTGAGAGTGAAACAACAGAAAGATCCACATCAGGGGAATAAATAAGAAGGAAAAGAAAATAAAATAAAATAAGAAAATAGAGAAAATACTAGACAAAGCAAGATAAACTAGAGATGAAACATACCACAAGAGATCAGGAATGTTGTGATTGACAGTTCCACCAAAAAAGAAATAGAATGAGTAAGGAGATACAAAAGAGGTTATATCATCTACAAAGGTTTATAGATGTGAGAGGTCAACTCATGAGGTAACAAAAGGAACAAGAAGAAAGAAGATAGGAACAGAAGGAGAGAGGTGAAAAAGAATGAGAAAGAACTCAAGTAAATTCATACCAAAAAACCATCAGGCAGATGTGAGTTTGGAGTTTGATCAATCAAGGGTGAGGAGTGAGGAGTGTAATTTAATGAAGGTTGATGTGAATGGGTGAAGAGAAGGGAAGAAGGGTTAAATATGAGAAAGTGGACAAAAAGATAGAAGGTTGAAGAAATAGAAAGGAGTGTCCCATTTTTGTTGATGGGGAAGACAGGGACTGTGATGGACGGCTCAACGGGAGGTTCCACAGAAGCAATATCCAGTTGACATTGTTGGTTGGTGCAGACAGGAAATGATTTTTATTTTTATTTTTTCAACAAAAAGTCACTGGTTTTTAAACTGGGTTGAAAATAAAATTCAGTCTGGTTTCACTTTTGTGGAAAATGAAAGTCAAACTGAAAAATGGGATCACTGGCTGAATAGTGAATTAATGTGACAATATACTCACAGAAAGGTGCATTCTAGTTGCTACCTCCCTGTACTGATTGGTGAGGCTCACCCTTTGGTTCATGCCCCTGGCTAGATGATCTGCTTTCCTGGTGGGTCAATGCCACTGTAACCGGAGGCATTCCAAAAACCACCAAAAAATAGACCAGCCAAGGCAGGGCGCAACCTGTTCACATGAAACAACCTCCAAGAAAATGTTTTAATCTGGGACATGCACTCCTTAGGGTGCACTTGTTTCCAATCATGCCAATACTACTTAAAGGCTTCATGAAAGTTGTACATCCCATCTTCATTTAATTTAACCTGTAATAAACAAATGAAAAATACCTCAAAGACTCCAGTTATATTCTGGCCAATCTTGTTTCTTTTTACTTAGATTTCAATCAATAAACTTGATAAAAATCATCTTGAAACATAAGGCATTGATAGACTGGTTTAACACCAGGGTTTTAAAATACATAGGCACTTACGTGTGGGCCACATATGAGTTTAAGCCAAATGGGATGCAAAAATGGGCCTCTACAGCCTGTTTGACAATTTTAAAGACCATAAAGGAATGTGTGGATGTCACTGGTTTGAGGAAACTGGACTCAAAACATGTGAAATAATTCATTTGGGACATGGGCCCTCATGGGATCACTGGTTTGGATGGGAAAACCAAAGCAAATGTGCTTGATGAGTCATCCTGGGGCCTCCCCTTTATTATGGACATAGCTGGCCAGTTGGGCCGGCCCGCTCAAGGATTCATTTTTCAGAGTTGGGCCGGGACGGCCCGCTGGGGACCTTGGCCTGTGTGGCGCCCCCAGTGGGGCCACTGTTCCTTGTCTGTGGCCCACTTCAGCAAGAAATGGCCCATGAGGGACCTTTGTACAACAGGGACTCATTTGGAGTCTCTCCAACCAGGCCGGTTGTTGCAGCTGCAACAAGTCTGGTGGTGGCAGCGGGGGGGGGGGGGGGCGCAAAGATTGCTCCCTCCATTGCCGCAAGGGAGGGGAAAAACCAACCAGGCCAGTTGCATGAAAGCAACTGGCTGTGGGGGGGACCTGAACCCCCTCCCACCTACAGTAAGTTGGGTTGCAGCGGCAGGGGGGAATAAAAGATTGCTCCCCCCATTGCCACAAGGTAGGAGAAACACTGAACAGTCCAGTTGCATTGAAGAAACCAGCAGTGGGGGGAGACCTGAAAACTCTCCCACCTACAGGGAGTTGTGTTGCGTTGGCAGGGGGGAGGGTGCAAGAAAAGATTGCTCCCCCCATCCCCTTACCTCCATTGTTTCAAGGACAGTTTTTGCACCATAATGCAAGTGTTTGGATGCATACATCCAAACACTAGAATTTTGGTGCAACAGGTGGGTGGGGTATGTGTGTGGAAAAAGGTTTCTCCCCCCATCCCCTAAACTCCATTTCCACAAGGGAGGGGGAGAAAGGAAAGTTGTTTCACAAAAATTCTAGTGTTTGGATGCATACATCCAAACACTAGAATTTTGGTGCAATGGTTGGGGGGGGGCACAAAGATTGCTCCCCCCATCCCCTGACATCCATTGTGGCAAGGGAGGGGAAAAACCAACCAGGCCGGTTGCATTGAAG
The DNA here is from genome assembly GCA_025617555.3 of Puccinia polysora. NCBI lineage: Eukaryota > Fungi > Basidiomycota > Pucciniomycetes > Pucciniales > Pucciniaceae > Puccinia > Puccinia polysora. The sequence continues at coordinate 52,895,809 of CM062618.1, forward strand.
AAACCAGCTGTGCAGGGGACCTGAACACCCCTCCCAACTACAGGGGCCGTCCCCCCCCATTAACAAGGGGGAGAAGCAATATCCTTGGGGAGGAAGAAGAGTCACATTCTTGTTGAGATCAAAAGTAAAGAAGGTGCTTTGTACATTAATTTGGTGGATATTTAGCTTGTGGCTTCCAAATGCACTACAAAAAGTTGTAGGGAGGATGGTTGTCCCATTTGAGTTTGATTTGATTGAAAATTCAGGCTTTAGGTATGTTTTCCTAAATTAATGAGCACATATTTTGGCCTTGTAATTGAACACTTATTTTTTGGCATTCAAATCCCTCCTGTAAGCCCATGTTGTTACAATTGGATGTTTTCTGTGCATCCTCTCCCTTTCAACCCAGATAAAATGTTTCTTCATGTTCAATATCTCCTTCTTTTCCACTTCCATCAAGTTCCCTTCTTTCACTTTTGCCATGGATTCTCTGTGCAATCTGAATTCTTCAAGGTGTTTCATGAGGTATATCATGAGTTTTCTGGGCCTGTTGAATTTTGGAATGTTGATTTCCAGCAAGTGACCAGTGATGAAGGTTGGATGGTGCAGTACCATTACCATTAATTTTTTCCCATTGAGGATGAATGGCTTTTCATGAAGATTTTCCTCAGGCAGATTTGGAGTTGTCTCATGTTTTTGTTTGTCTTCATCAAGGATTTCAACTGATTTTTGGGATGGAAAATTAATTGGTCTTGGTTCTTCCTTTGGGACAAGATCCTCATGGAAAAAAAAGCAGTTAGTCTTAAATAAAAATAGCAGATTTGTAACTAAAGAAGAAATCAACACTCTCTTCCAAGGCTCTAAGAAGAGGAAAACTGGGTTTTTCAAATACTGCATGCTTGGTGAAAAATATTTGAAGGTCTTGCTGTCTGAGAATCTTGTAAATTGGAATTTCATTTGCATATCCTATAAACACCCCTTGCAAAAATATCTCTTTGAACTTGGGTCCTTGTTTTTGATTTGGCTTCAGATTAAATGCAGCCGGAAAATCTGAGCAACTGAAAATTTGGTTTTTCCTTGAAGAATATGCTTATTGGGGAGGCCCTGCCTTTGGATAAAGATGGTGTATGAGGTTAGTGGTTGTTGCAGTAGAAAAAATTGCTTCCCCCAACAATCTGGCCTGAAATTAGCCTGGAAAAGCATGCAACCAGTAATTTTGATGAAATCCCTAAAGTCTCTTTCTACAAGCCATTGTTTTGTGGTGTTGTGCAGCAGTGAGTGGTGTGGTAGCTATTAACAGACATGAATAGTTCAGGATTAGCAGTGGGCTAGCAGAATTTCCAAAAGTAGAAGACAAATCAAAGCAGGGGGAAGATGCAGGATTCACAGCACAAACAAAATATGAGACAGACTCTTGCCTATTTCAGCCTTAAGAGAGGTTTCCTCACAGGAAGAAGGAGCTAACTACGTTCCACAACTTAAAGACTTAGGATATTGACATTGGAATTGTGTGTATATAGGTGCAGAGGATCTTATAGCCAAGGGAAGAAATCAGCAGGCTATCACTTATTTTGTTCCAAGGCCCACTATGGGGTATGTGGGGAGTTTCAGATATGGTATGCAACTGTTGGGAAAATAGGGAAAGAAAATCAAGGATGCAGCATTTGGAGGTTGAGGGGGATCCACCAAGGAGGATCAATGGGGATCTTCCAAGGTAGGCATATTGGGGCAGATCAACTACTAAGAATATTTGAGATTGAAAGTAAAGCCATAACTAATGCATGCAGAAAGATTGTGGATAGGCCAATCATAGCTGGGATCAGTAAAAGTCAGTTGCCAAGGTGCATAGGGAGTCATTTTTTCATTTTATTTTATTTAATCTAAGTCTGGTTTGGGGTTGTATATATATTTCCATTTCTTTTATAGTTGCAGGGGGAGAATTATATATATATATATTAGGGGGTATCAAATTTAGCAAAACCACCATTAGAGACCCACCATTTTTTTTGACCAAACCTGCCATTTTTAATGGCGGGTTTCTGAAATACACACACCCCCTAACTGGTTTATTTAAAATGGTGTGTTTCATGGAAATGGTGGGTTTCAAACATCAAAACCACCATTATCATCCATACACCATCTATGCCATGAAAAACACCCATCCACACCTCCACATCAGCAAATACATACATCTCTCACTTGGAATCTCTCCAACTTCAAAAAATTCATCCTTGCTCATAATCATCTCTCACCATCATCCTAACCCTTCAACCACTGCTTGAAATCTCCCATCCACTTGATTCAATCCAACCACTCTCATCAATGTGGTTCATCCTACTTCATCTATAAGGTTCATTCCTCCCTCCCTACCTCCTTGATTCCTCATCTCAGACTTTGCTTCATCTCTCCCTCCCCAGGCCAGTAAATCATCATCCTCTCAAGCATCACAAGGATGCCTGGCATACCAATCTACCCTACAACAATCATTGACACCATCTCAGATTGGCCACCTTGATCTGGGTGATCCAAAACATCATCAACAAGGTAAACATGATAGTACAGTTGCTCAGTATTCCAGGCATCTCTCCAACTTTGCCTAAAATGAGGATGAACCCTAGGCCAAGGTAAGCTATCTTCTCATCACATCCACATCCCATCCTTTAGCTTATTCTATCCCTCAATCAATTGGCTTATATAATCACTGACTCTCCTTTAGATCCAATTGCCTAGATTCATTCCAAGATCTCTCCTTTCCCCCTAATTAAAATGACTGACCCTTCTTGTGCTTTTCTTTATAGTAGCAGGAATCACTGAGCTAGAATGATCCAGTTTTTTCAACAAAAATCAATCCTTGATGAAAAATTAAGCTTTGAAATGAGTTCTGAACTTAAGAAAATCAGTCCTGAGACCTCCTTAGACATGGCTGCCAGTATCCTTGGAAGGCCAGTCCCATTGGTTTCCAATGAGAATTGCAAAGGTTTAGAAATAATTCAATTGCTATTGGAGGCTTGTTGAATGGAAGTAGAAGGTTTGAAACTCAATCAGATACTTGAAAACTTGACTCAACCCAGAGTCTCCACCTCCAAAGTAGCCATTTTGGTGACCAATCTGGGACACCTCAGGAAAAGGGTAAATTTTTTTAATTTTTTTTTAGGTTCCTTCATCCAGCTTTCATCAAAAAAAAATCCCACTTGTTTTCCCACTCTCTTTGTGTCATCTCTTGAAAGTATTATACAGGGACTCTTGCCCATAAAAGGAGGGGATTCCCCTTGCATTTTGTCTATGATTTATCTTTGTATCATCATCATTTGATCAATCAATAAATTCATGGGGTCCTTCCCCTTTATCTGAGAATACTTATCCTGGGTATATCTTTTGATTGACCCTTGATCCTTGAGCGTCCATACTAAAATATTTGATCTGTTCATCTGTGAAATTTTCCATTATCTTGATTGAATTCTTGAGTGTGCTATACTGCTCTTGATCCCTTTCTTGACCATACTGGTCTGATCATTCCTTTTGATCATCCTTCTGGAACCAGTCACCTTTGACTGAGAGGTTTCTTTAAGCTTGAAACCTGGAGTGTTGAACCTTGATTTATTTATTTAAAATTGAATTTGGCCACGCTATTCTTGAGTCCCTTGAGAAGTGCAGGGTTATTCTTTTTTGAACCTGTTACTGCATTGCTTCTTGAGATTCATAAAACAAATTTCTTTGTTTTGTACAGCCATCCACATTTATCTGGTACCCTTAAAGAGCTTGATTGCAGAGAGTTGGGCAGGTTCATTTAGAACCTGGAGCTTGGTTGGGATTGAGTTGATCTTTCCTAATCTTCTGCTCACAACCGGAGTTATTAGCTTGTGGGTGTTGTTACTTAAAACTTCCTTGTTCTATCAAACTCTGAAAAAACTTTAACTTATTCTGTTCAAGTCTTCCCGCAGCATTTTGCCTCAGATGGTTTTGTTCCACCGCTACCAGCTACTAAAAAACTCATCCCTCCCATTGATTCCTCATTCATAAGGTTCTGTACCTTGATTCTGGTTACATCTAAATATTTATGTGAAGCTCAGGAGGGGAACCTAAGAAGCACCTTTCCCCTCCACAGAACTGCCTGCTGCTCATCACTTTTTAGATTCTTACACCTTTCAGACCAATCCCATCAAGTTTGGTGGTGGAGCTTGTAATGGTCATGCCGTGCTCCAACCTCTGTTTATAATTCAAAAGGGTAGTACCCGTAGGTTAGCTGAGACCCTCAAGAGGTTGATTCAAAGTAATGATATGATTGAGTTGATCTCCTCCAATAAGAATTTAACCCTAAGCCTAGCATGGATCTCCTTTCACTCCAAAAAAGCTTTGTGATTGCCTCTCAAGTTTGTCTGACCCTTCTTGGAGATGACGGGAAGGATGATTCACAGGCAGATGAGGCTCCCAGAAGCTTGGGTGGAACATTAACATCTCCTAAATTGCAGTCTACCAATAGGTTGATCTCTAGGAAACAAGCGCTTGATGAAGAATCCAAGGACCCAAATTGAGTACAATCAACAACTCAAACACCACATTAAATCCATATCTCAGAACTCTCTAGGAGTTCAATCAGAAGTTTGACCAACTGGGAATCATCTCATCCAACCCATCCTTGTCTTGTTCATGCCTCATTTTGTTCCTCACCTAACTTGGATGAAACAGTATTTGATGCATTGGATAATGCACTCAGGGCCAAGGAAAAATTCCAGAGGAAAAAAAAACACTTAAAATTGGTAGCTCAACACCAATCCCAGACAATCAAATGCTTGTTGGTAAATAAGGAGGTCCTAAGCTTGGAGGTCATCTGTCTGACCAGTTTGGTCAAACTCTTGGCCCATGATCATAACTTGCTCAAAAAAAGGATGGACCAAGCCAAAAAAGCCTCTGACCGGTCTAAGCCCTTCAGTGATGTTGAATTGAGAAAACTGATCCACAAGAATTGTCATATTCAAACTCTAACAGTTGCAAACCATCCTTCTCCTCAGGTTTCAAGCCCCTATGACAAGTTCTCCAAGGAAATGGATGCAAAAGGCTGACTTAATCCTATCAATCCATCTATCTTGACACAATCAACCCCCTGCCCCACCTACTCCCTCCTAAAACAAAACAAATACCCCCATAATCCTTTGATAAATTAATCAATCAATTATCATACTCAAACAATGACTCTCAGAAATTGCAATGAAGCAAGCCAAAGATGATCACAAGATTGAGTTGGGTATCAACACTCTTGCTACCAATTTATTTGGTTTGATCCATCCTGCCCACACATGGATCAATCATCATCAATCATCAGGCACAAAAAAATCAATCAACAAAAAAACCCCTACTATTTAACTTCAATCACTAACCCACGTTCTTAGATTCATGTTCTAAATTACGCAGCCAATTCAATCAATGTGTATATGTATTTAGATATCAATGATTAATTTATAAAATCATTAGGTTTTATTGATTTGATTTGATTCTATCAATGGATGAATCTCATGTATTTCACATGCTGAGAATTTAGACAGGCACATTGACCCATCTGGCAATGGAACACTAAGCTTAGTGGTTAAAGCATCACTTGCAAATTTTGAGGTCATCGGTTCAAATCCCATAGTGTGCAACTAAACTTTGGCTTATAAATCTTCCACTTCCCTCAAAATTTTTTACAATCAATTGAATTCCTTTTTTATCCTCACCCAAATCAAAGTATACGGTTGGGAGGGAACAAGATGGAAGGAGATGATTTGACAAACATACACAGATGTGGAAATAATAGGGCTTGCAACCCTCAAAATTTTATATGATGAATTGAATCCCTTCTTGATCCTCACCCAAAGCAAAGTAGTTGCATGGGAGTGAACAAGATGGCAGGAGATGATTTTGCAAACATGCAGATATGTGGAAATAAAAGGGCTTGCAACCCTCAAAATGTTATAAAATGAATTGTATCCCTTCTTGATCCTCATTCCAAACGTAGTATGTGGATGGGAGGAGATGATTTGGGAAACATAAAGAGAGAGGGAAAGAATGGGGCTTTTCAGAATTGGCTAAAGGGGCAATGTTTGGATTGATAGTTTATGAATCAATTCCTCATCTTTTTGGATGAAAGAGCCAGCCTAAATTGGTTTTATTCTTTATTTTGTTGGCCATCAGGAGATAACCATTAAAACCAGAGGATGGAGTTTGGCAAACTTGTGTTTCATTGTTGGATCCAAAGCCAGCGTAATAGTTGGAGGGAATTTTGAGACAGTTTACCAGGATAATTTGATCAGCTCTCTTAAGCTGACTTGATCCTTTGGAAGCTGATGAGGAGGGTATTTTTGGATTCTGAGTTCCTGGGGGATGTTTGCTTTGGTTTTGTGGACTTGTGGGGGGAGGTTTTCTGAGGGGCCATTTAAAAAGATTAAGAGGGATGAGGGGATGAAACAATAAAGTGATGAAGTGATGTGATGAAATCAGGGATGAAGGGATGAATCAATGAAGTGATGAAGTATTGAAGAAATGAGAGTTAGGATTTGATGAAAGGGGGGATGAAGTGATCAAGGGATGAAGCAATGAAAGGATGAAACAATGAAGAAATGAGAGGATGGATGTGATGAGAGTAATGAAGTAATAAGTGTGATGAAGCAAGGTGAGAGTGATTAAGTGATGAGGGGATGAGAGTGATGAAGCAAAGAGGATAGAAAGAGATGAGATTGATGAAGTGATGAGAGCCATGAAAATCAAATTTCTCCAATGAGGTTGGAGGTATAATTTTTTGGATCAGGTTGGAGGTTGAAACCAAGAGTGATGATTTTGAATGACACATAGTTGAGCCAGTGAAGGCCTTTATATACTTTAATTGAAAAAGAAACTTATTTCATGTTAACTTTGACACTTCTGATCTGAAATAAGTGGGTTTTTTTGATTTTTAATGGAGGGTTTGAAATGGAAGATTTGAGTTGAAGCCTGCAATTAATAAATGGCAGGTTTTCTTAAATTTGATACACACTATTATCTCAGAGAAATCTAGGGAATTCTCAAACAAAGCAGAATTATAGTACAAAAAAAAATAAAGAGGGAATTCAAGGGTTGTTTTCCATGGAATGCTTGTGGAATTATGCATAGGAAGATCCGCAAATTAGTTTTCTTAGTTCTATACTGGAGGTAAAATATAGCGGATGAGGGTTTTTGATAATTCCTGGAGCAGAAAAAGATTGTGACTGATATTTTGTGCTGTGCGCAGGGGGGGGGGAATTTTCCCACTGTTTTGAAATGAGCCCAAGTGCCAACACTACTGAATTTGAAGTGCCATATGGGAAAGCTTTTTCAGAACCCAACATTAATCTTGGTTTTATGTTCAGCTTCTTGACCATTTTTGATTTCATCTATACAATCAGGTAAGTTCCATTTCCCTCTCATTTCAAATTCTTTTTTGAAAAAAATTTTGAGTATTTTTTTTATCTATGTTTCTTGCAAATTTATCATCCAATGCCCAATTAATGATAGAGTAATTTCAAAAAAATTAAAAAAAAGAACCATTGGGTACATTCAAGGCATAATTTGTGAGGATGTACAAGGTTGGAATGTTGGGTAACAAGATCAGAAAGAAAATGGCACTCAATCAATACACAATCTATAGCCTTCTAAAACAATATAACCTACAAGGGAACTTTGAAAACCAAAATAAATTGGTTGGGATATCAAAACTGATGAATTGGGATTTTTTGAAGCTTGGTTGTTTCTTGAGAGGCAACAGAAGGTGCAAATTGAATGAAATGGCAGATTAAATTCTGACTAAAGTCTCAAACAGGAAAATATGCAAATATGCCCATCAACTGGGCTATCAATGCCAAGTTGCTGCTAGAATGCCATTCTTGAATGGCTCCCACAAGACTCTTTCTTTTGGGAACATCCCAATTGGTAAATTGATGATTTAATGAAGTTAATCTGGAACAATGAGTACTCCTTTGAAGTTTGTAAGAAGACCCAGCAATTCAATGTGTGGAAACTGCCTCATGGGAAGTATGAATCAATCCGCCTTGCCTTAAAATTCAAGAGTGGTCAAACAACAATGATGATATGGGGTCCTTTCATGTGTGAAGGTACCCCTCCAAAGGCTTTCATCCCTCTAATAAGAATTTTGGCAAAAGATTTAATTTCAATTATTTACAATGACAATTTAGGGCCATGGCTTTCAACCATCAACCATAAGGGTGTATTCCTGATGGAAGGAATTTATGCAGTTTACAAGTCCAAAAGTTGCAAAAAGTGGCCAAACAAAAAAGGCCTAAAAAAAAACTAGAATGGCCAGCTCAATCACCAGACCTCAACCCCATCAAGAACGTGTTTCATATCATGAAGATCAATCTACAGAAATTATACCAACCAGAGTTGCTAGATGAAATGGAGAAGGCCCTCAAAAGTGCCTGGGATGATTTTCCAAAGAAGAAACCCATCCATCTCATTCACCATTAAAAAATGGCTGCACCTGCTGGCACGTGTAGCACCTGGGATGGTGAGTGAAACCTGTTTTGGATTTGTTGAGGTTTTGGAGTGGAAAATCAAATTAATTTCTGGATGGTGCCAGAATATTGCTGCACCATATATATGTAATGCATGAATTGAATTGAAAATTTGTAAATGACAGGAAGAATTGGGAAAATATGTATTTATTTTGAATTTCATATTTTTTTACCACTTTCAAGCAATTTGGTTCAGAGCTGTGTTGCATGATTTGTTTTTTTGGATAGCTATCAAGATTCAAAACAAAATTTTATAAATTTTGTTGAAGAAAAGGAGGGGGGGTTATACATGCACAACCCTAGATTGTGAATGGGCGTGAGAAACCTGTTGAAAACTAAAAGCGTTGAACAAAATGTTTCTTAGAAGTTGGACCACCCCAGGGGGGTTGCAAAATACTTGTTTGTAACCCATTTGAGTTACAAACTACTTGATTTAAAACCCCTGGGTCTTTTTCTTTTCCTTTCTTTTCTTTTCCTTTCTTTTCTTTTCTTTTCTTTTCTTTTCTTTTCTTTTCTTTTGTTTTCTTTTCTTTTCTTTTCTTTTCTTTTCTTTTCTTTTCTTTTCTTTTCTTTTCTTTTCTTTTCTTTTCTTTTCTTTTCTTTTCTTTTCTTTTCTTTTCTTTTCTTTTCTTTTCTTTTCTTTTCTTTTCTTTTCTTTTCTTTTCTTTTCTTTTCTTTTCTTTTCTTTTCTTTTCTTTTCTTTTCTTTTCTTTTCTTTTCTTTTCTTTTCTTTTCTTTTCTTTTCTTTTCTTTTCTTTTCTTTTCTTTTCTTTTCTTTTCTTTTCTTTTCTTTTCTTTTCTTTTCTTTTCTTTTCTTTTCTTTTCTTTTCTTTTCTTTTCTTTTCTTTTCTTTTCTTTTCTTTTCTTTTCTTTTCTTTTCTTTTCTTTTCTTTTCTTTTCTTTTCTTTTCTTTTCTTTTCTTTTCTTTTCTTTTCTTTTCTTTTCTTTTCTTTTCTTTCCTTTTTTTTCCGTTCTCCCCACCATTGTCCATGCATAGGAACTTGCTGTGGACTCCTCAGACTCAAAGGAAGTTTGGAAGAGTTTGAAACAGTGGAACACATTTTTTTTGCATTTCATAGGGAAGGAACCAGTATAATTAGTGTAATCATTGATAAATGTGACAAAAAATTTGTAAACTTCCATAAACGGTACCTCAAAGGAACCTACATACATCTGAGTGAAAAACTTGTCCCAGAAGTGTGGAACAATATGGTTGCCTCCTTTTAAACAGCAATTGACTCATCTTGCACTTGACACAAATGATGCATTGTTGGACCTCCATTTCATCCATAGGTGATGGGGATATTTTGTTGAGCCGGAGTAGTCTTTTTAAGAGTTTGAGGCCTAGATGCAATAGTTTGAGATGTTAGTGAAGCAGAGAGAGTTTAGTTTGCGTGCTTTGAGTAGTTTTGAAAGATGTAGAACCCACAGGCCCTGAAGAGAGATAATACAAATTCCCTTTTCTATAACCCATTCCCGCCGGAACGTCTTTGAGGAAAACTGCTTCACTAAAACAAATGTTGCACATGCCAGAAGTGAAGATGACAGCATACCCTTGATCACAGATGCCTGCAACAGAGATTAGGGGCTCATGGAGACATGGAACAACCAAGGCTGGGACTTTTTGATTGTAGTAAAAGGGAAGTTGTAATACTCCACTGTGAGTTGATTTAATCAGTGAGTGATCTGCAAGATGAATGGGAGTGTGGGAGGATCTGGGGTGTTTTATGCGTTCTAAGTTGGGGGTCATGGAAATGGAGCAGCCCAAGTCAATTTTTGCATCAGAGTGATGGAAGGTGTCTGCTGTTGAAAACTGAGCAGAGGCGGAACCAGCAGCAACCTCATCTTCCAATCCAGAGTAATTGGAGTTGTTGTCCTTTGGCGGGTCTGCTGATTGTACAATTGGGGAGGCTGTGGTTCTTCCAGCCCTAGCCAGAGGTTTTTGAAGTTTTTTGGAGGGCCTCTTTGGACAAGGTTGATCTTTACCAGCTCTCTGATTGCTCTCAAAGTTGGTGATGATTCAATGTGTGTTGTAACAGTTGTTGAGATTGTGCCTGTCAAGGTTGCAGAATTAGAAATGCCTGTTTGATCAATCAATTGAGGAGGATTGTTTTGATTATGCTTTCAACACCAAGGCCTCCACTTCCGTCTGCAATTTATGGCCAGTAAATTCATTCTTGAGCACAGTGACAATACTTTCCAACTTGACTCCATCTTGATTCATGAAAGATAAGACGCAGTGTAGCCAATCTTGGGGGATTGAGCTAAGAAGAGCTGCAACTTGAAAATCATTGGCAGTTAGAGGTTTGTTGGTTGATATTAGAGAATTAAGTTGTTTGTGATATTTTTCCATTGTGTCTATGTGCAAGATGATATCTTCACCTTCCATCTTGGTAAGAAGTAATTTGCGGAGCAATTTACTTGCCCTGCAGTGGTTTGATCTTGATGATCTTGACTTAAGGCTCTCCACATGCCATGAGCATTCCAATGCTGTTCTGGAACATACCAAAGGGTAGCTGTGCTGGTGGTTGGGTGATTAGAACAAAAAATATCTTGTTTTCATTCTGCCATTGAGAGGAGAAATTGTCCCGCTTGATTTGTGCTAGTACATATTCCAGTCTGGCCACCTAAAGATAAGAGGTTATTACAAATTCCCAGTCTAAATAGTTGGAATCTGGTCCGGGAAAATGGAGAACGGGTAGTTTTGCGTTTGGTAGTTTATGAGCAGTAGGGAGAGACAATTCTGAACTAAGGTTGATCATTTTGGAGGATGACCATTCTTCTGGTATGAAAAGGCAGGAGGGAAATGAGAAGGAGAAAAAGTACTTCAGATGCTTAGTGCTTTATGAAGAAACATACAGATCCTTAATTGATATAAGCAGCAGAGCTCTGGGCTCATAACCTGTTGAGGTTGACAAGGACAGTGAGCTGGGGAAGTGATATGAGTATTTGGAAGGATGATTTGCATGAATGAAGAAAAGAAAAATCAATAACAGGAAGAAATCATAGTGAGAAGAAAGAAAAGGACAGAAAAAGAAGAGAAAGAAAACACATAACATACCTGGGGCAGTGAGACAAGGATGTAGAAGGATGAGGAAAATGAATACTACCACGCTCCCTGACTGCCCCAGATATACAAAATCATTTGTGACATGTGAAAAACAGGTGTGTAACATACAAGAGAAAGAGGCTTGACCCGCTGAGGGAGGAGAAAGGGGTCAAGCCCAACACAAATGACACGGCATACTGGAGGAGAATCCAAAAGGGAGTGGAGAAAAGATACAACCAAGGGACTATCCCTAGTTTAGGTTCTGTCCAGAGGACGTACATTGGTTTCTGGAAAGGTTCAAGAAACCCTCCAAGAGCAAAGGCACAAACAACGTGGACCAGGCTTGGCAAATTGTCAAATTCATCCCTAAAAGGAAGACCTGTGGGATGTGGAGTATATGGAGGGGTTTCATGAGAGAGATTGGGAGAGGTTATAGAGGGAAATAGTGGAAAAATGGGGAGCAAGGGAGCAGAGGTTCTGGGAAGTAGATCTCAAGTGGCTGGAGTCCAAGACGGCAAAAGCAGGAGGAGTATCCTCAAGGAAGTTTCTTGGTGTGTAATGTTCCTCATTCCATTGCATACTAAATTACCTTTCCCACAATGAGATCTTGGCAGACAATAAAAGTTTGGTCAAAAGAACCTTCTTGCGGGGTCTGATGGGGGAGCAACAAGGGAGGGTTCATAGGAAGATTTACAAAGGCTGTCAGCTTGCTACTATTTCAAAGCAAGCTGAAAAAGTAACAGTAATATCATAAAAATAATAATATCAAAATGAACCTAAGAAGGAGTGGGAAAAACATAAATATTATTGTAAAACTTAAGTCTCCACCCAAAATTAGGTAGGGTCACTCACTGACCCCACCCTTGAAATCCAACTCCTTATATTTTTAAATAATTAAGGAAAGAAAGACCAAAATACCACGGCACCACTATTTAACTTTTTTTCAAATTAAATATTTCACATGTATTGTCACGTATAGGTTTCACACCTAAAATTCAGTCAGAATTGAGGTGTTGTGTATATTTTAGGAGTTAAAGATGGAAATGTTTTCTGTCACAATTCCCGCACGCAGCCATGGAAGAAAATACACCTGGGCGCGGCTGAGTTACAGAACTTTCACTCTGTCAAAGCCATGTACGCAGCCCCCAGCCTCTGACAAGTACACAGCCACGGGACTACGGGTTGACAAAGTGACAGGCAGCCTGAGAAACCTAGGTACAGCATAAACATGCTACAGCCTACACAGAAACATTCTACATATTTAATGAATGTTCCTGTGGATAGTGGATAGTCTAAAAATACATAAACTTATATAAAAATACCTCAATTACCTTTATAAATATTTTTTATTAAATATAATTCAAAGTACCAAAAATGTCGAAAATAAGATAATGACTACTTCTAAAAATATATTAAAATACTTTAATATACTATTATGAGAATTTCTAGACATCAACGTGTTTGTGAAATACCAAGAAAACTTATGATGTAAAAATATTACATGAATACCCATGACTTATATTTTTAAGTAATTATTTTGGTACATCAACTGAAATTTGAAAATAAGGAGTAAAATCAATATCATGACTTTACTCGAATTATTTATTACATAATGAGAACTCAACTGACATAAGAATATTCGTAGGAATGTCTATTGAAATAATTATTAACTTACTTGTAAAATTTACCAAGGATAATTAATTAAATTATAAATAAAAAGGACAGATTAGTGTTATTCACACGTCCAAACATAAATTATAAAGTAGAATAATTTCCATACCCTATAAAATTAGATTCTACCCGTGCTACAGAACCAAGAACACGTGGCAGGCTGCCACTTTTTACCCTGCTAGCCTCAGTGTCTGTCCATTTGAGCCCCTGTACCCCTCAGAAGGACAATATTGGGACTCAAAAAGCTATAAATAAAGAGCTCTTTTGAGGATATTGATACCCAGAGACCCAGTTGTATTTACATCCAGAAACCGTGCCAAGGTAATAAAATACTTATAAGGGATAAGTAAGTGATTTATGGCTTTAGTCTGATTAATAATATCTGGCCCCAACCCTTTTTATAAATTTAAACTTCTGAAAAACATTATAACACCAGTATACAGGTTTAACCCATCAGTGCACATCCCAAACAGGTACCCAAAGGAATGAATAATATACCAATGAGTCTTATTATCCTTTCTCTGTTGTGGAAGTTTGGTTACAAAGCCCTGCCACTCCACTGTGTATTTTATATACATATTATCTTTGGGAAATGTATCCTTTAAGAATATAAATTGAAGGTTCCAAAGTAACCAGGCCTACATTTTTTAATACTGAATTCCCTGAAGATAGGTGTTAAAGATACCCAATATAATTATGGCCCCTCTAAAAAAAATTAATAATCAATTTATTTATATTTATTTACAACAATAAACCATATTGAAACCAATTAACCTTGCAATAAGCTTTATCCAAATATTTTATGGATTTTTGCTGCATTTATTGAATAATATATTTATTATTTATTCTATCACCTCTGGTAGCTAAAGGATAGAAAGGATCTTGGCATCCAGGAGGCTGAAAAAGGCAGATTGATTTGGAGATTTCAGGACAGAGGAGTATCCCTCCTCCCAGATATGAAGGAAATTCAAGCAGCAGTTGGAGAAAATTTGAAATTGCAGAGGTAAGTGACAAGGACTCAAAGAAGCCAGAAAAGGAGTAGTTTTAAGTAAAGCATTTAAAGGGGCTAGTAACTCCAAAGGAGACCGCCAAGATGAAAGAGATGTGTATTAAAATGTGTCTCTTTTTGAAGAAGGCCATGGAAAAACTAGTTGAAATAAACTTGGTAAGGACAGAGGCAACTGCAACCCAGGAGCCTTGGAATCATGCAAAGCCTTGCCTTTTGAGATTTTACTATTGTTGGGAGGATGGAAATCTGAAGTGTTCATGCAAATACCTGAGCACAAACATTAGGAACAAGTTGGTGTGTACTGAGGGGAGGGATTGCTTTTGCCCATCCAGAGAACCAATACTGGGTCTACCAGACAAAACCTCATCAAAAGACCTATTTTATGCAGCGTTGGAGAAGAAGCAGGTAAATTTCATGCTTCAAGGTTAAGGGTATTGTCTTCCCCACCTAAACATATCCTTTTTGTCAGTACCATCTATCTCAGTCCATGACTGTGACACAAATAAAGCACAACATCAGTGGAGCCTCCTGCTTACTACCTCTGGCTTGTGTAACAACCTTCCAATCTTGGCAACCTACTCAGTATATACTTGCAAATCTTGCAGTTAACTCCAGACTGGTCAACCATCCATTCAAGCTTTTCTCTTCTACCCTGGGTATCATCAACCCTCAGAATTCCATTTTTGGTCACACACTCAAACTAGCTTGCACCCATGACTAGAAAGCCATATTAACTTTATAGTTTGCAAATGGACTAGTCCCTTGCCCTGCATAAGCTACATCTTCACATTTGCATTTTCTTCACATGTCATTCCTTCCTTTCTCATCCATTGCTTTCTTGTGCAATCATATTCTTTTTTATAGCGCCTACCCTATGACCTTGGAAACAACTGTACCATTATTTCATTTCCCATTCCACACCTGTCATTCATTGCCCCATTGCTCTCTAGCTGTACATGACAATAAATTGGGTTGTATCTAGTTACCTTTGGGCTACCTTATAAAGGCTGGGTTTTCTGCCTGAAGATTTTCTCCTCATTTAGTTAATTTTCTAAGCTCTTGCATTTTCTAAATCCAGTCATCAAATCAGGCTTATCTTTAGTTACTTTCCATTGGAACACCTATCTTTCCTCTCTGTTTGTTGTGTCACCAAATAATAAGTTTGCACTTTGCAGTTAGCCTTTCTACCTTGCATTTCCCCAAGATCCAGCACTTCCAAGGCCCAACACCCCTTAAATCCTGTTCCTTCTTCCAAATATCCTTTGGTTGAGCCTTTTGAAAATCCCCTTGCTCCTCAATGGAAGGCTCTGGTGCATCCTCTTGAAGAAATCAAAGATTCCAAACACCCTTCCAATGAAACCTTGACTTGTGGTAGATCAAGGGCTTTCACTAGTGCTCCCGCGACCAAAGCTTTGACCCTGCTCTCAACCTTGATCCAGGCTCTCAATCAAAATGCTTTGAAATCTGTTCCAAGTGGTCCTAGCTTCTTTCCTCTGGGCATGAAGCAATGCAATTACTTTACAGGAGAGCACTCCCATAAGCTTAAATTGCACCTACAGTCTTGCAAAATCATTGTCTTGAACAACCCAAAAAATTTTACTTCCAATAGAATTAAGGTTATGTATGCATCTTCCTTTCTAGGGGGAAGAGCCTGGCAGTGGTTTGAAATGTAACTCAAACTATTATCCAATAAAAGCCCCACATTTATTCTCAACAATTGTGAAAAGTTCAAGAAACAATTGTTCACCCTGTTTGGCAACCCCAGAAAAGTGCAAAAAAACTAAACAAAAACTTAATAATCTAGTTATAAAAGAAAGTAGAATAGTTTCTGTTTATATCTCCCATTTATGAAACTTGCAGTCTTGCATCCAATGGAACAACACAGCCATTTAATTTCACTTTCAAAAAGGTTTAACCGCACACCTCATCAAACAACTTGCAGTTGGGGGACATAAGAGAACCTCTCTCCAGCAGTTAATCAACCGGGTGATTGAGCTGGATAATGGCTATCACAACAAGAATCACTCTTGGAAAAACAACCATGGGCCATCCACCTTTGCTCCAAAGGCAGATGATTCTTTGAAGCAACATTTGAAGAATAAAAAACACTAAAAACCAAATAAAACCTCAAACTCCAACCCAAAAGGGAAAGCCATTGCCAAAACTCCTAAATTCCTGGACATGTAAATTGTAAAGAGGAATGGAAAAGAAGGGAAAAGAAGGGGTTATGTATGTACTGTGGAGGAAAACATGATGTTGATAGTTGTGCAAAGTAGCTAGCGCGTGAAGCTTCTAAGCAGCAAAAAAATTAGCTTGTATTTTCTCTAATACTCCCAAGTAAAACTGCACATTATCAAAAATACAGAAAATCAATCTTTGCACTTGTGAGTCACTTGGTGCTGCAAGTTTGAAATTTTTCCTCTTCCATTCCAACAATAATCCTTATTGTGTTTTCATTGATTCCAGCAAAATATTTTTCTTTAGTTCATCTTTTTCCAGTTCCAAAATCTTACACATTCCAAGATAGATACTTTTTCCATCTATTTAGTAAGTATTTCAACAAAACAATCTCATTGGGTTTCCCAAAAGGAAAAATGGACCTTTATATTTTCCAATTTCCCCAGCTTCAAATGGGATTTATTTGTCTTGGATATCCCCAGAATGGACAACACCATTCTAGGCCATGAATTCCTAGTTTACTTGAATCAAGATGTGAATTGGCAAGAAGGAGTAATTAAACTTCAAACCTGCAGCCCCAGGATGTTAACCTTTCTTTCAAATAGGATTTAAGAAGCCTAACTGAAACTTTCATTGAGTTGGATGAAAATGTTTTTCCAGGAGATTTGCAATATCCTGAATTCCATTCCCAAGTTCCCTCTTCAGATTTAGGAGTTATTGCTTATTTTTACAACTTAACTCTTCCTTGTTTCTTTGGAGAGGAACAGGCGCCTACCAAATGGTGTTTTTGAGCGCCCTAATCCTCTTGCATTTTGCAAGCACTTTGAACATGGTGATTGAAGATGACAAGATTGAATATCTAGAAATAATTTGAGATTCTTTAACTTTGGTTTATCATGGCTTTTCTGACCTCTTCTCAGCTATAAAAGCAGATAAACCTCTTCCTTCCTGTTCTTATGATCACAGGATTGAGCTTTCTGGCCCACCTCCTTCACCTGGACCATTCTACTCCTTCTCAAAGCAAGAATCAATAGTGCTTCAAGAATAGATTGTGGAAAATATATTGAAAGGATTTCTTTGACCAAGAATTAAAAATGCTGGCTAGCCCATTGTATTTTTTCCAAAAAAAGACGTTGGCCTTTTCCTTTGCATTGACTACTGGAAACTGAACCAGGTAGCCCAGAAGAATGCCTACCCATTACTGCCTATGTAGCACCTCCTCAATCTCTCCCATGGAGCTGCTTATTTATCAAAGTTAGAACTTTGAGGCGCCTATAACCTAATTTGAATGGAAAAGGGTCATGAGTACTTGACTGCAATGGGAAAACAGATTGGGAATTATGAGTATACTTTCATCCCTTTTGGCCTGTAAAATGCTCCTTCCACTTTTCAATATTTTTTCAATAAAATCTTTTCTGAACTTGTAGAGCAATACCTCCTGGGGTATCTTGATGACATACTTTTTTACTTGAAAAATTTTCAGGATAATATTGCACATGTTCAAGAGGTTCTGAACCAACTTTTAAAGAATAACCTGTTTTAAAAAGCCTCTAAGTGTGAATTTCATGCCCATTCTCTTCAATTTATAGGTGTCACATTCTTGCAGAAAGGACTATCAATGGACCCAGCCAAGATTCAGAGCATATTTGACTGGCTTGCACCTTTTTCAGTCCAATCCCTTCAAGTTTTCCTTGGTTTCAGTAATTTTTACAGGCTGTTTATTGAGCATTATGCACAGAAGACTGTGAATATTACTAATATTCTTCAGAAAGACACTGAGTTTGTTTTTACAGAACAAGCTGATTTCAAGGTCAAGGCTCTAAATAAAGCTTTCACAACTGCTCTGATACTTGCTCACTTTAAAAAGCTAGATTGAGCTATTATGGAAACAGACCCAAGGAACTATGCAATTGCAGGAATAATCTTCCAGTTTTCTTCCTCTTCCTCTATTTTTCATCCAGTAGCCTTTGAGTCTTGCAAACTGCTTGCTGCAGAGATTAACTACAAGATTCATGAAGAGTAAAATATTGCAATTTTTTATTGCTTGAAGAAATTGTGTTAATACCTTTTGAGTCTTATGGAAACCTTTGAGGTTTTAACTGATCACAACTCCCTTAAATATTTCATGAGCTCAAAAGTACTTACACGCTGTGGAGACTCCTTTGCGATTGGGCAAAGTTTAGCAAATAGCTTTCTGGCAGTCACTCGAGGGGGAATTTAGTACTACAACTACTGATAAGATAGAGGAATACTAAGGGTGGTTTTGAATTGCCTGCCTGTCTAAGTGCTATAGTAGTTTCACAAAAATAAAATAAAAGAGATTGGTGGCTGATTTTCAGATAGAGTTGCTACTATAGTACTCTCTATCAGACCTAGGATCAAATGTTTCAAGCTTGATAAGGAAGAAGTGGTGGAACCAATGGGTGACTTGGAGGATAGAAGCTGAGTAAGGGAAGAATCCTTTATCCAGTATAAATAATTTATTTATTTTATCTTGTTATATTGGTTACTGATTTAATACTCTTTTGATGTTACAGGTGATGACTGAATAATCTTGAAATGGTTGAGACTATTCTTGAAACCTAATGATGAATGATTGATGATGATTGATGATGATGATGATGGATGAGGTAGGTGATTACAATGGTTAATGATGATGATGAATGATGATGATTGATGATGGATGATTATGATGATGGATGATGGTGATGATGATGAGTGATGATGATGATGATGATGATGGGTGATTGTGATGATGATGAGTGATGGTGATGATGGATGATGATGAATGATGATGATGATGATGGATGATGACAATGATGCTTGGTGATGGTTGATGATGATGGTGATGATTGATGATGGTCAAGGTAGTTGATGATGAGTTTTTAATATTTCTTATAAGGGTTTAATATCTTTTATAGGGTTCAATACATTTTATAAGGGTTTAATACCTTTTATAAGGGTTTAATATTTTATATAAGGGGTCAATACCATTTATAAGGGTGGCCAACCCAGGCTGGGTGCCTGGGGGGATGTGGGGAAATGGCTGGAGAGAGGCCTTCTATTTATAGAAATCAGGGAAGCGGCTGCCACCTGGTGGCTGACTTGTGTTTGTGGGTTGTTTGTATGGTTATGCATGCAGTGTCCTGCATATATTGCTTCTGTACTGCATGTGACTGCTTGCATATATTGCTGTGTACATATGAGGTGATTTGTTTGGTTCTTCATGCAGTGCCTTGCATATATTAATTATGTATATACTGGTGAGGAGTTTGAGTGGTGTATGGGTTTAATGTATGTGTTATGTACTTGAAGTATTCCAGAGTATGTCCATATATGTCTTTCACTGAGCTGTTCCACCTGATTTTGGCTGTATCTTCCAATCCATGAGAGATAGAGGGTTACTTTGGCTGGGTAACTATAGGTTATTTTTGGTAAAGAATTTATTTATAAGTTTAATTTGAGGATTGGAGCTTTCCTTATATGAGAATAGTGATTCTGATGGCTATAGGTTAGGTTTTGGTTTACCACAACGCAGACAGGCACAATGGGCCAAATATCTGTCTGAGTTGAACTTTAAAATCACGTAGCCCCAGGAAACAAGTAGTAGTCCATGATGCTATATCACGTTGGGACATCTTTACCCAGGGGGAAGCATCTCTGCCAATAAAAACCCTGAAAACATTAGGACACTCTTCCCTAATCAGTCTGCCAAGCTCAGTTCAATCATTGCTCACCTTTGAGAAATGGGTTCCAAACTTCAACAAGCAAAATTATTAGATAGTGACTATAGTATTTTTTGAAAATTATTACTTAGTTTATAAAGACAATATAGTAGTACCTGATAATCCTTGCTTTAATTTAGATATCTTTGAGTATTGGAATGACACTTGGCTTGCTGTTCATCATGGGCAGGATAAAACCTACCAATTGATCACACAAGAATTCTATTGGCCTGGTATGTCCAAGGAAGTAAAAGACTATGTTAGCGCATGCTATGATTGCAATTGTAAAAATTCCTCAAAAAACTGGAAGTATGGGCTGCTCCAGCCACTTCCAATCCTGCCTATTCCTTGGAATTGTTGTTGATGTATTTATTTTTTAATTAATTATTTTTAGTGGTTATGATGCTATTTTAGTAGTAGTAGATTGCTTCTCAAACATGGCTTTATTTCTTTTCAGTAATGTGACTGCCTCTTTGGAAGGCTTAGCTAATCATTCATAGAATATGTATTTTTGAAAAATGTTCTCCCAGATACTATAGTTAGTGATTGTGGATCTTTGTTCATCTCTAGCTTCTTGAACTTGCTATGCCAACATTTGAAGATCACTTGCAACTTATAAAAGGCTTACTACCTGGAAAAAGATGGGAAAACAAAGTGATTTAATCAAATTCTCAAACAGTATCTTCAAATCTATGTTGGTTATCAACAGGCAGACTGGTGGCAATGGCTCCCATTAGCCAAGTTTTTCTACAACAACTCCACTCACTCCTCCACCAAACAGTTTCCCTTCCAGAATATTTATGGCAGAAACCAAAATTTCTCATCTATTCATGTAGCACCTTCTCAACCTGCTGCCAATTACCTTAATCACATTCAATCCCTTCAATTGAAACTTCAAACCAACCTTGAAGCAGCCAATAAGCGCTAAAAGGAGCAAGGAGACCAACTTTGCACTACAGCTCCAACCCTTGCAGTAGGAGATCAGGTATGGCTTGATTCTTTCAACATTTGCATTACTTGCGCATCCCAAAAACTCTCTGAACGGAAGCTTGGCCCCTCCAAAGCTGAATCAGTAATCTCTCCCAATGCTTTTAAACTTAACTTACCTGAAAAATGGAAAGTTATCAACCGGGTGTTTCACAAGTCTATCCTAGAGCCAGCTCAAGTCCTAGAACCAGGAAAGACTCATCCCCCTCTGGAAACGGTCAATGTAAAAGATAATCTAGAGTGGGAAGTAAGCCGTATTCTGGATTCCAGGTTACGCAAAGGAAAAATTCAATACCTTTTTGAATGGACTGGCTTCCAGTCCAACAAAGATTGCACCTTGTGGGAACCAGCCCATCAACTTTGCAACTCTACCAATTTGGTTTGAGAATCCCATGCAAACTACTCTTGAAAACCTTGCCAATCTTTATTCCATCCCTTCCAAACACATTCCAAATTTTCATTTCATTCCATCCCATAAATCTCATGACCTTTCCCATGTTACCCAATTCTCCCTTTCAGTTTTTTAAAATTTTTTTATTTCACAATCTTTTTATTTTTTACATTTCTTTATTTGAAGTAAATTGTATTCCTTAAAATATATATATATATATATATATATAATGATAAAAAAAATATGAATATATAAAATAAAATACAAATAAAATTACAGAAAACTTTATGTATTTTCCTTTATTTCTTGTTCTGCCTCTTCCAAATTCTTGGTAAACTCTGCAAAAATCAACCTGAATTCATCTAAATCCTTGTCATTTATTAGAGTTGAAATTTGAATTAAAACCAGTACTTGTGTGACCAGATGTTTCCCAAATATCTCCTTGCAATTTTCAGTCCAAGCAATCTTTGGCTGGTAATTCCATCCACCCTCCTCCAAGAGCTCCTCATATCTTTTTTTTGATTGACCTCTTGACAAACCTTCTCCAAAATTGCCAGTCAACCGCCTTGCATCAGTCTTGATTGGCACCACAATTTGCACCTGGGTCCCCTTGCTTTGGTCTTCCATTGCACTTCCTTCCACTAACTCCCTTTCTGTTCCAATTTCCTCCTCTTTTCCTGCTCCATTACCTTCCTCCATCCATTTCCTTCCTCTCCTCTGTTTCCTTCTTCCCATTCTGCTCTGTTTCCTTCTTTAGTTTCTACCTGCTCTTCCCTTGTTTCCTTTGGTATTTCCACAGCTTGTTCTTTACCTTGCACTTCACCTTGCACGGTGGAATTCATCTGGGCCACCCAAAATTTGGCCAACCGTCCAAATTAAGGTGGTGGTGGTGGGGGAATATTTGTAGTTTACCTTTGGAATCTTGGAAATACTATGAAGAAAAACATTTAGATTATATTAGTCTCATTTTTCGCATTCAGTTAGTCTCTAGCCTTAATTACCAGGTTTCCCAATTCCAAAGAATTCAATCTCCAGCACTGGCAGTATATGAAAGTTAACTTGCAGTGCAGACCTTTGACTTTTTACTTCACTTGGGGACACCACTGGGGTATTGAAAACCGGCTTGCTATTTAAAGGAAAGGTACAAGCCACTTTCCAAAGGTGGTATTGTTTGAATTTGCCTTGGAGACCTTGCGCGGCAGTAGTAGGGATGCATTGTTCATTTTGGAAAATTCTGTTTAATTTGCAACAAAAAGAAGACATAGAAGAAATAATCATATTACCAATGTTATTTTAGAGCAATGAAGTATAATAGTAATGAGGGTTATACAGAAACTAAAATGTCTTTTGGAATCAATGGGAAAATCATCTGAACACTTGCAGGAGCTTGCGGCTTTATATCTGGGCAACTTTCACCCTTCAAGCTTGTGGTTTATTTTCTTCTTCACTTTGACATGTCCTTTCCTCAGTCCATAAGTGCAACACAAAAAAAGCACAATATCATTGGTACCTTCCTCTTACCTCCTCTGGCTTGCATAACAACCTTCCAATCTTGGAAACTGAATCAGTATATAATCTCAAATCTTGCAGTTAACTCTACTCTGGTCAACCATACATTTGGGATTTGTTCTCCCACCCTGGGTATCATCATCCCTTGGACTTCCATTCTTGGTCAAACACTCACACTAGTTTGCACCCATGCCTAGATAGCCACATATTTCATTTACCACTCCATTCATGTCATTAATTGCTTCATTGCCTCCTAGCTGTAGTCAACCACCTATCAGCTTGGATCTAGTCACCTTTGGATTAACTTATAAAGTCTGCATTTCCTTCCTGAAGATTTTCTCCTCAGTTGGTTAATTTCATACTTTCTAACATCTTTCTAAATCCAGTCATCACATTGAGCTTGGCTTTTTTTTCCTTTCCATGGGAAAATTTCTCCCCTCTTGCTGTTTGTTGAGTCACCCCATTATAAGTTTGAAATTTCCAGTTAGCCTTGATAACTTGAAATTCCCCTTTCACTCAGCATCTTCCTTTGCGCTTACAATCATCTTAGATTTCCCTATAGTACATGGGGTGGTTGTGTGACAGATCATTTCATAGGGTTGGTGTGGGAGCACTTGCAGACCAGAATTTAAAACCCTTCTTTTTCTAGTTACTCAAGTCCAATTTTGGTAGTGCTCAATCAGGATAGGAAGAGTTTACGGATTTTCCATGACCTGCAAAATCTCAACTCAGTCACCATTAGGGTTGCGGGGTTGCCTCCAAAGCTGGAAATGTTTGTGGAGAACATGTCAGGGAGATTCTGCTATGGGCTGTTGGACGTAATGGAGGTTTATGATTGCAAGGAGCTTCATCTTTAGTACCGCCCAATGATGAAATTTGAGACCCAATTGGGTTGACTCCATTTGAAATGGCTTCCAAAAGGGGTAACAAATTTGGTGAAGATTTATCAGGTGCAGATGACCTGGTTTCTGGAGGATGATGTTACAGAGATGGTTTGGATATTCATCAACAATGAAGGGATCAAGGGGACACAGATTGACTATGGTGGGAAACCATTGCAGGTAACCCAGGGATAGGGAAGTTTGTTTGGGAATAGGTGAAGAATTTGGAGAGAATCCTGTTTCATTTTGAGGTTTGAAAGGCTTGGGTAAACATTTTGTGGCATGTTTATTGGCCTTGGAGGGCCTTGGGCTTGCGCTGTCCCAACAGGGGAGGTGTATAACAAAAGCCAAAGTCAATGAGGTCCTTGGGTGGCCAATGCAGCAAAATTCTACTCACATGCCTCATTTTTTTAGGTCTGTGAAAATGGTTGCAGATCTTTATTGAGGGGTTTTCAGAGATAGCCAGTCAACTAAAGAGGTTGATTTGAAAAGGGCTGAGTGGAAATGGACCAAGGAATGAAACTGGGGGCTTGGCAAGTTGAAGGAAATTTTCGGGAAGTGGATATTATCAAATGATTGGGATTAAAAGAAGGGTGGGATCTGGTTGGAGGTAGATTCCAGAAAGTTTGGAGTTGGCAGGGCTCTGACCCAGGAAGATGCAGGGAAGGATCCGCCCATACCCTACTAATTGATAACCTTTTTGGAGGTCAAATATTTGTATTTTAAGACAAATTCAGAGTTTTGCAGAGGTCAAAAAATGTGCTGTGGGGGGCTAAGTTTGAGCTCCTGATAGATGCGGAGGCACTAGCCAGGATTACAAATTCCCCAACAATGCCTAATGCTCCTATGACTTGGTGGATTGCATACTTACAATTGTTCAATTTAAAATTCAGGCATGGTCTGGGGAAGTTTTTTTATTGTTCTTAATGCGTTATTGAAGTTTAAAGAGGTTTGGCAAGCAGAGGAGGAAGATTTGGAAAAGGACAGGAGGATCTTGATGGTAGCAGTGACAACTTCTGGAGTTGGAAAGCTATTGTTGGAATAATAAAAATGTGCCCATGAATATGCTCAAATCATATTTTTCATCTCTTTGTTACTTTTTCATTCCTTTTTCTGTGCTCTCTGCTTTCTATTTTCATTTTCTATTCTCTTTTCTGCTGTGCTCTACTCACGGGTTTCATGTCCCACCTCTTTTCATCCTGTTCCCTGTCTGTCAGCTCTCAACCTCAAAGTCACCTTCAAAAATCTGTCAAGCTGCTGCAAACGCTTCAATCCAAGCTCACCCCAAGCTTGCTCATCCATAAAGCCCGCTTCCTGACCCGGATCCTGGGGAATGCTCTCCTCGTGCAACCACAAGATTGCACTATTGAACCCAGGTTTCTGAGTCATTTAAGCTACAATCTGCAATCCAATTCTCCTCAATTTCATCCAACCAACTGATTTGAAAAGCTTTCCTCAACAGCTGAGCCTCAACCGATTCCCCCTTACCATCCAACCTAGACCCGCTACGCTATTGCCAAACCACAAGATTCAAAAGTTCCTTTTCTACTGCTGTTTCCTCCACTACATTCCTTCCCATCTCCAGTGTCTTTCTGATCCTTTTAGGGAACTTACTCAGAGATTGTTGTATTTCATTTTATCTGTGTTTTCTTCTCAGTTACTCACTACAAATTAAATCCTTTTAGTTCTTGAATTCACCAGATTTACAGTCTAAGTTCACTTCAAGGACCAGCAGACAATAAACCATGTCAGAGACTGAGGACAACTCCCAATCCAAACTTGAAATTCCACTTCTGAACAAATCAAACTTCCTGGCCTGGTCTCTTCAAAAAAAGAGCTACCCCAGACAAAAAGGTATTCTTGACTTGGTTGTAGATTACCCTCAAGTTCCCATCTCTGCACCACAGAAAAACAAACTCTTTGAAGCCTCAGAAATCATCATCCAGCACTCCAGGGACTCCGCCCTTGACACAGTTATCAATCCTGAGAACAACAGTGACCCTCATTCCATCTGGGATGCCATCCTCCCCAGATATGCCTCTCAATCCTCAAATAACTACAGAAGAATATGGCTGAATTTCATTTGCTCTCAATACAAAGGAAACCTCTACTCTTACATCAATGAATGTCAGAAGCTGATGAAAAAGCTGTCCATTGTACGTCTTGAGGTTCCCTCAGACATCCTAAGCTACAAGATCCTGGCCAAACTCCCCAGTTCCTTCTTCCACATGGTTGACACAATTATACTCAATGAAAATTTTCTCCTCAATCCAACCAGAGTCCTTGAAAAACTCCAAGAAATGACTCACCTGGAATCTTTGCAAAACATCACCCACAAGGATACCCCTGCATTGAATCAGTCCACCTCTCTCCATAAATCCACCCAAAGGAAAAAGCCAAAGCACCCTTTCTCCAAAAATCATCACAATCCTCTCGCTGAACACCCCAAGGAAAAGTGTTGGTTCCTCCCCCTCCACTTGAGACCTGACTGGAAAAAATTCCCTCCACTAACCTTCATTCCACCAACAAACCAACCAAGGAACCCGTAAACAATGCTCCAAGCCCCAAATTACATTTCAACTTGCAGATCTACCTGACCCCCAAGCCAACAATTTCCTTGCTTCCTGTACTAGACTCAGGGGCCAGCCACCACATCTTCAACAATCCCTGGTATCTTTTCAATGCCTCCCCCATAAAGATAGAGGTAGGAATGGGTTCCCCCAAAAACTCTCTCACTGCATCTCACGTTGGCTCAGCAAAACTGATTAACCACTTAGCAGAAGTCATCAAGCTGGAAAACGTGCTTCTGATCCCTACAATCAATTGATGAATCATCTTGCTTACCCAACTCAAGGCAAAGAAGATGGTCTTCTCCTCTGTTGGTTTCTCTGGCTTCAAAGTGCGCTGCAAAATTCTTTTGTTCATTGGATCCACCTCCAATCATCTTACCAAACTCTTCAGAACCAGTTTCTCCACTAAACACCAGACCAAAGTACTTCTCAAGGACTCCTTGCCGGTGTGGCACTCCCGCCTGGGTCATCCTGGTCCCTCTGCACTTAAAACTCTTGGCTTAATCAACTACTCAGATCCTACGACATGCAAGATCTTCCAAACCTGCAAAGGCACCGCTACCCCTTTCAACCATTGCTTAAAAGCTGTGTCCAAGAATCTGGAGTCTGTTCACCTCAATCTAGTACAGCCAATCCAAACTACCTCAAATCTTGGCTACAATTATTTCCTTTATCTCACAGATCAGCTCTCCAGGCACAGGTTGGTGGCCCTCCTCAAACACAAAAGCAACACCCACATGGAAATCAAGGACTATGTGGCTCTGGCCAAACGCCAAACAGGAAAGGTTGTCAACTGTTTGATCTCCAACAATGGTGGGGAGTTCATCTCCTCCAAACTCAAACAATTTTGCTCAGAGAAAGGAATAATCCAAAACTTTGCCCCTGCTTACACTCCTCAGAAAAACGGCCTTGCCAAGAGATTTAATTTTCTCATCTTGGAAAAGGCCAGATGCCTGCTGAATCAAAGCAATCAGTCCCTAAAATAGTGGGACAAAGCCATTAACACTGCCACTCATCTTCTGAAAGCTCTCCCCGCCAAATCCCGTGGCAACAAGACTCCCTATCAGATGTGGCACAATTGTAAATTCAACTAAAACTGTCTCAAGCTTTTTGGATGCACTGCCTACGCTCTGATCCCCAAAGCAAACAGGACGTTCAAATTTCAGCGCACTTGAAAAAAGCCAATAATGCTTGGGTACTCCAATGACTTCTTGTCGTATTGCCTGCTGGATATGGACTCCTTTCAGATTTTTCTGTCTGCCAACATCACCTTTGACAAATCTTTGTATCCCTCTCTATCTTCCTGCCCCTTGGTCAAGGAAACTGATTTCCTGATTACTTCTAATCTTCTTCCCGCTTTTTCCCCTCCTGATTCAATACCCCACTCAATCTCACCCTTTCCCGCTCTCCTTCCCTCTGCTCCTACTCCTTTGACTACTGATCATACCATTCCAACTCCTACCCACTCTTAAAAAAAACTTTCCCCCGCTAATATAATCAACAAACCGCGCAGGCCTCACTCCAAGGCAGGTCTACACTCTGTCTACTTAATAGTGGACCATTCTTACATAATCCTCAGAACGTACATGAGGCGCTCCATTCCAATTACCGCAAGGAATGTATCAAAGCCATGAAACACAAAGAAATCAACTTAAGCAGCTACAATGTGTGGGAGGAATTGGTCCTGCCTTTGGGAAAGCAACCTCTCAAATGTGTCTGGGTCTTCAGGACCAAAAGTGATGACCTAAACCAAATCACAGAGTTCAAGGACCAACTTTGCGTACAGGGCTTCAACCAAGAATACGGCTGCAACTTCAGCTCCACTTTCTGCACCACCGGCAACAAGACCTCTCTCAGACTCCTCATTGCTCTTGCAGCTTTGAAAACCCCCCCATTCCGCCAAATTGACCTGAAGGCCGCTTTTCTGAACGCCCCGCTTTGAGAGGAAATCTACAAATTGCACCTCCAACCAACATGACCGTTGCCAATGGGAAGGTACTTTCCTTAAAGAAGGCTCTATATGGCCTCAAGCACGCTCCACTCTCCTGGTATAAAACACTGCCCAAATGGCTTGGGGAGGTTGGCTTCAACCGGTGCAAGGCAGATCAATGCTTCTTGTAGAATAATTCACAATTCTATCCTCATGAATTATTATGTGTCCATGAATCATGTCCACGATCATCTCAGATCCTCTGTCACAAGTCTCTCTCACACCTCATCCGCGCGCCTTCTATCTATGTCACACTTTCTCTATCTATTTCACTTCCATGTCATTCTCGTCTTTCTTTTTCTTCTTGTAATAGAATCTAACCCCTGCGTGGGGAAACTGATTGGAACGAGCACACAACAACCTCAGACCAACCACTCCACCACTCCACCACTTGATCTTACTCATCAAGTTCTTAATCAACTCATCGTCAAACATCAACCTCAACCACTCGACACTTACATCTCTCAACCTCAACTCTCTTCAATCTTATTTCCTTTCTATATTTTCTTAATTCTTCCTTTCTTCTTTTTCTTATCTCAATCCGAATCACCCATACTCAAATGACTACTAAATCTAATCAAACTCATCCAAAAACTTGTCTGGTAAGACTGACACGTATAACAACTATCTCGAAATTCCTGAATCTGATTTGAAATGTCTCTTTCAATCTAAGACTCTTTCTTTCCTTTTGGTTTCTTTCCTTTCTTTATTTTCAACTATTGACTCAAACGCAGTTCTCATCCTACAACATCTCTTGTCCTGTTGCTTGATGTTGGTTGATTCTTTCTTCTTTCATGTTTCCTTTCTTGATTCTTAACTAACCTCAAATTCGTCGTAGCCCTTTTTTTTCTTGATCAATCTATTTCTTCTTCAGAAATTCAACACTTCTTTTGGAGCAAGGACACCTTCCTGTACGTGAAGGTGGATGAAATTGCAATATTCAGTCGTGATCTGGACCTCTTTGGCAAGGAAATCTAATCTTGCTTCAAAATAAAGGACCTCTGTCCAACCTCCATGCTGCTTGGAATGAATGTCTTTCACCTGGAAGAATGCTTCAAAATTCACCAGCAATTGTACATTGAGCACATATGTGCTCAATATCTGCTTCCCAACCATCAAAACTTCTCCACCGCTATCAAGCCAAACAGAAAAATTTTCCCTCCCAGTGAAGAGGATCACCAGGATTTCCTCTCATCCGGGGCCAACTAAGGTAAAACCATTGGAGAATTGAACAACATCAGCATCTGCACCCAGTCAGACATAACTTTTGCAGTGAACTATCTTGCTCAATTCCTCATCAAACCCAATCTCCACCACTACCAGGCGGCGCTACAGGTTCTGAAATATCTCCAACACTCCAGCTCCGTGGGTCTCTTTTTCTCTTAATTCACTACCTCCAACAATATCATTGCTCACGTGGATGCCAACTGGGCTACATGCCCCAGCACGCGTTGCTCAATAACAGGCCTGGCAATCCAGTGGCTGGGAAGCATGGTGCTCTGGAGGTGCAAGAAGCAACCAAAGCTATCCCTCTCCACCACCAAGGCTGAATACAAGGCTCCCAGGGACGCTGTGAAGGGCATCAAGTGGATCAAATAACTTCTCCTGGACCTTGCCCTGGGGTGGCTGGAAAGACAACCACAGTATTTGAAGGCAACAAAGGCACTATCAAGCTGGAACTCAACAAGGCAAATAATGCCAGCTTCCATACCAAGAACAAGAAACTCTGGTTTCACTTCATTTGAAATGAAATCCTCAAGCAGGAAATCAAACTCCAGAAGGTCTTTTCAAAGAAAAAACTTGCCAACTTCTTAACCAAACAGGTCTCCCAAATGGCGCTGCAGAAGGCGCTGCTAAGGCTCAAAGTTAAAGCCTGATTTGAGCAAGGGAGGATGTTGGAATAATAAAAAGGTGCCCACGAATATGCTCAAATCATCTTTTTCATCTATTTTTTGCTTTTTCATTCCTTTTGCTGCTTTCTCTGTTTTCTGTTTTCCTTTTCTACTCTCTTTTCTGCTGTTCTCTACTCATGGGTGTCATTTCCTGCCTCTTGTCATCGTGTTCCCTGTCTGTCAGCTCTCACCCTCAAAGCCGCCAATGAAAATCTGACAAGCCGCTGCAAATGCTTCAATCCAAGCTCATCCATAAAGACAGCTTCCAGACCTGGATCCTGGGGAATTCTTGCCTCATGCAACCACAAGATTGCACCATTGACCCCAAGTTTCTGAGTCAGGTAAGCTACAATCTGCAATCTAATTTTCTTCAATTTCATCCAACCAACTGATTCACAAAGCTTTCCCCAACAGCTGAACCTCAACCAATTCCGCCTCACCATCCAACCTAGAACCACTACACTATTTATGAACCACAAGATTCAAAATTTTCTTTTTCTACTGATGTTTCCTCTGCTACATTCCTTCACATCACCAGTGTCTGTCAGGTCCTTTTAGCTAGATTACTCAGAGATTGTTGTATTCCATTTTATCTGTATTTTCTTCTCAGTGACTCACTACAAATGACATCCTTTTAGTTCTTGAATTCATCAGCTATTTCTGAAACAACTTGGTAGGCTTCAGGAATTGGAGGAGTACCTCAAAAAACTCAAATTTCTGGAGATTTTGCTGTTTACAGAGATCAGATGGGTTACACCAAATTTTCTGCACTTCTTCTGTTGGGATGGGAAGTTGTGAAAGCTGGCATTACCTACACCCCTGGTTGTGTTCACAAGACTGAAAGATCAGGAGGCCTTTTTGAGGAGTCTTCATGAAAACTTGGGTGTTGGCTAACAACTCCAACCTCTCTACCAACAGTGCGTGGACACCTCAAAGAATGTTCTCTGAACCCACACAAGTCAAGCCAAGCACTCCCATGAACTTCCTACTCCCCTGGGGCCTAGATTCCCTACAGCCTCAGTTGTGGTGACTTCCCTCTACCACTTTTGTTCGCCAACTAAATCCCAATTAACCCACTCTACGCTTGTCTCAACACTAACACCATACACAAAAAGCCTGTTTTCCCAATCAGTCACTTCCTCAGAATTCAGGAGGAGCCAGAGTCAATTTACCCAGAGGTACAGTAGGTCTCACACTTCCCAAATCCTTTCTGTCATCCCATTCTGGTTTGCTTCCTTCATGGAATATTCAGTTTTCCATGCTTACCAGGTCAAATCTGATGAAATAGTTTTAAATTTCTTAGAAGACACAAAACCAGCGGCTAGACAAAGTAGCGGAAAGGAAATAAGAAACTAGAGATCACCCAAACAAGATGACGAGGAATGGAAAGAAAACCATACAAGTTAGACCATAATCAACGGTCAAAGAAAAGTTGGCTATTCGGGTTCAAGTGAGAGGTTGAGGCGTGATAATATCAGATAAGGATGGACTTTGAGGAGATGGGCTGAACAGAATGAAGAGTCAGATCGGATGGTTGAGAGCGGAAGTTGATTTGGAGTCTTACCAGTCAGAGACTCATTGTTGAAGGGCTTGCAATTGTAGGGCTTGTGATCTAGGTTGATGGGACAGAATGAGTAGAAGAGGTTTGACAAGAAGGAAACTAACTGGGAGAAGGAGATTGAGAGACAAAGAACCAGAAGAAGAAAGTAGACAATCTACTGGTCAACCAAAGAAGAGATTGAGAATCGGAAGTTAAGATGAGAGAGCAAGAGATTTGGGGATTCCCCGTTCCGGGGTAAGGCGGAGCGCGCGCAAGGTCAGACAATGGTTCCCTGTTGAGGGGTGAGCGTAAGAGTCCACGTAGTAGGAGGATTTATGGAAAGTTAACACCCTCCGTGACTGGTAAGAGGAGAAATTCAGGAAACAGAGGAATTGGTGAAAATGGTCTGTTGTAGAAGCCTAAGGGCGCCAATGGAAGTGGCCTTAGTCAAAGGGTCTGCTATCATCTTCCCTGTAGGGACAAGAATAAGGTCAAATTTGGATAGGGAGAAGTCTTTGCCCAGCCCTTTAGTTTTGATGTCAATATGGCGGGATTTAGAGTGGGAGCCAAATTTTTTTATTTTATCATCTAATCCTTTATTATCTATATGTATCATAGGTTTTACCTTGGTAGAGGGATCTATTTTTCTGATGAGGTGAGTGCTCCATTTCAATTCAAGGTAGCAGTCCAGCATTGCATTTCATTCTGATTCTGTTGACGAGTAGGTTATATTCGTCTGTCTTGATGAGTTCCAAACAACCGGACTGCTGTGATGGAATATGATATACCCCGTCTGAGACTTGCAAGAGGTAGGTTTGTCTCCCCAAGTAGCTTCACTGTACCCGGATATAATTTCTTTTGAAGAGTCATATTCAATTGTTAATTTGAGATTTCTTGTTGTTTTCAAATACTTCCACACCTTGCACACTTCCTTCCAATGTGTCAGACCGGGTTTAGTGTTAAACCTAGCTAGACTCGATACGGCAAAAGATATGTTGGGCCGGGTGTATTGAGAGAGATGATTCAAGAGTCTGATGGCTGATAAGTAGTTGATGTTGAGCTGAGAGAACTCCACATGGTCTTCGTCGGAGGCTGGTTCAAGATGATGATTTTGAGTGAGAGGAGAGGTGATAGTCTTACAGTCAGTAAGTCCCAATTCTTCCATCCCCCGGTCGATGTGTTTAGGTTGACTCAAATGAATCTTATCACCTTTGATTTCCATTAGCATGCCAAGAATGGTATTTGGAGAGTGACAGGCTGAGTTTGAGAACCTTTTCAAGAGGTTTGTAGCAAAGTTGGCCAATGTTCCTACAAGGATGAGGTCATTGACGTGAAAGTAAATGACCTCTCCCGATTTTGGGTTGAGATACAAACATGGATCACTGGTTGATTTGTGGAAACCTTGTGATTTGATCCATCCAGTTAGAGTCTTGTGCCAATTTTTCAGGGATTGCCAAAGACCATATAGTGATTTCTTTAGTTTGAGATAAGGCAATTTTTGAGCAGAGCCCTCAGGGGTCCTGATTATCACGGTCTTGTTTAGTGGAGCATGCAGAAAGGCCCCCTTCACGTCAAATTGAGTGAAGGAAATCTTGTTCTTGATTCCGTAGATGAGCGCAAGTCAAAGAGATCCCAGTTTGCCGGTTGGTGCCCAGGTTTTTTCAAAATCCACGCCTTGGATCTGATTGAAACCCTGAACACATAGGCGGGCTTTATACTTAACTGGTTCCCCATGACAGTTCTCCTTCACCTTGAACACCTAGGTAGTGTTCAAGATATTGTCCGGTTTGTCGTAATACTCTTCCCAGACTTCTTGAGCTTCAATAGAGGTGAGTTCTTCTTCCAATGCGGTTTTCCATTTGCACCATTTGGGGGTCTTCCGAGCAGCTTTGTATGAAGGGGGTTCATAATAGTGATGAAACCTGTATCTCTGTGGTTTCCAAATTTCACGTCTAGGTCTTAGGTTTATCTCTTGAGTGGGTGGTTCAGGTACGGCAACAGGATTTGAATCAGAGATTTTAGAAATGGATGATTGAATTTCATCTTGATCTGAATTGGATTCAATTAGTTGGGAGTCAGGTTCTTGGATTGAGTATTGTTTATCAACGGAAGAGAAGTCATTCTAGTTAGAATCTAAGCCAGGCTGAGAGAAGATGTTGGATCTGAGAGACTCCAAAAAAGGGAAGTCGTTTAGGCGATTTTTAAGAAACTTGACGTGTTTTGTTTCAACAATTCCGCCAAGCGAGTTGAGGATTAGATATGAGTGGAAGGTGGGATTAAATCCAACCAACACTCCTTCAAGACCTTTCTTGTCGAATTTGCGACCTTTCTGGAGTCGATTGGCGAGATATATAGCAGACGAGCCTACAGGTTTGAGATACTTAGTGGGAAGTTTCTTACCAAACATAAGTTCCCAGGGAGAAGATTGAATACCTTCTCTCGGGATCTGGTTGAGCATGAAGAAACAACTGCGTACCACAATGTGCCTGTAATTCTTTGCTAGTTGGTATGAGGAGAATGTGGCTTGTGCGGACTCTATTATAGTTCTATTTTCCCTTTCTGCTCGTCCGTTATGTTGGGAATGGTAGGGTTCAGACGTCTGGAGTTTAATATGTTTCTTCTTAGCAAAGTCCTTGAGGGTAGAATTGGTAAATTCAGTACCTTTATTGGAGAATATTTCGGAAGGGTAGTAATTTAACCTCTTATACTCGGTTTCAAGAATACTGATGATAGTTTCAGGTGTTTCATCTTTGGTTTTAAGGGGAAAAGCAGCTAAGTAGCCGGTGTAATTATCAACCAGAGTAAGAAGGTGTTGATGACCGGCTTTAGATTGAGGACTGATAGGACCAACCAAGTCAAGGTGAATTCTGTCTAGGGGTTTGCTAGCAGGGGTAGAGGAGCCAGAAAACGGAGATCTTGTAATCTTACTCTTCACACAACTATTGCATTGGAAACTGTTGATTTACTCATTGGTATAGAGGTCTTTTATCAGAGGTTTGAGAGTAGAGAGAGAAGGGTGTCCGTACATCTGATGGATATTGAGAAGAGGAAGAGTTGCTCCAGGCGGCAGACTTGAAAGGTTTGCAGTTTGGTATGATTCAGCAGATCGGGGTCTTTCAATGACAAATAGATTTTCTTGAATTAAGCCTTTCAGCACAAGTTGGTCATTTTGGACCACGGAGAATGTGTCGCAAACTTGAGAAAGGGAGCACCCCTTTTTGGATAAGAGTCCGGGGCTAATTAAGTTGACGACGATGTCCGGAACGTACGTGCAATCTTCAAGGGTGATTACCGAGTCACTCCATTCTAGCTTGACCGTTCCTGTGCCACGTATCTTCAGACAAGCTTCCAATTTGCCCGTCTTGATGTCATCCGGTTCATCCTGGAGTTTGATGGTAGAGAAGAACTTCAGATTGTTGAAGATGTGAATATTTGCTCCCGAGTCCAGAAGAAGGTTAGGGGTATTGTCTGTGTTGATCCACAAGGTAAGTAGAGCATGTTAATTTATTGTAGGAGTTTTTTTCATCTTGTTTTTCCAATCATTCTGTTGTTCAATCCACCCTTCTGGAGCAATCTGAGGATGTAGGTGAAAGCACAAAGATTATGGATGAGGAGCGTTGGGGTCGTGGTATCCCTCTCAACATTTCATTTTGGTCCTTTTCTTGTCTTTATTACTTTGAGTTTTAGTAGCAACCAGAGAGACGTCAGTTGAGGATTTGGTGGTGGTTGATTGAGCTTTACTCTTGTTACTGTATTGAGTGAGGTGACTGAAAACAACGTCTGTAGTCAAATTTTTTTCAAAATGCATAATTTGTTGTTTAAGGTTTTCAAGGATGGGGGGAAATTTGAAGAGTAAGAGATAAGCTAGTATATCTTTAGGTAGTTCTATGCCAACCTCCGTCATTCTTGTGATGGCCTTCCGCATTTCAGTGATAAATCCTTTGATGGCGTTTTCATTGAATGCCGAATGAAGGAAGTAATTGAATACCCTAGCTTGATTTGCTGTCTCTGAAGACGCAAATCTTTGAGTGATCTCTTCCCATAAAAGTTTTGACAAAGTGATATTAGAGGAGTTGACAACGTTGGCATGTGTTGTACTGTTGAGTTTTGAGAGGATGATTGCTTGTATTTTGCAATCTTGTTTTGTTGAGATTGGACCAGAGTTCCAAGTAATAGCCTCCTTGATATCTTTGAGATCAAAACGCATAAGCATCTTGTCTTGCCATATAGAGAAATTCTCTTTGTTCAAAGGGGGTATAGCATTGACAGATGCCTTGAGTGCCACTTGATGGAAATAGTCATTTCCTCCCACTGGTTTCTTCATGTCTTGCTGATTGAGTTTGCTTGTAGATCTTTGGCTTTTAACTGTGATGAAATAGTTTAAAATTTCTTAGAAGACACAAAACCAGCGGCTAGAAAAAGTAGCGGAAAGGAAATAAGAAATTAGAGATCACGCAAACAAGATGACAAGGAATGGAAAGAAAACCATACAAGTTAGACCATAATCAACGGTTGAAGAAAAGTTGGCTATTTGGGTTTGAGTGAGAGGTTGAGGCGTGATCAGATCAGATAAGGATGGACGTTGAGGAGATGGGCTGAACAGAATGAAGAGTTAGATCGGATGGTTGAGAGAGGCAGTTGATTTGGAGTCTTACCAGTCAGAGACTTGTTGTTAAAGGGCTTGTGATCGTAGGGCTTGTGATTGTAGGTTGATGGGACATAATGAGAATAAGAGGTTTGACAAGAAGGAAACTAACTGGGAGAAGGAGATTGAGGGACAAAGAACCAGAAGAAGAAAGTAGACAATCTACTGGTCAACCAAAGAAGAGATTGAGAATCGGAAGTTAAGATGAGAGAGCAAGAGATTTGGGGATTCCCCGTTCTGGGGTAAGGCGGAGCGCGCGCAAGGTCAGACAATGGTTCCCTGTTGAGGGGTGAGCGTAAGAGTCCACGTAGTAGGAGGATTTATGGAAAGTTAACAAAATCCTCACCTTTGTCACCAAAATGTATAAGATTGCACTCCTCTATTCCTATCTGAGTATTCAGCCACAGCTGCTTAGATCACCTGGCAATTCTTTTCAATTTCTGAATACACTTCCTTATATTTGTATTTATTAAATTCTCATTCATTTCTATTTCTGTTCAAAGTTATCTTTATTGTTACCACTTAATTTAGGTATCATCCAAGCTGTGCTGCAATAAAAAATAAGTCTCAAACCCTTACATTGGGGTTCCAGGGGGAGGCAGAGGGGCAGAGAAGAGTTAACACCAGGTTCTGGTGGCCAGGTCTGGGGATTTCAGTGCAGTATGGGGTTCAAAGTTGTGAAGCATTCCAGAAGAGGAGTGCCAGGCTACAATGGGAGGTAGGGATTCCAACAGGAGTTTTTCTGGAAGTGTTCCACATCCAGGAAGGGAAATTTCTGTACCTAATTGTGGCTTGGGATGACTTGTGGGGATGGGTGGAGGGACATCCATTGATCAAGCTCTCTGCATAGAAGGTTGGGAGTTTTTGCAAGTGGAATTGGTTTGCTTGCTTTGGGTGCTTGCAACTAATCACTTTTTATGGAGGAGCCGGGTTTCAGAGTGATTGAAGGAGTTTTTTCAAGTATTGTGGAGCCAAGATTGAAAAAGTAACAGAGTACTTATTGGAAGGAGCTGGGGTGGTTGAAAGGGGACATCAACCAATCAAAGATGCAATGGTCAAGATGTGGCAAAGCAGTGGAATGAACTCTTACCAAAAGTGCTTTTCATGGATTGGATATTGGCCAAACGGGGAACAGGGTATTAATCATACAAGCTGCTGTTAAGATGGTAGCTGGTACTTACGTTGTGGTGGTGTATTTATAACCTTGGATTGGGAGCTGCGTTGCGGGCCGCAACCCGTCTGGGGAAGGCGGACCAAGTGATGGAGCTGGCCCAACAAAGCTTGCAAGTGGCTAGTCCGGAAGGCAAGGGCAGGGCAATCAGGGGTTATACGCGCCCCGGGAGGTTTGCGCAGGCATAAGCGCAGGCTAACTCACGGATTGCCTGATCCGCAGACACGCGCAGATGGATAAACCCAGGGGGCTCTGAGTAGGGCGCGGCAGAGGTTTGCGCGGACAAAAGGGCAGGCCGGCTCACGGATTGTGGGATTGGCAGATGCACGCGGACAGATAAACCCGGGGGGCTCCAAGTAGGGCGCAGCAGAGGGCTGCGCCATGAGGAGGACAAACCAGACGTACGTGATATTGAAGGGGAGGGTTTTGGACGGGGTGGGTGGTATGGGGTAGGGTTAGGGTGGAGCTAGGGTTCTGTACTTGGGGTCATATTTCATCTATCTTGTTGCTTGTGGTTTTACCTAGGTTAGGGTTGAGAGGGAGGACTCAAAAACACCTCACTCTCAACTCTGGGTTGGATCAGATCATATATAATATTATCAGATCATAGATCATCATATATCATCATCACCAGACCACCAGGAAATGGTATGGGAAGGATTGGAAGGAAGGAATTTATCTTGTAATCAATCTCTCTATTCTTAAACTCATTGCATCCAATCTCCTTACAGACGGAGGTGATACCCCTTGAAGTTTTCCTCAAGTTCCAGAAGTTATTGGTCTAATCTTCTGTAAGGAGATTGGATGCAATGAGTTTAAGAATAGAGAGATTTATGACAAGATAAATTCCTTCCTTCCAATACTTCCCATACCATTCCCTGTTGGTCCAGTGATGATGATTTATGATGATCCATAATCTGATAATATTATATATGATCTGATCCAACCCAGAGTTGAGAGTGAGGTGGTTTTGAGTCCTCCCTCTCAACTCCAGGTTGGATCAGATCATATATCTCATTATCAGATCATCATATATATAGATACATCATATCATATATTGTCATCAGCGGACCACCAGGGAATGGTATGGGAAGGTTGGGGGTATCACCTCTCTTGTTTCCACACCTGGGGGTCTGGCCAGGAACAATATTTTGTCAAAGTCTCTTGAAGGTACTTATGGATGCTAGCAGCAGTTGCCCCTCTTTCTTCCTCCTTCTCCCACCCCCTCCGCACCAGCCCAAAGGATTACCCTCATATTTTATTCAACAACACGGATGTGGAGCAATTCATCTCATGGTATGAAACAATTGCAGACTCTGAAGGGGTATGGATTTTGAGAAGGCGCCCAATGTTGTCCTGTTTATCAAGGACGCGGAAAAGCTTTGGGACTTAGAAGAGATGAGAGGATACCGGAACCTGGATTGGCCAACACTGAAGGGGGACATGTTGGCAAGATGGGGGAGGCGCAACTCTTGTTTTTGGGAAGGAAATTTCAAGCCGTCAATGGAATTGGACTACAAAGCAGGAGTGTGCAACAGGGTCCGGTTACAAGCGGAATTGGATTATGAAGAGCTGTATTACAGGGCAGTGTGCTGTCTGGCCCCATCACCGGCAACCATCCCTTGGGCCAACAAACTTGCAGAGGTGGTAAGGGGCCTCAAGGCCTATCTGGAGATTATTCAGCGCCCTAGCGCGTCCGCGCCCCAGGTGCGCACGTATGGGGACAACGGCAATTTTTGGCGGCTGGGACGCGAGGGTATGACAGAGGATTCAAATGGGGGACCAGTTTCCTTGGCGGAGGCAGGGTGCATTTTGGGGAAGCGGGTCTTGGCCAAACTGGTTCAGCCTGCTGATAGGAAGCAAGCAAGGACAAAGGAACGTGGAGCGGATACTCTGTGCATGTTGGGGAAGCGGGTCTTGGCGGAACTGGTTCAGCCTGTTTAT
Source organism: Puccinia polysora (assembly GCA_025617555.3). Taxonomy (NCBI): domain Eukaryota; kingdom Fungi; phylum Basidiomycota; class Pucciniomycetes; order Pucciniales; family Pucciniaceae; genus Puccinia; species Puccinia polysora. The sequence continues at coordinate 52,935,459 of CM062618.1, forward strand.
AGGAAGTGAGCAAAGACAAAGGAATGGGGAGCAGATACTCCGTGCGGTTTGGGAACCAATGAACAGCGGATGGGTCTTGTGGAGAGGGAAGGAGTGGCGGCAGTGGGAACAGGCAAAGCATTGGAGGATTGTAAGCGGGGTTGGGCCTCTTTGACGGCGGGGAGAATGCGTGCGCGACAAAAGGACATGGTGGTGGCAAGGAGGATGAACGCCAAATGGAAGGATGAAGGGCATGGGGAGTGCAGGACGGATCAATGGAGGAAGGGCCCATTGCCATCATGGTTAGCGGAGGTTTTGGCTTTGGTGCAACGTACACTTGTGATGGGGTGTCAGGTGCAGAACGGGGAAGGATTGGGCGCCAATGAGATGACTGGGAGAAAGGAAGTAGGGGTTGCAAGGGCTTTAGTGGCAGAAGGCGCGTTGGGATGGAAGTTTGGATAATTGGCCGGTGGAAGAGACATTTGTGGGATTGGTTGAGACTGTCAGCTGAGGACAGCAGCCAAGTTGGGGGGGGGAAGCTAGCGCACAATGGGACGTGGGCGCGGTGCAAGGCGGGTCCATAAACGCAAGGAAAAGCTCCGCAGTTGGGTAATGCGGGACAAGGAGCAGAGGCCTGGTGTTAGCAAAAAAAAACTTTTTCTTTTTTTGGGTTTGGTTCTTTTGTCTGTCTTCTCTTTATCAGTTGTCTTCTCCGGGGAACTGTGTGGCAGTTTGGCTGGGGCGGTCCAGGTACCTTCCGGGGAACTTTGTTGGCTCAGGACGTGGGGGCGGATCTCAATCTCACTCTCATTCTCACCAGGAAGCAGGTGCAGAAGAGCCGTGAAGCGGAGTTGCAGATTGGGCTAGTGCCTGGGGTGCATTGGGAGTAGGGGGGGTGGTCCCGTAGCGCGGTAGGGTTGAGGTAGTGATTGAAGGACCTCTGAGGACAGAACTTAACTTGGGGGGGTGTGGTTTTGTATTGATAAGGATGAGATTTATTCCAATGACTAGAACCAGAAGACTATTATGAGAGGAGTCAGATCATTTTGATATAAAGATTGAAATGAGAAAGAGAAGAAGACCAACAGTTTAAGTCTGGAGACTGTTAGAGAAGAGTGGTAAGACAGATAAGGCGTAGAGAAAGTTGGAGACAGGAAGACAGGCAAGAGACTGAAACATGGAGGATTGAAGATCAGATACGTAATGTGAAGTTTGGCCCAAAGGACTAGAGATCTTACCAGGAAATTGATGGAATTGATGAGTTATTTGCAGTGAGAGAGTTTTTGTACGGTGGACAGGAGTTGAGGACATGGAAGAGAGATGAGCTTTGATAAGAGAATGAGGGGAGAAATAGAGATGAGACATTGGAAGAGAGTTGAGACAAGAAAAGAATAAAAAGAAAATAAAAAAGAGAGAAGAGTTGAGAGAGCAGATAGAGTCTGAAGAACAGTAGAAAATTTAGAGTATCTACATGGCTCCAGCGGATTGCCCCATGGTCCCGCATGTCAGTCAAAGAAATCTTCACCTTAACACCCCGGGTGACTGGAGAGCTTGTTGTCCAAAGGGTCAGAGTTGGTAGAGAGGGTAAACACCCTAGTGCATAGCAGTTCTAGGAAGGTGATGCTTGAGGCCTTGGTTAGAGACTCGGCAACCATAGCATTGGTCTGGATCAGCAAGAGAATGAATAGGGATTCATTGAAGTCTTCACCTAATCCCTTAGTCTTGATGTCAATATGTCTGGATTTAGAATGGGATCCAAATTGCTTTATTTTTTCATTCAGACCTTTATTGTCAATATATAGCGTGTGTTTGATTTCAGTGAGACATTGCACCTCAGTAATGAGATGCGTGATCCACTTGAGTTCCAAGTAACTGTTGAGAAGTGCATTGAGATCTGACTCCACGGAAGAGTACGTAATATTTATTTGTCTTGAGGAATTTCATACAATAGCACAACCGTGGTGAAAGATTATATATCCAGTTTGAGACTTACAAAATGTTGGATTGTCACCCCATGTGGTATTGCTAAAGCTTGAGATAACTTCCTCTCCTAAGTCACATCTGATAACCAGTTTTGAGGTTTTGGTAGTTTTGAGGTACTTCCAGACCTTGCAAACTTCCCTCCAGTGAGTCATACCAGGTTTGGTGTTGAACCTGGCCAGCCTGGAGACAGCAAAGGCAATGTTGGGTTGAGTAAATTGAGAGATATGGTTGAGAAGACCAACTGCAGATTGGTAGTTAATGTTCAGCTGTGAGAATTCAGAATGGTCGGAATCCAAAGCTGGTTCAATTTGTAGATTTAAAGTCAAGGGAGCCTTTGTATCCTTGCAGGAAGATGGACCAAGTTCTTTGAGGCCACATTCTATGTGATTCAGCTGACTCAGAAATATTTTGTCATCTTTAACCTCCATCAACATTCCAAGAATTGTGTTTGGAGAGTGAAATGATGAGTTTTTGAAGCAATTTAAGAAGTGAGTTTTGAAGCTGTCAGTATTTCCCACGTGGATCAGATCATCTACATGGAAGTAGACAATTTCTTTGGTCAGGCAATTGATGTATACGCACAGATTTCTGGTCAATTCATGATAGCCTTGAGATATAATACATTGGGTTAAAGTCTCATACCAATTTTTTGGAGACTTTTTGAGTCCATACAACAATTTTTTGAGTTTCAAAAAGGGAGATTTACAATTAGATCCTTCTGGAGTTCTTATGATGACAGTTTCTTGAAGTGGGGCGTGGAGGAAAGCTCCCTTTACATCAAATTGAGTGAAATTCATTTCATTTTTTAGACCATACACCAGGGCTATTTGGAGCGATCCCAGTTTCCCAGTTGGAGCCCAAGTTTCATTATAATTGAAACCAAGCACTTGGTCAAAACCTTGGACACATAATTGTGCCTTATATTTTGCCGGTTTTCCGTGACAATTCTCCTTAACTTTAAAGACCCAGGTAGTATTTAGAATGTTATCTGGTGAACCATAGTATTCTTCCCACACTCCTTGAGACTTGATTGATTTCAGTTTTTACTCAGACGCCTTCTTCCACTTAGGCCACTCAGAACATTTTTGTGCTGCTTGATAAGATGGTGGTTCATAGTAATGATGAAAACCATACCATTGGGGTTTTCTAGTTTCCTGTTTTGGCCTTTGATTAAGTTCAGGAACATGCAGAGAAGGAGAAAAAGAGCGGGGAGGTTCAGAGGAGAAAGAAGGAGGAGATTTTGCTTCTTCTTGAGTAGAGTCCTAGTTGTAATGTTCAAAGCTTATATCTCTTATCCTCTGTTGGTTCTCTTGCAAGGAGAAGTCAGATTTGGTTAATTCAGTGCTGTGTTGAGAGAAGATGTTGGGATAAGAGGATTCAAGAAAAGGAAAATTTTTGGAGTGGTTCTTGAGAAACTGAACATGTTTTGTTTCAAAAATAGATCCAGATGAGCTGAGTACTAAGTAGGAGTGAAAACAAGGATTAAAACCAACTAGAATTCCTTCCAATCCCTTTTCGTCAAATTTTCGACCTTTCTGAATTTGACTCAATAGATAAACCACAGGAGACCGTACAGGTTTCAAGTAGTTAGCAGGGAGCTTCTTGTTAAACGTGAGCTCCCAAAGGGACAGGTTATTACCTTCTCTGGGAATTTGATTAAGCATGAAACACCAACTCCTTGTTACTACGTGCCAGTAGTTTTTGGAAAGCCTGGAGGAGGAGAAAGTGGCTCTTGCAGATTCTATAATGTTCCTTTTGGCTCTCTCTGCTCAAAAGTTATGTTGAGAATGGTAGGGTTCTGAAGTCATGAGTTTGATGTGTTTTGATCTTGCGAAATCCCTTAGAGTGTAGTTAGTAAATTCGGTCCCTTTTTCTGAGAAGATCTCATTAGGGTAGTACTTCAACCTCTTGTATTCAGTTTTGAGGATGTTGATAATAGTATTGGGAGTTTCATCTTTGGAAGTTAAGGGAAATGCCGCCAGATAATCGGACAAGTTGTCCACAAGAGTTGGAATGTATGGTGGCTTTCCTTTGATTGAGGTGTTATTGTTCCAATCAGTTCAAGGTGGATTCTTTCCAGTGGTTTGCATGAAGGGGTATAGATAGCAGAGAAAGGGGATCTTGTAATTTTGCTTTTTGCACAACTTTTGCATTGAAAATTATTAATTTCTTCTTTGGAGAAGCAACCATTTATGATAGGTTTGAGAGTAGAGAGAGAAGCATGGAGGTACATTCTATGTATGTCTGATAGTGGCTGAGTCTCATCTTGCCTCATTGTATTAATCAAATGATTCTTGCCAGTAGTTTGAGGTTTTATAGTGAAAAACAGATTGTTGCAGATTAGACCCTTCAATACAGTCTGACCATTTTGTGAGATTGAAAAATGGTCCTGTTTCTGAGAGATTTAGCATCCTTTTTTTTCCAGAAGCCCTGGACTTATGAGATTGACCACAATTTTGGGTATGTAAGCGCGGTCTTCAAGAGTGACAACGGAGTCCTTCCATTCAAGTTTCACTTTCCCTGTTCCTTGGATTTTGAGAGTCACATCTAACTTTCAGGTTTTGATTTCTTCAGGATCATCTTTTAGCTTGATGAAATCAAAGAATTTGAGATTGTTAAATATGCAAACATTAGCGCCCAAGTCTAGAAGAAGATTTGGGTGATTGTTTGCATTGATCCAGAGAGTGAGTAGAGCATGGTAGTTGACCCCAGGGGCTTTCTTAAATTTATTTTTCCACTCTTTTTGTTGTTCTAGCCACCATTCCGGGGCAATCTTGGGATGTTGATGGAAGCAAGATGATTCAGGATGGGGGGCGTTGGGATTGTGATATCCATCCTTACATTGGAGCCTTTTCTTCTTATTGTCTCTGTCCATTTTTGTCTTAGTAGTCACTAAAGATACGTCAGGAGTTGATTTTCCAACCTTGATTTGAGCCTTTTGTTTGTTGTTTTATTGAATGAGGTGATTGAATACCACGTCAAGGGTCAAAAGTCTCTCAACGTGCATGATTTGTTGCTTCAGATTTTCTAGTGGAGGCGGGAATTTGAATAAGATAAGGTAGGCCAAGATGTCTTTGGGTATTTCAATTCCAACATTGGCCGTTTGATTGATAGCTTTACGCATTTTGGTGACAAATCCCTTGAAAGCATGCTCATTAAAAGGAGAGTGAAGAAATTGATTGAAAACTCTTGCTCAATTAGCCCTTTTGGATGAAGCAAATCTGCAAGTGATTTCAGCCCAGAGAAATTTCAACAACAAGATGTTTGTTGTATTGACAACATTAGCATGTGTAATGCTGTCCAATTTGGATAGGATGATTGCTTGAATTTCCCTATCTTGTTTTGTTGATAGTCAACCCTGGTTCCTAGTTATGGCATCTTTGATGTCCTTGAGATCAAATAAAATGAGCATTTTATCTTTCCAGATTGAATAATTTTATTCATTGAGATGAGGTATTGTGTTGACTGAGGCTTTGAGAGCAACTTTATGAAAATAATTGGACACTCCTGCTGGTTAAATCATCTTGAGTTTGGTGGAACAATTCAGCTTTTAACCGTGATAAGGATGAGATTTATTCCAATGAATAGAACCAGCAGACTATTATAAGAGGATTCAGATCATGTTGAGATAAAAATGGAAATGAGAAAGAGAAGAAGAAAGAGATGAAGACCAACAGTTTACATCCGGAGACTGGTAGAGAAGAGTGGTAAGACAGATAAGGCGTAGAGACAGTTGGAGACAGGAAGACAGGCAAGAGACTGAAACATGGAGGATTGAAGATCAGATATGTAATTTGAAGGTTGGCCTGAAGGACTAGAGATCTTACCAGGCAATCAATGGAATTGATGAGTTATTTGCGGTTAGAGAGTTGTTGTACGGTAGACAGGAGTTGAGGACATGGAAGAGAGATGAGATTTGATAAGAGAGTGAGGGGAGAAATAGAGATGAGACATTGGAAGAGAGTTGGGACAAGAAAAGAATAAAAAGAAAATAAAACAGAGAGAAGAGTCGAGAGAGCAGATAGAGTCTGAAGAACAGTAGAAAATTTAGAGTATCTACACGGCGGTCCAGAAAATTGCCCCATGGTACCCCATGTCAGTCAAAGCAATCTTCACCTTAACACGTATTTATAACCTTGGATGGGGAGCTGCATTGCAGGCCACAACCTGCCCGGGGAACGGGGACCAAGTGATGGAGCCGGCCTGACCAAGCTTGCGGGTGGCTAGTCCAGAAGGCAAGGGTCGGGCAATCAGGGGTTATACGCGCTGGGGAGATTCATGCGGGCCAACTCACGGATTGCCGGATCCGCAGACGCGCACGGATGGATAAAACCGGGGGCTCCAAGCAGGCTGCGGCAGAGGTTTGCGCAGGCAAAAACGCAGGCCAACTCATGGATTGCAGGATCCACGGACGCTTGCGGACAGATAAACCTTGGGGTGCTCCGAGTAGGGCGGGGCGGAGGGCTGCACCATGAGAAGGACAAACCAGACGTACATGATATTGAAGGGGAGAGTTTTGGACGGGGTGGGTGGTACAGGGTAGGGTGAGGGTGGAGGTAGGGTTCTGTACTTGGGGTCATATTTCATCTATCTTGTTTCTTGTGGTTGTACCTGGGTTAGGGTTGAGAGGGAGGACTCAAAAACACCTCACTATCAACTCCGTGTTGGATCAGATAATCTATAATATTATCAGATAATAGATCATCATATATCATCATCACCGGAACACCAGGGAATGGTATGGGAAGGATTGGAAGGAAGGAATTTATCTTTTCATCAATCTTTCTATTCTTAAACTCATCACATCCAATATCCTTACAGATGCTGTGGTTCCCAATCTGGGACACCTCTGGACCAGTACCGAAAAAAGTAAATTTTTATGAGCTTTTCTATAGCCTCCATTTAGATCCAAAAAAAAAAAAATTTTTTTTTTGGAATGACCTCTCAGTTCAGTTCCAAGTTCTCAGTTTTCCCTTCTCCTAGTTGTCTAGGAAGATTTCTCAGTGCCTAGACCCCTGTGCCTGGTGTTCAAGTCCCTCCCGCTTCACTCCTTGTCCTTCAGCTCTCTGTTTTTCTTTTTTTTCCAAATGTGCGCGCCAATGGCCATTGAAACCAATCATCATCCTCTAGATCATCATCTACTAGATCAATTTCATCATCTTCTTATGAGCCATCATCCATTAGATCATTATCATCATCAACCTAAGACTTGCTCTCATCACCCCCTTCCATTATCATAACCATCTCCAAAGAAGATCGCAACTCAACAATCACAGGCTCCGGAGCGCCATCATGCCAAGACAATGGTAGATGATGGGGATCAGCGGATGAGCCAGAATCCAAAAAAAGGAGAGATGGTGATATCCTGACTGCCAAAGAACCCATCATCACTTGAACCCAATCATGATTATCAAGCGTAATATTCAGATGACTTGTATCCAAAGTCTTCAATTGAAGAATTTAGGGGTGATGATGAGGAGGAGGAGGAAGAGGAGGAGCTGGAGGATAAAGGTGGACTATCAGGTGATGAAGATGACCATTGAATCCCAGTCCAATCTCAATACTGTTGTCACCACCAATGAATCGATTATTGTTGACATGCTCCACAACTCTCATCTCAAATGGACAAAAACAATGATGGATGATGAGGATCTTGAGGAGGAGGAGATTGTTATCAATTCAATCCTTATCTCCTCATATCCTGATGGAGATCATTATTTTCATGATGAGAATTCTCAGTCCAAGGATCTCAGCTCTCCCCACACCCTGCTTCCCTTACCATCTCAACCCACCACCTTGATCCTTCCGCTTTCTTGTCCATCCTCCACCCGGCTCATTGCACCATCCATGGCAGCCAAGAGCCAACCCACCACAACCACCCTGGTCAATTGTGAACTCAATTGGTCACCCAATCAATCAATGTTGAACTTTGACCATCCTCATCAGTGTTAAACTGGATGATCAGCAACCACCAAACCAGCATCTCAATTCCAGTTCCCCCCCTTTAATTTGCTTATTCCCTAGTCCCCAGGTCTCCCCCGGGGTTCATCGGTAGTCCACGCGGATCCCTATCCATGTCACCCAGGGCCCTCTGCTGCTCATCAGAGTTCATCCGTTGGCCAGGCCCGTCAGTCATCTTCCTGCGCGGGTCCCCTGTCATTTTCACCTGCCCCCGCCCATCATTGGCATGGGCTAATGGCTTCCCTTGATCTGATCTTTTCGTTTTCATTATAGTAAAAAAAAAAAAAAAATTCTGCTCTATCTGTAAATCTCTCTTTTAAATAGTCTAAAGACCTCTTGTCTATAAAAGGAGGGGCTCTCCCTTCCTTTTTCCAAATTATACAGGGCAGTGTGTGCATATGCCCCGCGGTTATCATTGATATCTGATCCTCATCCTCATCCTGAGTATATCTATGATTGCCCCATGATCCATTGATCCTTAGTCTTTGCCCCTCTGTGGCCTGATCCTTATCAACAACCAATGGCCTTTCCGGTTGAAGAGAATTCTGTCTGTTGGAATTCTTTAGTGTGTTATATCACTCCTTGATCCCTTTCTCTAACCATACTGGTCTTGTTCCCTCCTTGATCATCTTTCTGGAGCCAATCAAGATTGATTGAAGAGGTCTTATTAAGCTTAAGACCTTTAATGTTATAACTCCCTTATTTTTTTTGGAGTTGCATTCTGCCAGCCTACTCTAGAGTTCCTTGAGAAGTTTTGAGGTTACCCTTGCTTCAAATCAGTTACTTTTTTCTTTTAGAGCTTCTTAAACATAGTGCTTTGTCTTATACAGCCACCCTCAGTTATCTGGTACCCTTCAAGCGCTTGATTGCGGAGAGTTGGGCAGGTTCATTGAGAACCTGGAGGTTGGTTGGGTTTGAGTTGATCATCCCCAATCTTCTGCTGATGACCAGATTTATTAGCTTGTGGGCGTTGTTTACATGAAACAGCTTTTTTCTTTGAACTTTAAACAAACTTTAGCTTCTTTTGTCCAAGTTTTTCCCACATAATCTTGGCTCAGATAGTGCTGTCCCATCACTACCAAACTACTATCATCTTTATCCTTTACTACTTGATTCCTCATTTACCAGGTTCTGGACCTTGATCTTGGTTACATTTAAATATTTTTGTAACACTTCAGGACGGCAGCCTAAACAGCACCTTTCCCCTCCACAGAACTTCCCCAACCCAGCACCGTTTGGAGTCTTACAACACTTAGACCAATAACTTCCAGAACTTGAGGACAATTTCAGGGGGTATCACCTCTCTTGTTTCCACACCGGTCAATATCAAAACTTTCACCCACCTAGCCATTGACTGGTGGAAGGTGAAGAAAACAGAATATTTGGTTGTGGCAAAGGTGGAGAAAATTTTGCAGAGTAAGGAAATGATTGCAAAGGCAAAAAAAAGGTTGTTGGAGAGTTGTGGAAATTCAATGAGGTACTGGGACAGGCAATGCACCAATTTTTTGGGTGACCCATTGCAGCAGGGGGATAATGTCTTGCTTTATAACTTGAGCTTATAAAGGAAGTGTGGTAAGCTTTCTGTGGACCAGTGGAACAGCCCATATAAATTGATGATTCAGTTTGTAGGCGGAAGCTATCAGCTGGAGGAGTTTAAAGGCCTTCCACTCAAGAAGAAGGCAGCCGCAGCTCATGTGAAGAATTTCAACAAGCAGGGCACTACAAAATTTGATGAAACCACCAATTCACGTGACAAGGATTGAGAAATGTAGGACGTTGGAGGATTGGTAGAGGAGGAGTCTTCCGAGGATTGAACATTGGGGTCAACTTTCACGTTGTGGAGGGGAAAAAGGGCAGGGAAGCTCAGATCAATAGGAACAGCATGAAAGGTCTAAATGAATTGGAGTCCTTTATCTTGGGTGGAGCAGGTCCGTTAGGTAATGTGTTATTCCCAAGATCTTTTTAGTTTTTCTTGTTTTTAGTGGTGCAATATCAGTTTCTTTGAAGTATCATAGTTGTTTATTCTAAGTCTCACAAGGTTTTTGTCTCAGAGTTTTGTCTCAGTTTATTTCAGATACTGAGGAGTCCTCACTTGGGCATGTTTGCCAAGTTTTCAATTCTTTTTGTGGGATGTTGTGGGGAATCAAGCAGTTTCCTTCTGGGGTGGGCCAGAAACCATATTACTTCAAATTTTTATTTAGAAGGAGCATGAAACTGGATAAAATATTTTTAGGTATATACTTTTTTACCTATATTTTTTTTTCAGGGGAAATTGACAAGTAGAAGAATATGGCACAAAAGAGTTTGAGACAGAGCTTGAAATGCTCCGCGACTGGGATTCCAACTGAAAGTTTGATGTTTGCCAGTATTTGTTTTTCCAATTTGCAGAGGTAACAATCAAGCTTTTCTTCCATGATTCTACAACCAACTTCTTTTTCATTGCTTAGAATTGCCTGATGTTACCATGAAACCAGGCAAAATTGGGACAATCTAAAAGCATGGGAGCCAGTGGATCAAAGGGATGCTCCAGGGATGGGGTCTGAGCCAGAAACAAGTGGATCTGAGATCTCAAAAGCAAGGAAGATGCCAACAGTGACTTTGTGTTCAATGCAGAGGCTTTTAGGAGTTTCTTTTGGGGTTAGCTTTGTTTTTTAAAAAGAAATAGATAAACTTACAGAGTAGTGGTTGGGAGTGGGAGCCAATAAAAATAGCCAAGGGAGGAGAATCACCCTCTGAAGGTGGAGAAGGAACTGGAGGAGTAGGAGTTGGAGTAGTGGTGGGAGCCAGGAGAGAGATTTTCTGGGAAAAAAGCAGAAAATTCAGAACCTCCAGAGGCAGGATTCAAGGTGTGGCTACTCAGAATAGCACATTAGTTGGATTGTGAACACAGGGAACTTGGTCAAGTCCAAAGTTAAGGCGGTGTTGTTGGCCCCAGGCATGGGTAGCATTTCCCCACTTGGCTGAGGTAGAAAAGTCTGCACATTGAGGAGGGGGCCAGAGGCAATCTGTGGCCTCTGCAAGTGGCAAAAGAAATGCGGCACAATTTGAAAAGTTGAAGGAAGGCTATGATTCCAAAGAGAGACAAATGGGAAATTATAAGGCTACAAAGAGCCAAAGGGGAAGAGGAAATACTTTTAAAGTCAAGTGGAACTGATCTGCAGCGGAGGAAGGGACACTCCTGTTTAGTTGTCTGTTTATCAGATGATTTTTCATTCCAGTTCCAGGGAAGGACCAGTATTTAAAGAAAACTAGAGAACCCCAAAGGGGGCCTAAGGTAGAAGGTTTAAAACAACTAGAGAGCCCCCAGAGGGGACATGAGACAGGAATAATAGGATAATAAAAATAGTAACATAAAAATAAAGGTGACTAAATTTGTTATTTACAAAATATGAACAGAAAAAGACAACAAAATTGGGCTCCGGAGTACAGTTTGTGTCTCAATTGGCTCATCATCAGTCACCACAAATTTAGCCATGGGGCCACAACTGTGGTGCTTGATTCAAGGACCAGAGGTTGAGTGAGGGCAAGGGGGAGGACAAGGCTTTGATCCGGGTGTCAGATCCACAAAGGGGAACCTGCGGTGTCCTCAGCAACAGAAATGGCAAGCTTGAGGGCCAGAGGTAAATGTGCAAGACCTCTGTGGTTTGGTGCAGTATTTGCAGGAGGATTCCATGAAGGCGTATGGAGCTGGTTCTCTAGATGGGTTTTGAAGTAGCTTGGAAGGGGTGAAGAAGTTCTTTACAGAGTGCTGGATATATGTGGGAATCCTGGGGACAGGATTCAAGTTTTGGGGAGATGTGGTGGTTATTTGTATACACAAGCGCAAGTAGGCTAATAATTTGAAATTAATGAAGGCTCAGCAGTGGGAAGTTGTAGAATCTACAGCACAATAGGTTGGAAGAGTAAAGTCCAGCTGATTTCCTACTCCAGCAAAGGAAAATCTTTGGCTCAGCAGCTGTGTGGGTGCAATTTCTGCAGCACAATAGAAAAGCTGAGCCAGGGTAATGCCTTTTCCAAGAAATAGCAATAGGTTTTTATTTTTTTGGATCAATTGCTGAAGTCTTGCTTTTGTGGAACAATAATTGTGGTAAATAACTAACCCCCCTCCACAATTTTGGTTATTGGAGTAAGAATGTGGCGGCAAGTGATTGAAAATATGGAGTATGCACCCAAGAGCTGACTATGGGGTATGCAAAGATATTGAAGAGGATACCTAATTGTTGGTAAAATGAAGAACTAGAGTCACAGAGGCGGCATGAAAATAAATGGTGATCCATAAGGAGGATCAACAGGGATATTCCATGATTCCATATGCAGGATCAAAGGGGATCTGCCCAGGGAGGTTGACAAGAATCTGACCTTAACACTGTATCAGGAAAAAATGACCGGTATGTTCATTGGAGATTAAAAGAGTATCCACGAATCTAATTCATGCGCACAGATCAGCTAGGAGGATCAGAGCTAATAGTGAACCAGGTCATTGCAGAAAGTGTTAGGGATGCAGTGTGTGGGAAGTCATTCTTTGTTTCCTTCTTTTGTTTGGAGTTGTATTTTGGGTTGTATATCTAAGGGGATTGTTTTGTTAGCAGGGATTGGTGGTATCAATCCACACCTTATTGGAGGATTTTTCTCTTATCATAGAATCAGAGAAATAAAGGATTTTTTTAAAAAAAGGTGTATCTCATCATTGGAGTGTCTTTGTGTGTGGAAAAAGAATTATTTCTTAGGAGTAAATAGAAGGCTGGGCGGAAGAATGGTTCATTGTGCAGCTTTTATGGGAGTCCATGTTTGCTTATTATCTTTATTTAATCATGTGTTATTCAAAGGATGAGTCTGTACAACGCAGAGGCAGCTTTGCATGATATCTGGTGCGGAGCAGGTAATGTAGCTCAAGGGACTAGACAAGTATCTTGTACCAGAGAAGAGTTTTTGCAGACATTTAGTGTAGCACACAATTTCTTTCCACACTATGGATAACTGGATCTCCCTAATGTGTTTATTTCATCATTACAAGGGGTGAGGGAAGTGCTCCCAGTCAAGCAAGTACATGACATTCTAAAAGAAAATATATATAGAAAACAAACTAGATGAGCTGAGTTAGTTAATTTACTCTCACACAAAATCCCCACTTAATATAGGGAAATCTGAGATGATTGTGAGAAAAAATGGGAAAGACTGAGTTCAAGAAGGGATAAAAGATAGTAAGACTAGCTGCAAAGAGAAAAAAAAAGGTTCAATGGATCAAAAAAAAGAAAGAGGAATGGAATTTTTCCAATGGAAAGAAACTAGGCAAAGACCAATGTGTTGACCTTCAACATAGCAAGTCAAGAAACTATGAAATTAACTAACTGAGCAAAAAATATTGGGCAGAAATTTCAGTCCTTATACCTTCATCTGGTGTGACTAGATACAACCTGATGAGATTTTGTCTAAATCTAGAGAGAAATAATAAAATGAATGACAGGAATGGAATGGGGAAATTAAATTAACATTACAGTTTTTTCCAAGGTCATAGCGCAGGTGCAAGACAATTGAGTCTGAGAGTACATGATCTTAATAGGTGAGACATGGAAGGAATAACATGTGAAGACAATTCAAATGAATAGATCTCATCATGAAGGGAAGGGATTGACACAAAAACACCCCCCATACTATAGGGTTATCTTGGATGATTGCAAGGGCAAAGAAAGAGACTGAGTGTCAGGGAAAAATTAAATGTAGCAAGGCTAATTGAAAATTACAAACTTATGATTGGGTGACTCAAAAAACAGCAAGAGGGGAGAAGTGTTTCAATGGGAGAAACCAAAGCCAAGCCAAATGTGATGACTGGATTCAGAAAGATGTGAGAACATATGAAATTAACTAACTGAGGAGACAATCTTCAGGCAGAAAACACATCCTTTATAAGTTATTTAAAAGTTGACTAGATAAAACTTGATGGATTGTCATGTACAGCTAGAGAGCGGTGAGGCAATTAATGACAGGAATGGAATAGGAAATTAAATAACACTACAGTCCTTTTCAAAGCCATAGCATAGGTGCAAGAAAATAGAATATGAGTGTACAAAGATGTAATGGATGAGACAGGAAGGAATGAAATTTGGGACAATGCAAATGTGAAGATTAAGCTCATACAGGGTAAAGGATTAGTCCATTTGCAAAATATACAGTTGATGTGGCTTTCTAGAAATGGATGCAAACTAGTGTAAGTCTGTGACCAAGAATGGAAGTCCAAGGGTTTTTGATACCCAGGGTAGAGGAGCAAGCTCAAATGGATGGCCAAAAGGATTACAGTTAACTGCAAGATTTGCAAGTATATAATGAGTCATTTGCCAAGGTTGGGAGGTTGTTACACAAGCAAGAGCATGTAAGAGGAAGGCACTATTGATGTTGTTCTTTTTTTGTGATGTGGTTATGGACTCAGGTGGATGGTACTGAGGAGAAGGATATTTCAAAAATGGGGAAGAAAATAACCTTTAATCTTGAAACATGACAGTTGCCTGGGTATAAAGACGCGAGCTCCTGCAAGCTTTCAGATTAATTTCCCATCAATTCCAAAATTTTTTTTAACTACTTTATAAACCTAATGCCCTTATAATTTCATAGCTTTAAAATAAATCTGTAATTTGTTTATGTTTAATTGAAAAGAGTAGATAAATTTAAGGGGGCTAGAAGAAACAAGAATCAATGAACAAATGAAACAAGAGGAAAAATTGGGAAAAGAAGAAAGGAGAAAAGAAGACAAACATCAAGCGCAGGCTTTTAACATTGGGAGTTTTGAGATTTAGAATATGAGGACGCTGGAAAACTAGAAGAAGAGGCATGGACAATATTCAAGGTAGGCTGAAGACAAGAGAATCAGATATTGAGATATTTGATGAAGAGAGTTAGCGACGGTCTTACCAGAAAAGGAAGATTGGATTGAGTTGATGACCATTGTGAATGTTTTGGAATTGAAGAATTGAAAAGAAATCGCGAGACAATAAAAGAAAGAAGAAAGACAAATGAGAAATAGAAGAAAAAGAAAAAGAAGATAAGAAATATAGTTTGGCTGAGCGGTGAGTTGGTTGGGAGGCAAGATCAATGAGTTGATGAAGTTGAGAGAAGTTAAAAGAGGAGGAGCCTCCTATCACCACGCTCTCAAGGTTGATTTGAGGGTGAATGAGAAGTGACAGGATTTGTGAAAGAGTGGGACGAGCGGGCCGTCCTGCAAGTTTGAGCCGTGAAAGGGAAGTCCCCGCAAGTACCAACCATGAAAGGGTCTTAATCTTCTATACCCCTTGTGTCTGGTAAGACTGAACCGCGCTGATTGATAAGATTGATGAGTGAAGACAGAGAGCTCTTAGGGAGAGCCTTAGTTAGCCCGTCAGCAAGCATTGAAGAGCTGGGAATTTATTCTACTAATAATTTGTTAGCCTTGAGTTCCTCCCGCAGGGCCTTTGTTTTTATGTTGATGTGTCTAGTCTTTGAATTACAACCAAATTTCTTAAGCTTGTTGTCCAGACCCTTATAATCTATGAAATGTAAACTAGTTTCTTTCTCTTTGCCCCACATTTCTGCAACAAGAGTTTTAATCCAGATGGCTTCTAAGAAAGAGTCCACTAGGGGATTTAGTTTGGCTTCAGTGGTTGAATGAGTAACATTTTGTTGTTGGTAGCTGCTCCAGGCAATAATTGAGCCGCAGAGAAGATTAAGATGGCCAGATTGAGAGTGTTGAGTTATAAGATTTTTGCTCCAGGTAGCGTCACTATAAAAAACTATTTGAGTTGAGTCATTTTGAGCTTGAAGCGTAAGAGGGAGATTTCTTGTGTGTTTGAGGTATTTCCAACATTGTTTGACTTCTCTCCAGTGGTTTATTCCAGGTTTTTTGCAATAATGGGTAAGATTGGAAACAGAGAAACTTAGATTGGGTCTCGTGAGGCAAGCTATATATTTCATAAGAAAAACGGTGGATCTGTAATTGATGTTTAGGTATTTGAATTATTCATGTTCTTTGTCGGAAGCAGGTTTCAAGTTGACTTTGGGAGTTAGAGGGACAAAGGAATCTTTGCAGTCCGTAAGCTTTAATTCTTCAAGGCTGTGATCTATATGTTTAGGCTGAGAGAGTAAAATCTTGTTGCCTTCTTTAACTTTTTTCATTCCCAGTATTGTGTTTGAATCGTGATGAGATGATTTGGGAAATTGTTTCAGAAATTCTTCTTTGAAGTTATTGCCGTTACCAACCAGGATTAAGTCATCTACATGAAAGAATAAAACAGATTTTGATTTGGTGTGTAGATAAAGACAGGGATCAGCAGTGGATTCTTTGAATCCTTGGCTACAGATCCAGGAAGTTAAAGTATTGAACCAATTAGCTGGAGATTGTTTCAACCCGTAAAGAGATTTCATGAGCAATAAATATTTGGCGGTTCTTTTGGAACCTTTGGGAGTTTTAATGATGACTGTTTCTTGAAGATCGGCGTGGAGAAAAGCAGACTTAATGTCAAATTGAGTTATCAGGAGCAAGAATGAAAGACCAAAGATGAGAGCGATTCAAACCAAGGCAGCTTTTCCCGTAGGTGAGAAAGTGTCTTGATAGTCAAGGCCATAGATTTGATCAAATCCTTGAACGCAGAGTTGGATTTTGTATATTAAAGGATTACCGTGGCAGTTATCCTTGAGACGATACACCCACGTAGTGTTTAGTGGATTGATGGGTTTGGGACCATTGTAGTCTTCCCAAACCTTCATAGATTTGATGCCATTGAGTTCAACATCCATAGATGATTCCCAGAAGGAGGAATTGGAGAATTTCTTTGCTTGTTCAAAAGATTTGGGGACAAAATAATGATGGAAACCGTACCATAGAGGTTTATTTAATTTAGAGCAATCTCTGAGAACTCGGATAGACTCATTAAATATTTGAGGAACCAGTTCTTTGTGGATTTGCTCTTCTACCTCTGAATTGTTAGAAGAGGCGATTTTGGTTTTGTTTTCTGCAGATAATTGAGGTTGAGAAATTGCAGGAGCCTCTGAATTGAAAGGTTGAACTAGTGGAATGTTGTCCAGGTTAGAAACCGGAATGATTTCTTTTTCAATTTTGTCGGTAGATGAGGGAGAGTGGTTTGGAGAGGATAAAATCTTGACATGCTTAGAACAAACAATTAAATTATTTGGAGTGAGTATTCTGTACAATAAAAGGAAAGGATTATAACCCACAAGGGTTCCTGTCTTTCCTCTAGACATGAACATTCGCCTTGCGGAATTTTCATGTCTAGATAGACAACATTTGATCCAATGGGTTGAAAGAATTTGACAGGGAGATTCTTCCCAGTGAAGAGTTTGTATGGGGATTTCGTGTCCTTTTCTCCGGGAATTTGAGTGATGTTGAGACAGACTGATTTTGCAATCTTTGCCCACAGTTGGAGAGGTAGCTTAGAAGACCAAAGGGTGGTTCAAATTTCCTCCGTGATAGTTCTGTTGGCCCGTTCTACCCTTCCGTTATGTTCATGATGATACGGCTCCGTAATAAGATGTTGGGTTGAATTGCTTTGTAAAATTTGGAAAACATGTTTGAGCGAAATTCTCCTCCGCCGTCTGAACAAACAGTTGAGGGAAAGTAACCTCTAGACTTATTTTCAAAGTTGAGAATGGAGATGAGCTGCTTACAAGCATCCAATTTTTTTTTCAGGGGAATGGCTGACAAGTAGCCTTAGAAGTTGTTGATTATCGTCAGGATATATTTCATGTCATTGCGAGAGGCAGGATTTATTGGACCCATTAAGTCAACGTGTATCTTTTCCATCTGTTTGGAAGAAATTGAAGCAGTGTTTTTGAAAGGCAATTTGGTTACTTTTTCAAAGGTGCAATCTTTGCAAACAAATGATTCATTTTGTTTTTCCAGAATTTTGGGAAAAAGGAATTTCAGTCAACAGGGATTAGCGTGGCAAAGCAATTGATGAAGATGCTTGAGCTTTTCATCGAATAATACCTTTTGAGTAAGGTAAGACGTTTTTGATCCACAACCAATTGATTTAGGAAGGTTGATTACAAAAAGGTTGTTTTTGATAAATCCAGTGAAAGCAGCTTCTTTGCCGTTGAGAAGTTGAAAGGAGTGTCCTCTGGACTGCAGAACGCAGTTGTTGTTCATTATTAATTCGCCAGGACTGATTAGATTGACTACCAACTTGGGAACAAAGAAGCAATTTGTGAGCTTTACTTCAGATGAATTCCAATTGAGTTTAACAGTTCCTTTTCCTAGGATAGGTAAGTTGGCTCCTTCTTTCCCAGTGCTTATGGATTCGCCTTTGCAGTTGGAAAATTCAATGAAATATTCTCTGGAATTGAACATGTGGCAGGACGCTCCAGAGTCCAGGATGATTTGATTTTTGGCACTGATGTCTTCAATCTAGGTAGTAATCAGAGCATGATAATGAGCAAACTCCTTGTTTTTAGATTCAAATTGAGCTCTCCATTTTGCTTTGGCTTCCTTCCACCACTTGGGGGCTAAATGCTTGTGTTTGTTCCAGCATCTATCTTCTGGATGATCTTGAGATTTGGGATTGTGGAATCCTTGTTTGCATCTTTGATCTCTGGGAACAATTTGTTTTTGCAGGTCCGACATGATAAGGGCGGTTTTGAGAGGTTTAGAATCACTTTGTTTCGCTTTGGTTTTGTTGATTAGTTGGGAAAGTTGATTAAAAACCAGATCTACAGATAAGTCTCTGTCGGATTGCATAATTTTTTGTCGTAAAGGGTGGAGTTGAGAAGGAAACTTGAAGAGAATTAAATATGCCACAATATTGTCCGGTAGATCAATTCCTACATCTTCCATTTTCTGGATTGAAATTTTTGATTGGGTTATGAAAGAAGCAATGCTTTCAGCTTTGAATTCTTGGTAGAGAAATTTATTGAAGATCCTTGCACCATTTGCACTTTGCAAGGAGGCAAAACACTCCTTGATGCTTCTCCAAAGTAGTTTAGCCAAGTTAATTTTTAGAGCGTTTAACACGTTTGCGTGCGTTACCAAATCAATTTTTGATAATATAATAACTGGTACTTCCATGTCCTCAGTTTTGCTTAGTTCTTTCAATTTTTCTTCCAACGCGACTTTAACATTCTTTAGTTCAAGGAGAATAGAAAGCTTGTCCTTCCAAATAGAGTAATTTTCTTCGTTGAGAAATGGAATAGCTTTGAGAGCAGCCTTTAGCATGATTTGAGTGAATCCATCAAACAAAGATGAGCTTGATCCCTCCATTGCGGTTAGCCATTGGGATTTTGGCTTTTAACCGTTTAGGTTTAATTGAAAAGAGTAGATAAATTTAAGAGGGCTGGAAGAAAGAAGAATCAATGAACAAATGAAACAAGAGGAAAAATTGGGAAAAGAAGAAAGGAGAAAAGAAGACAAACATCAAGCGCAGGCTTTTACCATTGAGAGTTTTGAGATTTAGAATATGAGGACGCTGGAAAACTAGAAAAAGAGGCATGGTCGATATTCAAGGTAGGCTGAAAACAAGAGAATCAGATATTGAGATCTTTGATAAAGAGAGTTAGCAAGGGTCTTACCAGAAAAGGAAGATTGGATTGAGTTGATGACCGTCGTGAATGTTTTGGAAGTAAAGAATTGAAAGGAAATCGCAAGACAATAAAAGAAAGAAGAAAGACAAATGAGAAATAGAAGAAAAAGAAAAGAAGATAAGAAATATAGGTTGGTGTTGGATACGTGGTTAGATTTTTGTAGGACTAAGAACCAGCAATGGCTGAGCAAAGAAGAATAGAAACAAATGTTAGAAAAAAGAGTTAGAAAGATAAAAAGAAGAAAATAGAAGAGCTTCCTACAGCTTGGCCGGAGACTAGTATTGATAGTGGTGGCGAGGTTGATGCTGAGAGAGAATCATGTGGTAGGACAGAGGCTAGATAGGCAGATGAGATATAGATTGCGAGATAGGGAGACTGAATGGAGAAGGAATCAGATTAAGAGAACATTGAGGATATTTGGAGGAGTGACATCTTACCAGGCAAGGATTATTTGAAGCAGGTTGGAATGGAACTTCAGAAGTGAGGTGATGTATGAGACAGAGGTACAAGACATATAAGAAGGAGTAAGGGAGAAAATAACAGAAGGAAGAAAGAAAATGAAAAAGGGAATAGACAAAAAAAGGGAAAGGAGATTGGGCCCCAAGAGTTCATTGTAGTTGAGAGACACGGGAAAGTGAGGGTGCGCGGAGAGTGTATCATCCTGCGCACCAGAGCGCGCAGAGGGGGGAAGAATAGCGCGGATAAGTGGAGTCGGGGATAGAATCTTAACACCCCTCGTGCCTGGTGAGAGGGTAACAGCAGGGTTGGAGTTAACAGAAAACTTCTTTTTGTAGAAGTTTGAGGGCATTAATGGAAGTCACCTTAGTGAGAGAGTCTGCTATCATCTTGTTGGTTGGGATAAGAATTAGATCAAATGAAGAAAGAGAGAAATCTTCCCTTAAGCCCTTAGTTTTGATGTCTATGTGACGTGATTTGGAGTGGGATCCGAATTTTTTTATTTTATCGTCCAGACCTTTATTGTTGATATAGATGGTTGGCTTGCAATTGAGAGAGGGTTGGGATTTCTGGTTGTCTTCAAGTACTTCCATACTTTCCTAACTTCTCTCCAGTGAGACATGCCGGGCTTGGTATTGAACCTGGCCAAGCTTGAGACAGCAAATGAGATTTCGGGTTGATTATATTGAGAGAGATGATTTAGGAGGCCAATGGCAGATTGGTAATTGATATTGAGACGCGAGAATTCCTTGTGATCCTTTTCTGATGCCGGTTCAAGATGTAGATTTTGAGTGAGTGATGAGTTTACGTTCTTGCATTCCACAAGACCCAGCTCTTCCAATCCCCGATCTATATGTTTTGGTTGACCAAGGAGGATCCTATCGTCCTTGATCTCCATCAACATCCCAAAGATAGTATTTGGGGGATGGCAGGAGGAATTCAAAAATCTTTCAAGGAAGCTGTTGGCAAAGGTATCAGATTTAACAACGTGGATGAGATTGTCAACATGGAAGTAAATTACTTCCTGGATTGAAGGTTGAGATAAAGACATGGATTGCTTGTTGATTTGACAAAATTTTGTGACTTGATCCAGTTGGTGAGAGTTTCATACCAGTTTTTGGGAGACTGGCGAAGTCCATAGAGTGATTTTTTTAATTTGAGATATGGCGACTTGCAATTTGATCCTTTGGGCGTTCAAATTATGACAGTCTCAGTTAGAGGGGCATGGAGAAAAGCTCCCTTCACATCAAATTGGGTGAAGGTCATCCCATTCTTTAGACCATAGAGAAGGGTGAGACTAAGAGAACCTAATTTGCCAGTTGGCGCCCAGGTTTTGTCAAAATCCATGCCTTGAATTTGGTTGAATCCTTGCACGCAAAGTTGGGCTTTGTATTTCACAGGTTCGCCGTGGGAGTTTTCTTTTACTTTAAATACCCAAACAGTATTCAGGATGTTGTCTGGCTTTTCAATGTTTTCTTCCCAAACCTCTTGTGCCTCAATGGAACTTAGTTCATCTTCTGACGCTTTCTTCCATTTGGGCCACTCAGGACACTTTTGTGCCACTTTGTACAATGGTGTTTTGTAATAGTGATGAAAACCGTATTGTTGAGGTTTTCTGATCTCGTTTTGTGGTCTTAGATTGAGTCTTGGATTCAAAGATTGAGGATTCTGTACAATGGGGGCATCAGAAGGAGCAGTTTCAGGGGAATTGAAAGGCTGAGGACCAGGAGAGTTGGCATCTTCAGAGTCAGAGTCGGAGTTCAGAGCTTTGGTGATGGTTTCTCTCATAGCGTATTGTTTGTCAGTGGTTGAAAAATCAGTATTGAAAGATTCCAGATTGGTATGAGCAAACAGGTCCAGTCCAGGAGATTCAAAGAATGGAAATCCATCCAATTGAGTTTTAAGGAACTTGACGTGTTTAGTTTCAATAATTGCGCCAGAGGAGTTGAGAATAAGGTACGAGTGGAAAGTAGGATTGAAGCCGATTAAGATGCCTTCCAGACCTTTCTTGTCAAATTTTCGCCCTTGTTGGATGCGGTTATTTAGGTGTATAAAAGAAGAACCTACAGGTTTCAAATAATTAGTGGGAAGAGTCTTACCAAACATAAGTTCCCAGGAAGACTGTTGGTTACCTTCTCTTGGGATTTGATTGAGCATGAAGCAACAGCTTCTCGTGACGATGTTCCAATAATTCTTTGCCAGCCTTGACAAAGAGAAGGTGGCGCGGGCTGACTCGACGATTGTCCCATTTGCTCTCTCAACTCGTCTGTTGTGTTGGGAATGGTAGGGTTCCGGGGTTACTAGCTTGATATGTTTAGATTTAGCAAATTCTTTGAAATGGAGGTTGAAAAATTCAGTTCCTTTATCCGAGGAGTCTTGGATGGATAGTGGCCTAATCTCTTATGTTTGTTCTTGAGGAGGTTTCTTATCACTTCCGTGGTTTCATCTTTTGAGGTTAGTGGGAACGCCAAGAGATATCCAGTGCAGTTGTCTATCAAAGTGAGGATTTAGCAATGGCCAGATTTAGATTGGGGGGAGATGGGACCTATGAGGTCCAGATGAATTTGTTCCAGGGGCTTACTCAATGGTGTAGAGATGCCTGTGAAAGGTGATCTCGTAATTTTGCTTCTAATGCAGCTACCACATTCAAATGCGTTGAGTTCTTTGTTAGAATAGAAATCCTTTATGAGAGGTTTCAGGGTGGATACAGAAGCGTGCCCGTACATTTTGTGTAGATTGAGTAAGGTGAATGTGCGAGTATTTGTATGTTGGGAGAGATTGATCATTTGATTTTGGCCTGATGATTTGGGTTTTTCAATGACAAATAGATTGTCTAGGATCAGTCCCTTCAGTAAAAGTTGATTCCCCCAAGAGACCAAAAATTTATTGTTTACTTGAGAAAGATTACATCCTTTGCTTGCCAAGAGTCTAGGGCTAATTAGATTCACAACAATATCGGGCACGTAGACGCAGTCTTCCAATGTGATAACATATTTGTTCCATTCTAATCTGACAGCTCCAGTTCCACATACCTTAAGGTTCGCTTCTAATTTCCCAGTTTTGATTTCTTCCGGTTCTTCTTGGAGTTTAATGGAGGAAAAGAACTTGAGATTGTTAAATATGTGAACGTTAGCTCCGGAATCTAAGAGAAGATTGGGGTTATTGTTTGCGTTGATCCAGAGTGTTAACAATGCGTGGTAGTTAATCGTGGGAGTTTTTCTCATTTTGATTTTCCATTCATTTTGCTGCTCAATCCACCATTCAGGAGCTGTTTGGGGGTGTAGATGAAAAAAGGAGGCTTCAGAGTGTCGAGCGTTTGGATCATGATATCCTTCTTGACACCTCATTTTAGTCTTCTTTTCTTCTTTGTGAGTTTTAGTTTTTGTTGACACCAGGGATACATCCGCAGATGGTTTACTAGGAATTGCTTGGGCTTTTCTTTTGTTATGATACTGAGTGAGATGGTTGAAAACTGTATCTACAGTTAGTTGTTTTTCCACGTGCATTGTCTGTTGCTTGAGGTTTTCTAGGACCAAGGGAAATTTGAAGAGTACAAGGTAGGCAAGGATGTCCTTGGGTAACTTGATTCCAATGTCTGTCATCCTTGTGATGGCTTTGCGCATTTCTGTGATGAAGCCTTTGATCGTGTGTTTGCTGAAGGTTGAGTGGAGGAAGTTATTAAAGACCCTTGCCCTATTTGCTGTTTTGGAAGAAGCAAATCTCTTGGTGATCTCGGACCATAGGAGTTTTGGGAAGGTCATGTTTGAAGAATTTACCACGTTTGCGTGCGTAGTACTGTCCAGTTTTGAAAGTATGATTGCTTGGATCTCTCTATCTTGCTTAGAGGAAAGGGGGCCAGAATTTCTTGTGATTGCATCTTTAATATCTTTCAAGTCAAATAGCATTAGCATTTTATCCCTCCAGATCAAATAGTTTTCTTCGTTGAGCGGAGGGATGGCATCAACGGAAGCTTTCAAGGCCACCTGGTGGAAGAAGTCGGCTGCAATTGCTGGTTCGGTCATAGTTGTGAGGTTTGTCTAGATTTGGTTAGAGTTAGTTGGCAAACTTGGGCTTTTAACCGTGTTGGATACGTGGTTAGATTTCTGTAGGACTAAGAACCAGCAATGGCTGAGCAAAGAAGAATAGAAACAAATGTAAGAAAAAAGAGTTAGAAAGATAAAAAGAAGAAAATAGAAGAGCTTCCTACAGCTTGGCCGGAGACTAGTATTGATAGTGGTGGCGAGGTTGATGCTGAGAGAGAATCATGTGGTAGGACAGAGGCTAGATAGGCAGATGAAATATAGATTGTGAGATAGGGAGACTGAATGGAGAAGGAATCAGATTAAGAGAACATTGAGGATATTTGGAGGAGTGACATCTTACCAGGAAAGGATTATTTGAAGAAGGTTGGAATGGAACTTGAGAAGTGAGGTGATGTATGAGACAGAGGTACAAGACATATAAGAAGGAGTAAGGGAGAAAATAACAGAAGGAAGAAAGAAAATGAAAAAGGGAATAGAAAAAAAAAGGGAAAGGAGATTGGGCTCCAAGAGTTCATTGTAGATGAGAGACACGGGCAAGTGAGGGTGCGCGGAGAGTGTATCATCCTGCGCACCAGAGCGCGCAGAGGGGGGAAGAATAGCGTGGATGTGTGGAGTCGGGGATAGAATCTTAACAGTTGGCTGAGTGGTGAGTTGGTTGGGAGGCGAGATCAATGAGTTGATGAAGTTGAGAGAAGTTAAAAGAGGAGGAGCCTCCCATCACCGCGCTCTGAAGGTTGATTCAAGGGTGAATGAGCAGTGACAGGATTTGTGAAAGAGTGGGACAAGCGGGCTGTCCCGCGAGTTTGAGCCGTGAAAGGGAAGTCCCCGCAAGTACCAAACGTGAAAGGGTCTTAATCTTCTACAATTTAAATATGTTGTCATCATTGTCTTGTTGTTTAAAAAACTGCAGTTGTTGAAATGAACAATAGGTCCCTAGTACTCCTGCGCTAGGTCTCCAAGGAAAATGCAAACAATGCCGTCTACAAACATTTCCTTTTAAATTTCCTTTAAATAGCAAGCAGGTGTTAAATACCTCAGTGGCTTCCACAAGTCAAGTATGAAGTCAAAGGTCTGCACTGCAGTAAAATATCATATACTGTCAGTGATGTGTAAAGTTAACAGACTGAAGAATTGAATTATCAGGAATTTTTATAGAAATGGAAAACAACAGCGCAGCAACAGCACAAGCAGAGAAGAGAAATAACCTGAAGAACCAAAAGAGATAGACAACTGAGCGCAAAGAATTTGGACGAGTCACTTGGTAGACTGCAGAGAATTGGTCTTGAGAACTTGAGTAGAGTTGCCTTGACTGAGGAGATGCTTGACAGTCTTTGGAGGATTGAGTTGAGTAGAGGTTGGCCGATTAGCTTTTGGAAAGATGACAACAGCAATGAAGAATGAGAGAAAGCATGAAAAGAAGCAAAAGAACTTACTTGACCAAGAGGACCTGAGAGCCCTAAGGCAAACTCAGGATTTCAGTCAATCAGCACAAGTATTATTTGAGAGATCCAGATCTGGAGTATTCACACAGTGTGGGGCTTGAACAATGCAGGCCAGACACAAAAGCAGGACAGAAGCATAAATAAGTGAAGAATACAAAAAGAATGAGAGACATGGCACATAGATGAAGTTCAAAGTAAAATTTGTGAACTTATGACACCCTCCCTGGATTTGAAATTTATTGCACATGCAGAATGGAGAGACACTTCATCAGCGGTAATCTTGAGAGAGCTTTGGTTAGAAAGTTGACACAGTTTTCCTTGGAAGAGGTCTTCTTTAGTTGGATGGTTTCCTTAGCTATTTGTTCCCAAATGAAGTGATGCCGCAAGTCAAGGTGTTTTAATTAGAAGCTTGACTGATTGGCCTGCTGCATATCAAGTTTAAAACAGCCTTCTTTTTCCTCATGAATCAGAGTTGGAAAGATTAACTTGCATCTGAAAACTTCACATAAGAATGTTTGCATGCAGAGAACTTCTTTCAATCCATCACCAACCAACTTGTATCTTCCTTTGGTTGAAGAGAGAGAGACAATTGCTTGTTTTCTTGATTTCCAAAAAATAAGGTTGCCATTCCAAGTAAAAAAAATCCGGGAGATAGAGAAATTCATTGAGGGGCACATGGTTCAATTGGAGTCTGAAAAAGCAGTGAATGGTTTGTTCAAGTTCACCGCAGTGAATTCAATACCTTTGCTGGTGGTGTGAAATAGATAGTTCAGCACCTTCAGCGCATCATTTCAATGAGAAAGACTTGGGGAGTTGAGGAACTGGGCCAGGTAGTTGACTGGGAAAGCAATATCTGGTCTGGTGTTGACACTGATATGATTGAGCTCTCAAATGAGTCTTTGATAGTTTAGACCTGAAGAGAAAAAGGAAGTTTGTTCTTTTTTGGTTCCAGGGAGGAGTTTGCCATAAGTTGCAAACAGAACCAAGTGTTCCTTAAACTTTGGAAGGGTTTATTTGGCGGAAGTAGTCTTGATTTAAGTCTCTTGAGAGAGCTTGATCAAACCAGGGACCTGACAAATGTCAATTCCCAAGAGAAGCTTGGATTCTTGAATATACTTCACCTTGGACCGGAGAAAAATGAGATTCACAAACTTCTTGGGCTTCTTGCTGAATATTGAAATGGCATTGACATGAATGTATAGCCATGTGTCTTTGGAAAAGAAGACGCAGTGATTGCTGTTGCATCTTTTGAAGCCAGATTCTAAGAGCCAGTTGCTGAGAGTGACGTACCATGATTGCAGGGCTTTCTTTTGGCCATATAGCCCTTTCTTGAGTTGGAGTGTCTTTCCATTTGCTACCTCCACATTTGGAGGCGCTAAGATATGAATCCCTTCCCCAAGAGGGGCGTTCAGAAAGGCAACTTTGACTTTGAGTTGGTGGAATTTGAGGTCGTTGCAAAGGGAAAATGCAATGAGCAGTCAAAGAGAGCTCTTGTTGCCAGTGGATGCAAATGTGTTGACAAAGTAAACTCCCTAAACCTGATTGAAACCCTGCACACAGATTCTTGCCTTGAACTCCACAATTTTGTTTTTCTCATTCCGTTTGGTTCTGAACACTCAAATACACTTAATCTTGGAGACATTGCCATCCTCCTCCACCTCCTTCCACACATTGTAACTGTTGATATTACCCACCTCTCTTGCTATTGCATTGATCCATTAAAATTTTTACTTGCTATTGAGAGCTTGATTGAGAGTTTTTGGGTCTTCATAGTCAGCATCAACCATGTAAAGCTGTGATTCCAGCCTTCTGGGATGATTGAGGATATTACCAGTCAAGATTTCAAACTTGGGTTTATCCTGGTTAGTTGCTGGCAAGGAATTCAAAGCGTCTTGAGGCCTGTTGGCAGAGATTTCTGAATCAGATTGAAAGGTAAGGGATCTGATTGTGGTCATGGTTAATGTCATTGGGATTGGTGAAATACTGCAAGTTGGGGGTTTTTTCAGGTAGGGGATCTGTGTTGGATGGGGAAGGTTCAGAGCCAGAAAAGTTTTTTTCCAGGAAACGTACATTTGCTGAGATGATGAATTTGTTGTTCAAGGGATTGAAAGCTTGGTAATTGGAGAAGTCCTTTCCAAAACCAACAAGAATCCCCTTGAACCCGGATTGAGAAAGCTTAGAGTGTCAAAGATGTTTGGAAATGATGACTATAGAGGTGCAGCCAAAAGGCTTCAGAAACTTGTAGTTGACAGTTTGTTTGTACCAGAGTTTTTGGGGAATGAGGTTATTGTTGGAGGAAACAGGGAGCAAATTGAGGAGATTTGTGGCAGTTTTGACTTCTTCTCCCCAGAGTCTGCTCATAAGCTTGGCCTGTAACATGAGACAGGGTTTTTTTTGAGAATTGATCTATTAGCTTGTTCTGCAAGTCCATTATGTTTTGTGGAGTAAGGAGGTGACAGGAGATGATCAATCCCAGCTTCCTTGCAGAAGAGCTTGAATTCTTTGCCAATGAACTCACCTCCATTGTTGGTCAGAATTTTGATGATTTTAGATTTGTGTTGCCTTTCAGCCATTTTGGTGTAGGCTTTGAAATCATCTAGGGTTTCTGCTTTTGTTTTGAGTAGGGAAATCTATTTGAACCTGGAAAATTGCTTGACAATGGTAAGAAAGTACCGGCTTCCACCAAAAGTGGGCGTAGAGAATGGTCCAACTTGGTCCATGTAGACAGTTTCCAAGATACGTGTTACTGGTTTAAATTGACTGTTGAACGGTTTCAAGATCATCTTCCCCACTTGGAAGGTTTCACAATTTGAGAAATCTGTCAAGTTGGCTTTGGGAAAAAGGATTGTCCTTTTGGCATTTCTGGGATGGCCCAGCTTATTGTGAAGGTTGGAAGGAGTAGAAACTGAATAATGAGCTTTGGCTTTCTTTGGTTCAAGTCTCACTCCGCACACTTTGAGAAGATTGTTCAAATTAGTCCCATAAAGATCAAAGTTTTCCAAGGAGATGGAGGATCCAGAGAATCCCACTTTCTTGATTACAAATTTCTTGGCCTTAAGTTGGGACAGAGAGATCAGAAATTGGTTGATTTTGGGTAACAGCAAAACATTGTTCAATTTCATTTGAACACCATCATGGTTGAGAATGAAGGCTTAACCAATTGCCACAGTGTCAAGAGCATTGTTGTTGCTTTGGGTTCCAATTTTGAAAGAAGTTTCTTGAGGGTTGAAGATACAATGGGAATCATTAACAATGTGATGCAAGGCTCCTGAATCAAGTACAGGAAGTAAGGAAGGAGAAGGAGAAGGTTTGTTTTAAAGATCAATCTGGGCGCTGAAGTAGGCACACAGTTCGTGGAGGAATCCTCAGAGGGTTGAGACAAGGGTGTGTCAGCAAGATGAGCTTGTCCTTGGGGATTTTTGGAAGGTCTGAGATGAGGTTGGATTTGCCAACAGCTTTCCAGATGTTCAGCAAGGGGATTGTGTTTATTCTTGGTGCAGCGGTTTTTAGGAGGTTGATGCCTTCTTTACTTGGTGTCCAAGGAATTGTATAGGGCAATGTTAGAATACGTATGCACTTACGTGTGTGCTACATATAAGTGTAATCCAAATGAGATGCACATATGGGCCTCTCTGGCCCATTGGACACTCACACAGACCATACGGGCTTGTGTGGATGTCACTGATTTGGGGAAACTGGCCTCAAAACGCGTGAAACAGGCTCATTGATACACGGGCCCTAACGGGCCAGGTGGGGGATATGGGCAAGTACAGCCAGATGGGCTTGTATGGGCGTATTGGGCCCAAGGTTTATTTTGGACATACTTGGCCAGACAGGCTGGCCTTTCAAAGTATGTTTTACTTAGTTTTGGGGCTTTGGGCGGCCCATTGGGGCAGACGCCCATGTCTCAGCCCGGTTTGGGCTGCTGCCTGTGTTGCAGCCTGTTTGGGGCTGCCTCCTGCTTTGCGGCCCGCTCAGGGCCGCCGCCCGTGTTGCCGCTGTAAGACTCCAGACGGTGCTAGGCCGTGGCAGTTCTGTGGAGGGGAAAGTTGCTGTTTAGGCTGCCCTCCTGGGTGCTACCAAAATATTTAAATGTAACCAAGATCAAATTCCAGAGCCTGGTAAATGGGGAACCAAATGCAAGAGGATAAAGATTATAGTAGTCAGTAGCTGGGAGACAACACTATCTGAGGAAAGATGATGTGGGGGAAAACTTGAATAGAAGGAGTCAAGAATTGTTCAGAATTTGACAAGACAAGGCAATTGTGAGTGAAAACGCCCAAAAGCTAATAGCTCTGGTCGTCAGCAGGAGCTTAGAAAAGATCAACTCAATCCCAAACAACCTCCAGGTTCTCAATGAACCTGCCCAACTCTCCGCAATAAAGCGCTTGAAGGGTACCAGATAACTGTGGGTGGCTGCACAAGACAAAGCTAATTGTTTCAAGAAGCTCTAGAAGCAAAACAATAACTGATTCAAACAAGAATAACCCAACACTTCTCAAGGGACTCAAGAGTAGCGTGGTGGAATTCAACTTCAAAAGAGATGAAGGGAGTTTTAACAATCCAGGTTTTAAGCTTAATAAAACCTCTTCAGTCAAACGTGACTGGGTCCAGAAAGATAATCAAAGGATGATCAGGACCAGTATGGTTGGATAAAAGGATCAGGAGTGGTGTAACACACTCAAGAATTCAATTAGTCAAATTCTTCTTCAACCAGCAAAGCTATTGGTTGGTGATAAGGATCAAGTATCTAGGGGTTTGAGTATAGAGGCTCAAGGATCAAAGGGAAATCATAGATATACCCAAATTTGTTTGTCTCAGATAAAGGGGAATGAAGACCCCACAGATGATGTATTTCAAGAGGATACTGAGGATCTTAGGATGTGGTGTGTGTTAGGATACCATGTGTTGATCTGATGTGATGTAGGATGTTCTGATTATCCCCCAAAAGGCAGGGTAGAGCCCTTCCTTATATGGGCAGGAGGCCCTGTTAGACTATGTGCAAGGGATACTACAAATGGAGCGGAAAAAGAAAGAAATAATTTTTTTTTGATTTTCAGATTTTTAGGTGATCAGAAAAATTTGATCACGCAGGCCAGTGAAAATCCAGCCTGCCTGACCGGGGTGGGATTTTTCTCATCCCTTCAACAACTTTCGCGTCCGTCTGTGGAGGGGCGCGCGCGATAATACCGGAATCACCCACCCCTCGCCCAAAGGCGGAAGGGGTGGGAAAGGAAAACAGATCAGACCGCCCAAGGATGTCCACGGGAAGTAGTCAACACTCTCCACCCCCACCCGGAGATGGAGGGAGAGTCCCAGGAAGGGTGATGGATTGGTTGGGGAGCGGCTGGGGGGTCAGATGGGGAATCAAGTTTGGCCTCGAGTTGGATGATTTGATGACACTCAACCAATTGATGAAAATTGATGAATTGATGATGGTGGGAAGATAGGAGTGGCTAAGATTATTTGAATTTACCACTACCGGTGACCAAAAATTGTTTCTTGGCACCCTGATGAGTCTTGAGTTTTGATCTGAGCCTTCTAAACTTTTTGGATGCCCCAATTGATTTCCATGGTTGGTTTGGGGTGGATGAGAAGAAGGAAGCAAAGGATGACGATGATGATGAGTGATGAGCAACGCGCAAGGATGAGGATGAGGATGAGCAATGCGCAACGATGAGGATGAGCGATGCACAACAATGACAATGAGGAGGAGCGACGCGCGAGGACAGTTTTTTTTTTTTTTTTTTTTTAAAATTTTTGAATTCTTTTCCCAAGGTGTCCCAAATGGTTCACCACATCTCTCCCCAACTTACAGACTGTCCCTAGTCTGCATCATCATTTTGAAAACATGAAAAAGAAAAAAAAAGAAAATAATTGGCTGTTTCTTGATCCTCTTAGTAAAAAAAAAATGTTGAAACCCATCTTGATCCATCCAAAAGAGCCTAAATGTGGAGAAGATAAAATAAAAGGCGTCCCATGTGCTCACGTATGTGGCATAAAGTAGAGTTTTTACAAAAAAACCCAGCAGAAGACCCTGGTGGTGCACAATAGGGAGGACTTACTTTGAACCCAAATTGCCCCCACAACAATAAAATCTCTTAACTTGATCAGCAGAGAACCTTCTAGCCAACTGAGTACCATCCAGTTCTTCCAAAACATAAGATCCACCTCTAACTTTACAAACCACTCTATAAGGATAATTCCAACGATTCAAAAAAAGGTTTCCCCACTGAGTCTCTAAAGATTGATTATAAGCCAAACCAGATCACCAGGCTTTAAAGGATCCCTGATTTGATTTAGATGTTTATATTCCCAATACTGAACTGATTTTGCTCTTGATTCCATCATCTTCTGATAAGCTTTGTTACAAATATCTTCACTCAGCTCCAGTTGCTTTGATCTGGAAACTAATAGGTCAGTAGTTGAAGAAACCTGTTCCCAAGAGATGCCCAAGAAAGACTCCATTTCAAGATCAAGAGGAAGAACAGCCCTTTGACCAAAGATGATTTCATAAGGAGAGTAGCCAGTGGTTTACTTGGTGGAAATTCAATCAGAGAAGAAGACCAAGGGGAGAAACTTTTCACAATTCTTTCCACTTTCACCAGCCAGTTTAACCAGAGAAGCCTTCAAGGGAGCATGGCCTCTTTCCACCATGCCTTGTCCTTCAGGATAATAGGGAGTAGTAACTCTATTTTGCCCAGGAAGCAATTGGATCATTTCAGCCAGTTTTCCACCAATTTTGGAGCCACCATCAGTAGAATAAGATCAAGCCAAACCGTAAAGCATTGTCCAATTCTCATGAAGGAAAGCTGCCACAGATTCAGAACTAAGGTTCCTAAGGAATTTGGCTTCAACCCATCCGGAAAAATCATCTCTAGCCACAATGAGGTACTTAGCACCACCTGCCTTGATATGAACCACATCCATAGCAACCCTTCCAAAGACAGTGAACTCCCCAGTAGGATAGCAAATTTCAGCTGGAAGCCTAAGATCACGTTTTTGACAAACTTCACAATTATTGCACCATTGAGAGACAGATTTCTTCAGAGATGGCCACCAGAATTGTTTGGATAATCTTCAATAAGTTTTGGTTTCCCCACAATGACAAAGGCCCTCATGTAGACTTTCAAGGATCAAATCTTGCTTAGCTGGGATAGTAACAAAAACAAGCGCACAAGGAGTTCCTCTTTTCATAAGCCTAGAACCTTGGACAAAGAAACTAGAGGACTTTCTTTTAAGGGATTGGAATTCTTTGGCGGAGAGATCAGGGGGTCTTTGGAGAGTTGACAGGTACTGCTCTAACTTAAGCCAGAAACCTTGTTGGAAACCAGAGTAATCTTGGGAGGAGAAAGCAAAAACAGGGCGGACCAAAGGTTCTTCCTCATCTAAATCCATTCCAACATCCGATTCATCATCTCCAATAGGTCTTCTAGAAAAACCATCAGGCATAGTAAAAGATTTCCCAGGCCTATGAACAATATCAAAAGAGAAAAGCTGGATAAAAGATACCCAGCAAGTCATTGGAGAATTTGGAAGACTGGGAGCATTGATAATTTCCACAATGAATCAAGCGTCAACTTGCAATTCAAATTGTTGTCCCTAGAGTACTGTTTGGAGTTTCTTCAGCATTCTGGCCACACCACAGAGTTCCAGTTTGGGCTGAGAGTATCTAGATTCCACATCCGAAAATAGAAAAGATTCATAAATAACAGGGCGGTCCAAACCATTTTCATCTTTCTGAGTAAGGACAGCCCCAAAAGATTGATAACTAGAGTCAAAAGCCAATTTTATTTTGCTAGCTCCATGCCCATAAGAGATCTTTTTCAGAACTATGTCTTTCCAACAATAGTTTTGAGCAACTGAAATGATTGTTTTCAATCTTGGGTCCAAATCCATTCAACTTCCTTTCTGGTTAGACAACGGAAGGGTGCACAGATTTTGGATAGAGAGGGAATGAAGATCCTGACATAAGTTACAACACCTAGGAAACCTCTAAATTCAGTTGGATTTATTGGAGTAGGCCAGGAGATGATTTTGTTGACTTTAGAAGGTGCAATACTTCTTCCTTCCTTGCAGACTTTATGACCAACAATTTCCAAGGCAGGGACACAGGAAGAAATTTTTGATCCAGAGACAGTAAGACCAGATTCCTCAATTCAAAACAAAATCCTTTCCAAGATAGTAGCATACTCCCAGATAAATCGTTGAATTCCTGAGTGCCAAGGTAAGAGCTCATTATCATAGTCAGAAACTGGACCTTTAATTCCACCATCATCAATAAAGATACCAGCATGATCCGGGATTTTGTCTTGGAGGATCCACATCATCTGAGCCTGATAGACTGCAACCAAGTAGGTGGCACCTTGAGGCAATCGAGTCAGTTGAAATCAACCAAGAGGAGTATGGAAAGTAGTGAGAGGGCGAGAAATAGGATGCAAATATTGTTTGTCATAGCCCCCCATGATGTCTCCTAGACCATAAAAGGCTCTCCCAGAGAAGGATTCAAAAAATTCTTCAGTGGCAGGAGGAACACCAGAGTCCTTAATAGTAACTTTATTGAGAGGTTGGAGATCATGAACTACTCTAAGTTTACCATTACTCTTTAAAACACAGAAAACAGGGCTAGAGTAACTGGAGCTTGACTGTTCATATAGACCGGTACAGACTTGTTTGCGGACCAACTTGATGAATTTTTCAAGTTTTGCAGCAGGAATAGGGATCTTTTTCTTTTGCCAAGGATCATGTTCAACTACAGGGATGATATAAGGGAGACCATAGGATTCTTTCAAGAGACCTCTCTCTTCTTCACAGAATGCAATAGATTTTTCCCTTAGAGATAAGATATTTTTGATCAAATTTAACTCATCAGGTAAAAGCCATCCATCTGGACCAAAGTTGACCACCTTCAATCGTTCTTCAGTGACACAACCACAAGGTACAAAGGGGCCAGTAAGAGAGTGAGATAGACCACAATAAGTATCATGAGATAGAGGAGGACGCATGAGAGGAGGATTGATATTGAGAGGCATGGGTTGGTTGACAGGCTGGACCTTTTTCGCAACTGGCTTATACTTAGTGGCAAAAGAGAGAATTTCTTGTTTCCTCCAAGCATTCACCAGCAAGACCTGAGTACAAAAACTGAGACCAGATTCCAACATCCTCCAAGTTTGATGTTCCATAAAATTTTCAAAAGGTGCCTTTTCCATAAAAGAGGATCCAAAAGATAACGCTTTGCTCACATTTGTGGCACAAGGTAGAGTTTTGAAAACTATGGTAGAAGAATGCCCTGATGGTGCACAATTGGGAGGACTTACTTTTACCCCCAAGTGCCTCCACTGGAGCCCATACTCCTCCATACCAAAACCATTAAGAAAAGAATTGAGATCAGGATCTAGTTTATACTCATTGCGGAGAATCAAACCAGAGCTAGAGGAAGATTGATCAGTGATAAGAGTGCAATGAAAAGAAGAAACAACAGGGCCAGAGAGAAGAGAAATATTTTTGGAATTTTGTTTTTTAACATTTTTTTGATTTTGGACATTTTTGAGATCAGAAGAAAGAGATGAAAAGGATGAAAAATATGCCTCAGAGATAAAAGTTGGCCCTATATTTGAATTCTGAGGCTTAGAAGAACTAAAACTGTCAGTATTACCAACTATTCTGCTAAAAAATGAGAGGAGTTAGAAGAGTCCTTCTGCTTCCCCTTCAGAACCAATTTAGGTGAAAAACCAGGGAAATCTCTTTCCCAACAACCAGAATCCAAAGAACAGAGAGGAACTTCAATCTTCCTACCATCAGCATCAGGAAGAAGAATTCTCTCCCCAAATTGATTGGAAAACATCAGGGTGGCTCCAAAGTCTATTAAGAAAGGATGACCCAAAATCATAGGACCTTCCAAACAAGTGATCCAAAAGTGACAGGTTCCAACAATATTTTGACCAATTCAAACTGGCAAATCCTCAGCAATACCCACCAACTCACAAGATTGATTCCCAATTCCATAAACAGCAGAGTTGAAGCTGACCCTTGGACTGAGATTGAGCTTGCAGGCCATTGCATCCAAAATTACCCAGAATTGACAAGTAGAGAAACCGTTTTGGATGAGTCACCTAGAGAGCATGGTAAAAATCCAAGATGAAAAGAATAAAGATTTGGATTGGAAGGAAGATCTGTTCCACCGGAGTCTTCCATCAAGGTTCCAGAGGAAACTTTCAATTCGTCAGGACCAATCTCCACACGTTGCCGAGAAACCCATTTCTTCATGCCTTCAGCCACAGATGGTGAGATGGAAAGGAGTTCAGCCACAGATAGATCGGGGATTTTAAGATCAGAGATTTCCTTTAATACCCCTTCCACAGCGTTGGGGTGGTCTTTGGAAAATCCCCTTTCAAATCAAACCTTGGGTTGAGTTGGAAGAGGAAGTTCAGGTGAGGGTGGCACTATAACTGGATCAGTTGGTGAAGGTGATTTGGATGGCAGAGGAGCAGGATCAGAGTATTCTGGGAACCGATCCATGAGGGGTTCCTTTTCTACTTCCATGTCTTCTACCTCATAAGAAGGAGGCTCCAGTGAAGATTGACGTTTGAAAGGTTTTCAAAGAATTGAAGATGGAACAGGATGAGCTTTATGAGGTCTGTGTTCTTCATTTTGTTTCCTAGCTGGATCAGATTGATAAGTTCCAGAAAAGTTGGAAGAAGAGACAGCAGGAGGATACCAAGGTTGAATAGTTCCACAAGCAGATCAAAAATCAAAAGAGGCCAAGGATGCCTTCTTGGGAGCAGAACGCTGGAAAGAGGCCACCACATGACAAATTGGACAAGATGAATCAAAAGGGATAAGTGCACCATTAGGAAGAAAGAAGTTACTCCCTTTCTGTTCCACCAACATTTCCTCCTTGTGTTTCTGGAGTTCAGGACAGAAACCAGTTCTATGACCTTCTCTGTGGCAATAATAGCAAACTATTGTTGAACTAGGAACAGAGTTGGAGGGTTTAGGGACAGCCAGAGAGGAGAGTTTCTGATCCATTTTATTCTCAAAAGCTTGCAGGAGTTTGGTGATCTCATCAATAGTAGGTGTTTCCCGGTGGTTCTGAGGATTTGGTTTAGGTTTGCGATTGGCTTCCATCTTATTCATGATTTCGTTAGATGCTTGAAAAGAGGGGGCAGAGGCTAGTTCAGTGATTCTAGGTTTTTCAAAGGTGAGAGCTGTTTGACCTTTCATTACTTTATCCACAGTATTCCTAAGAACCATCAAAGCAGGGAGCTTGAACCAATTATCTCTTGTAGTGATCATGGATCCAGATTTCACCAATTCATCCTTAATTCTTTCCTGCACTCCTGGAGAGAAAGACTGAAAAAATCGCACTCAAATTTTGTCCACCGTATCAATGTGATTGTTTTGGATAAGATAGGATTGGATAGGGTCCCAAGATTTTCTGAAAGCTTGATAATCAGAGGCTGAGGAGATACCACCATTGGAGGTCCATTGAGAGACTAGGGCATCCAGATCTTGGAGAGTGAACCTAGCTATATCAATTTTGCCCCAATAGGCAATCATTGCCTCCTTAAGAAGTACCCAGTCATGGGATTCAAATCCATAAAATGATTCAATCACTTCCATGACTTCATCAGAGGAGATAAATAATTGCAGTTGATAAGCCATGTCATATTTTCTGGCACCGTCCACTTCAGCAGCCATCTCGTAGGAATCCAGGAACTGTTCAACATTTCTACCGTTAAAGCATAATTTCTTGTTCTGAGGTTTGATCTTAATCATCTTGGCCCAAACAGAGGTAGAAGGGGTACCAATAGATTCCATTTTGACAAAATATTTCCTAAGGGATCCAAAGAACAGATTCACAAAGTGGCTCACAAGTTTGGCAAGGGTAGGGTTGATAAAAAAAAACTAGGATCAAACCCCTTGATGGTGCACAATTGGGAGGACTTGCTTCTGGAAAAATTTGCCTCCACGGATCAGATCAAGATGATAACAGAAACACAGAAAAAAAGAAGAAAAAAAACAGAAAAGAGAAAAAGATTGGATTTCAATGTTGATTCCACAAATTTGGGACTGTAAATCCCAAGGTTTCTGGT
Source organism: Puccinia polysora (assembly GCA_025617555.3). Taxonomy (NCBI): domain Eukaryota; kingdom Fungi; phylum Basidiomycota; class Pucciniomycetes; order Pucciniales; family Pucciniaceae; genus Puccinia; species Puccinia polysora. The sequence goes on from CM062618.1 coordinate 52,972,974, forward strand.
TTGATCCCAGCCCGGGGGACCAAATGTAAGACTCCGGACGGTGCTAGGCCGTGGCAGTTCTGTGGAGGGGAAATTTGCTGTTTAGGCTGCCCTCCTGAGTGCTACAAAAATATTTAAATGTAACCAACATCAAATTCCAGAACCTGGTAAACGGGGAACCAAATGCAAGAGGATAAAGATTATAGTAGTCAGTAGCTGGGAGACAACACTATCTGAGGCAAGATGATGTTGGGGAAAAATTGAATAGAAGGATTCAAGAATTGTTCAGAGTTTGACAAGACAAGGCAATTGTGAGTGACAAAACCCACAAGCTAATAGCTCTGGTTGTCAGCAGGAGCTTAGGAAAGATCAACTAATCCCAAAAAACCTCCAGGTTCTCAATGAACCTGCCCAACTCTCTGCAATCAAGCGCTTGAATGGTAGCAGGTAACTGTGGGTGGCTGCACAAGACAAAGCTAATTGTTTGAAGAAGCTCTAGAAGCAAAACAATAACTGATTCAAACAAGAATAACCCAACACTTCTCAAGGGACTCAAGAGTAGCGTGGCAAAATGAAACTTATGCAAAATAAAGGGAGGTTTAACACTCCAGGTTTTATTAAGCTTAATGAAAACCACTAAGTCAATTGTGACTGATTCCAGAAAGACAATCAGAGAACAATCAAGACAAGTATGGTTGAAAAAAAGGATCAGGAGTGGTATAACACACTCAAGAATTCAAGAAAATGAATTCTTCTTCAACCAGCAAGGCTATTGGTTGGTAAAAACGGATAATCCCACAGAGGGGCGGATCAAGGATTTGAGTATGTAGGATCAATTATATAGAAGAAATCATAGATAAACCCTGGAGAAAATTCTCAGATAAATGGCATGGTCCTCAAGGATTTATAGACTGTATTGGATGATGATGATATAATGATTGATTGATGGATGATGGTGCAAAAAGGCAGGGGAGGGCCCCAATTTTATGGAAAAGAGACCCTGTGTACTATTTACAAGGAGATAACACAAATGAAAGCAGATTTTTTTTGACAAATGAAAGATTGATGAGGATGATGAGAGAAAATCCAGACTTACAAATGCATGAATCATGACCTGAAAAATCAAAAAGTACAAAAAAAACTGGGAGGGGGGGTTCAGATACCCCTGCCAAGCTTCTGCAAATTTGTTGAGAATATCTTACCCTATCCAACTTGCGTCAATCTGCGGAGGGTTTTGTGCAAAAACAATGGGTGATACTAAAAAGAAGGAGGATGGGGCAATTTCTGATGGTTGCGGGTCAAGCAAGCTGGCAGGTGAGGGAACCAACTGCCGCAAGTGACAAGATGGGTTCAACCAACCTCAGGATGATGATGGTGATATAGGATTGGGTGATCTTGACAACAGATTGAGAGGGGCAAGTGACAGCTCCAAAAACCGCCGTCAAGGAGGATTGGTGAAGGGTGATTGAACAATTGGCCTTTGCCAATGGGGATGGATGATGATGAATGTCAATGGAAAGGGCCTTGCATGACAAATGCAAGATGGTCAATGCAAGATGGCTGCTTGATAGTTGATTAGGGTGATGGGGTGACAGGGATTAGGAAGGGATAATAATGTATAGTAGTTTTGTGCCAGACGTTTGTTGAGGAAAAGCACCAATGGCCACCAGAAATCAATTGCTAGTCCATCAGATGCCAAAATTGGTGGTGATGTCAATGCGGTTCATGATGATGTTGGCCATTGGCAAGCTGGATAAAGGAGGGATTGAGCAATGGTGGTGATGGCCGTCTGTTTGTCACTGCCATCATTTTGGCGGGGATTTTGATAGACCAAAAGTTGATGAGGATGACAATGATTAATGCAGATGGGGATGATGATGATTGAATGCGCTTGGCCAAAAATACAGGCAGCAAGCGCAGCAAGCAGGAGTTGGACAGAGATCTGCAGATTGGAAAACCCTGGAGATCCCTTCCTAGACTGCTAGGACAGGGAGAAGCTGGAGAAGCATAAAATGGAAGAGTTGCCATAGTCACACAGGAATTTTTTTTGATGAAGATAGTCAGATGAAAGAATATAAAAATATTTTTTTTTAGAAAATTTCCCCTTTTTTCTGAGGTGTCCTGGATTGGTCACCACATCTCTCCCCAACTTACCAACTTTCCCTAGTCTGCATCTTGATTTTTAAGATATTAAGAAAAAGGTGGAATACAACAAAATTGAGCAGAAGAATGGCCATTTCTTGATCTTGAGAGTGATTGAAGAGTTGAGAAAAATCTTGATCAATCCAAAAGAGCCCTAGAAGTGGCAGAGAAAAAACAAATAGGGAGTCCCAGGTGCTCACGTATGTGGCATACAGTAGAGTTTCACAACAAAAATGCAGCAAATGAACCTGGTGGTGCAAAATTGGGAGGACTTAATTCTGAGATAAGTTGCCCCAACAACAATTAAACTTCTTAACTTGATCAGCAGAGAAACTTCTGGTAAACTGAGTACCATCCAGCTCTTCCAAAACATTAGATCTACCTCTAACTTGGCAAACCACCCAATAAGGATCATCCCAGTGATTTGAGAAGAGCTTTCCCCACTTGGTTTCCAAAGATCAATCATAAGGTAAAACTAGATCATCAGGATTTGAGGGATCTCTGATTCAATTTAAGTTCTTATCTTCCCAATGATGAACCCATTTTTCTCTTAATTCCATCAGCTTCTGATAGGCTTCATCACAAACATCCTCACTTTGCTCCAGTTGCTTGGATCTATAAACTAATAGATCAGTGGTTGAAGACACCTCCTCCAAAAAGATACCCAAGAAGGATTCCATTTTCATATCCAAAGGAAGAACTGTTCTTTTAAAAAAGATGATTTCATAAGGTGAGTATCCAGTGGTCCGTTTGGTTGAGATTCAATAAGAGAAGAGAACTAGAGGAAGAAATTTGCAACAATTATTTCCACTTTCACAAGCCAGTTTAAAAAGTTAAGCCTTCAAAGGAGCATGGAATTTTTCCACCATGCCTTGGCCTTTAGGATAACAAGGAGTATTAAATCTATGTTTCGCAGGAAGAGATTGGATCATTTCAGCAAGCTGACCACCAAATTCAGAGCCACCATCAGTAGAGTAGGATTGAGCCAAGCCATAAAAGATTTTCCAAGTCTCATAGAGTAAAGCTGCCACTGATTCAGAGCTAAGTTTCATATGAAATTTTGCTTCAACCCATCCAGAAAAATCATCTCTAGCCACAATGAGGTACTTAGCACCATCTGCCTTGATATGAACCACATCCATAGAAATCCTCCCAAAGACAGTGGACTCCACAGTAGGATAAAAAATTTTGGCTGGAAGCCTAAGATCACATTTTTGACAAAATTCACAACTCTTGGACCATTGAGAAGCAGATTTCTTCAGGGATGGCCAGCAGAATTGTTTGGATAATTTTTGATAAGTTTTGGTTCCCCCACAATGACAAAGACACTCATGGAGACTTTCAAGGATTGAATCTTGTTTAGAAAGAAATAGAAACAACAATGAGAGCCCAAGGATTCCCTCTTTTTATAAGCCTAGAACCTTGTAAAAAGAAATTGGAAGAATTTCTTTTCAGAGATAAAAATTCTTTAGCAGAAAGATTGGGAGGTTTTTGAAGAGTTAAAGGGTAATGCTCTCATTCAAGCCAGGAACCTTGTTGAAAGCCACAATGATCTTGAGAGGAGAAGGAGAATACAGGTTGGATTAAAGGTTCTTCTTCATCAAAATACACTCCAACATCAGATTCATAATCTCCAAGAGGAGGTTGGGATAAACCATCAGGAATGGTGAAACATTTTCAAGGCCTGTGAACAATATCAAAAGAGAAAAGCTGCATAAAGGCCAATCAAAAAGTCATAGGAGCATTTGGGATGCTGGGATAATTTATCATTTCAATGGTGGATCAAGCATCAGCTTTTAATTTGAAATATTTACCCCAGAGGAGGGTTTGGAGCTTCCTCATCATTAGAGTTCCATTTTTGGTTGAGAACATCTGGATTCTACATCTGAAAATAACAAAGATTCATAATGACCAGGATGTTCCCCCCCCCCATCTTCATTTTCCTGAGTAAGAGCAGCCCCAACAGATTGATGACTAGAATTGACAGACAGCTTGATTTTTCCAGCTATAGGCCCACAAGAGATCTTTTTAAAAACTATGTCTTTACCAAAAATCATTTTGAGAAACTGAAACCAATTTTTGCAATCTTTGGTCCAAATCCATTTGAAATTAATCCTGGTTAAACAATGGAAGGATTCACCAATTTTTGATTAAGATAGGATAAAGATTTTAGCATAAGTCACAAAGCCTAGAAAACCTCTAACTTCAGTAGGATTGATTGGAGTGGGCCAAGAGATTATCTTTTTGACTTTTTCTGGTGCCATCCTTCTTCCTTTCCTGCGGAACACATGAACAAAAATTTCCAGAGCAGGGAAACAAGCAGCCAATTTGGATCCAGAGACAGTAAGTCCAGACTTCTTGATTCAAAAAATAATACTTTCCATAGTAGTAGCATATTCCCAGATGGATCAAAAAATCCTTGAATTCCAAGGTAAGAGCTTATTATCATAGTCAGAAACTGGACCTTTAATTCTGCCATTTTCAATAAAGATACCAGAATGATCATGGATTTCATCATGGAGGATCCACATCCTCTGAGCCTGATAGACTTCAACTGAATTAGTGGCACCTTGAGGCAATTGAGTAAGCTGGAATCAACCAGGAGGACTATCAAAAGTAGTGAGAAGGTGAGAGATAAGATGCAGGGATTGTTTTTCATAACCACCCATAATTTCCCCTAGACCATGGAAAGCTCTCCCAGAGAAAGATTCAACAAATTCTTCAGTGGCAGGAGGAATACCAGAGTCTTTAATGGTAACTTTTTTGAGAGGTTGAAGACCATGAACTATTCTAGGTTTACCATTACTCTTGAGGACAAAGAAGACAGGGCTGGAATAACTAGAAGTTGACTTTTCATATAGACCAGTACAAACTCATTTGCAGACCAACTTGATGAATTTGTTGATTTTAGCAGAAGTGATTGGAATCTTTTTCTTTTGCAAAGGATCATGTTCAACTACAGGGATGATACAGGGAAGACCATAGGATTCTTTCAAGAGAAACCTCTCTTCTTCACAGAAAGCAACAGATTTGTCCCTTAGAGATTAGAAATTTTTGATCAAATTTAACTCATCAGGAAGAAGCCATCCATCTTGACCAAAGTTTACCATCCTCAGAGGTTCTTCAGTGATACAAACATTGGGCACAAAGGGACAAGTAAGAGATAAAGATAAAACACATTAAGGATCAAGGGATAAATAAGGAGGCATGAGAGGAGGATCAAGGTTTAAAGGCATAGGCTGGTTGACTGGTTGGACCTTTTTTCATCTGTTTTATACTTGGTAGCAAAATAGAGAAGCTCTTGTTTCCTCCAAGAATTGAACAGGGAAACTTTACTGCAAAAACTGATACCAAGTTCCAACATTTTCCATTCCAAATGTTTGGAAAAGTTCTCAAAGGGTGCCTTTTCCATAAAAGAAGAACTATTAGATAATACTTTGCTCACATGTGTGGCACTAGTAAGGGTTTCCAAAACAATGGTAGAAGAATTCCCTGGCGGTGCAAAATTGGGAGGACTTAATTTTACCCCAAATTGTCTCCACCAAAACCCATATTCCTCCATACCAAAGCCACCCAGAATAGAATTAAGATCAGGATCTAGTTTATACTCATTGTGGAGATTCAAAACAGAACTGAGAGAAGATTGATCAGACCTAAGAGTACAAGTAAAAGAAGACAAAACAGATCCAGAGAGAGAAGAGATATTTTTTGAATTTTTTATTTTGACCTGTTTTTGATTTTGAGTGTCTTCCAGATTAGAAGAAAATGATGAGAAAAATGAAAAATAAGCCTCAGGGATGAGAGTGAATCCTTGAGTTGAAGTCCAATTCTGAAAAGAACTACAACTATTAGCAGGTTCCACTTTTTGCATAAAAAATGAGAGGAATTAGAGTTATCCTTCTGCTTCCCCTGTAAATACAATTTAGGAGGATGACCAGGGAAATCGCTTTCCCAAAAACAAAAATTCAAAAAAAAAGAGGAACTTCAATTTTTCTACCATCAGCATCAGGGAGGAGAATTAGCTCCCCAACTTGATCAGAAAACATCAGTTTCGCACCAAAATCCATTAAGAAAAGTTGGTCCAAGATCCTAGGACCTTCCAAAAAAAGCAATCCAAAAGTGACAAGTTCCAACAATATTTTAACCAATTCAAACTGGGAAATATTTAGCAATACCGACCAATTCACAAGATTGATTTGCTATCCCATAGACAGTTGAATTGAGGCTGATCCTAGGACTAAGCTTGAGTTTACAGGCTATGGCATCCAAGATTAAGTTTATCTGAGAACCAGAATCCACAAGAGGAAAAAAGGTTTAGCGGAATCGCCAATATAACAAGGAAGAAAACCAAGAGCAAAGGAGTAAAGTTTGGAATCAGAGGAGGGATTTGTTTCACCAGAGTTGTCCATCAAAGTGCCAGAGGAGACCTTTAATTTGTCAGGACTAATCTCCAAATGTCAACAAGAGACCCATTTCTTCATTTGTTCAGAAAAAGATGGAGAATTTTAAAGCAGTTAAGCCACAGATAGATCAGGAATTTTGACATCTGAAATTTTCTTCAATAACCCTTCCACAGCATTGGGGTGGCACTTTGAAATTCCCCTCTTGAAACAAACTTTGGGCTGTGTGGAGGGAGGAAGTTCAGGTGAAGCAGGAACAGAATCAGAAGGTTGAGGCAATTTAGATGAAGGAGGAGGATCAGAGTGGCCTTGAAACCTTTCCATGATTGGTTCCTTCTTTACCTTGATGTCTTTTACAACAGAGGAAGGAGGCTCAGGTGAAGACGTAAGTTTAACCATTTTTCAAAGAATTGAAGTTGGCAAGGAAGGAGCTTTATGAGGTTTGGGTTCCTCATTTTTAATCCCAGCTGTATCAGATTGATAAGCCCAAGCAAGACTGGAGGAGGAGATGGCTTGAGGGTACCAAGGTTGAAGGTTAGCTCAAGGAGATCAAAATTCTAGAGATGCCAAGGATGCCTTCATAGGAGGTGGTGGCTGATAAGAGGCCACCACATGACAAATAGGGCAAGATGAATCAAAAGGGATCAAAGGAACATTAGGAAGAAGAAATTGTTTGGCTTCTGATTCACCAACTTTTCCTCCTTCTCCTTTTGGAGCTCAAGACATTTACCAGACCCATGACCTTGCCTTTGACAGTAGTAGCAGACCAGAGTGGATTTAGGAACAGAGCTAGAGGGCTAATTAGTAGAAAGAGAAGAAATCTTTTGATGGATTTTGTTCTCAAAAGCTTTGAGTATCTTGGTGATTTTGTCTAGAGTAGGAGATTCCCAGTTAAACTGGGGATTTGGTTTAGGCCTGCAATCTGACTCCACCTTATTCAAAATTTGTTTTGATTTTTTGAAAGAAGGATAATTGAATGGTTCAGTGGTTCTAAGCTTTTCAAAAGTCAAAGGATTTTGAACTTTCATAACTTCATCAACAGTACCCCTACAGACAAGGAAAACAGGGAGCCTGAATTGATTATCCGTGGTGGTGATCATTGATCCAGATTTCACCAATTTTTCCCTAATCATTTCCTGCACTTCTAGCAAAAAATATTGCAAAAATTGCACTTGGACTTTTTCCACCATATTGATGTGATTTTGGATAAGACAATTTTGGATTAGGTCCAAAGACTTCCTAAAAGACTGATAGTCAGAGGCTGAGGAGACACCAACATTTGAGATCCATTGAGACACAAGAGCATCCAAGTCCTGAAAATTAAATTGAGCTACATATATTTTCCCCAATGTGCCAACATTGCTTCCCTTAGAACCGTCCATTTATGAAATTTAAATCCATTGAAAAACTCAATCAATTCCATGAATTCATTGCAGGAGATAAAGAATCTTAACTGATAGGCCAAATTTTATTCACTTGCCCCATCCACTTCAGAAGCCTTTTTTAACAGTCCAAGAACCATTCCACATTTAACCTGTTGAACCCTATTTTCTACTTCTGAGTTTTTATCTTGGCCATCTTAGGTCAAACAGATGTGGTGGGAGTACCAGCAGATTCCATTTAAAAAAACAGAGTTCCCAAAGAATCCAAAGAGCAGAATTGCAAAGTGGCTCACAAGTGTGTCAAGAGTAGGTGAAGAAATATTTAGGGCTGAATTACCAGAAACCAAGGAACTGATAACAGACAGGCATAAATGGCACATGGGTTTTTCTAGCTTTGTGTGATGATGAAAAGATTGATTTTGTTGCAACTATTGAGTTTGTTGCGACATGGGTGCTGAAGATTGATGCGGGGAGGATGTGAAGATTGATGGGTGAGAACATTGATGGGTGAGGATGAGGTTTGAGTGGATGAGGAGAGAGGTTAGAAGGTGACTTTGAAGGAAAGGTGATATTTTGATGGATTGGATGCTGGAGAATTGATTTATGGCTAATTAAGATGTAGTCATTTTGGGGGTGTGTGCTTTGAGTGCGGTCAAGTTGTTGGAAGTGTGCCCTGATGGTTGTAAAATTCTAAAAATTCAAAAAACCCTCCATTCCTGATGAGACTTGCTTACAATAAAAAAAAGCAAAATAGAAAAGAAAAAAAGAACAAGAACAAAGCCAAAAAAAAAATTATTTGTTTTGGGCATAGCATTTCTCAAGGCGGTCGAGGCTCTGTGCAGTGCAGGCTTTGGTTAGTGCATCTGCAGGAATGTTTGAAGAGCTAATGAGATCTACTCTAATTTTAACTTGGTTAATTTCATCTTGCATCCCTTTAGTTTTGAGATTGAGGTGGCAAGTCTTTTAGTTCAATCCAAATTTTTGGGTTTTATCTTCAAGTCCCCCTTGTCAATTGAGAAGGGAATGCATTTAATTTCAAGTCCAAGAGTTTCCTTAATTACTGCCTTGACCCAAGTTGCCTTGTGGAAGCCATCTACCAGAGACTTTAGCTCTGCGTCAGTAGACAACCACAAAATGTTCCTTTGCTTGCTACTGTTCCAAGATACTACACTACCATACACCAAGCAGAGGTATCCAGATTGGGATTTTCAAGTTGTTGGATTGTTGGCCCATGACACATTGGTGAAAAATTTGAGAGGAGCTCTAGTGGGATAGAATTCTAGTTTCAGTTTGAGATACTTAGTACCCTTCAAGTACCTCCAACCTTGTTTGAGTTCATTCCATGAGTGATGCCAGGTTTAGCTGAGAACCTAGATAGACTTGATACCGCAAAGCTTATGTTGGGTTGAGTGTACCAGGAAATGTGGTTCAGCATCCCAATGGCTGAGAAATAGTTAATATTCAGAGCCTTGAACTGTTCATGTTCCATTTCACTGGCTGGTTTTAGTTGCAGTCCTGCAGAAAGGGGAGTGAAAGAAAGTTTAGCTTTAGATAGTCCAATTTTGCCCAACCCAGAGTCAATTTGATTTGGTTGAATAAAAAGGAATGTGTTGTCTTGCAGATCTATCTTCATACCAACAATGGTTTGCGGTGTTTGGGCAGACAACCCAGGAAGTATTTCAAAAATTTTCTTTTTTAAATTGAGACCCAGTCCTACAAGGACTAAGTTGTCCAGGTGGAAGAAGGAATTCAAATTTTTATTGTTAAAGATATAGAGGCATGGGTTGCAGCTTGATTTGGTGAATCCCACAGATTTGAACCACTCTGTTAAGGTTTCACACCAATTCTTTGGGGACTGTTTTAAACCATATAACAACTGTTTGAGTTTGAAGAATTTAGAGGCATGGTTTGATCCCTTGGGAGTTTGGATGATTAATTCCTTGTCTATAGGTGCGTGAAGGAAGGCACTTTTCAAATCAAATTGCCTTACTGAAAGTTTTTATTTGAGAGCCAACAGAAGTAGAAGCTTTATTGTTGAGGGTTTACCTGTGGGGGCAAAATTTTCTGCATAGTCAAGCTCCTCAATTTGGCTGAAGCCTTGAACACACAGTTGATCTTCATACTTGACTGGGTCACTGTGGCAATTATTGTTGATTCAAAAAGCCCAAGTGATATTCAAGCAGTTACTTGGAGGAGGACTGTAGTAGTCTTCCCATACATTCAAATCTTTGATAGTGGAAAGTTCTAAGTTTATTGCGTATTTCCATTTCTCTCTTTCTTCAAATTTGATGGTTTGTTTGTATGTATTTGGCTTTTAGTAGTGATCAAATCCATATCTCTGAGGAGGTTTGATTGATGTGTGGTCTTTCAGGGTGCAAGTAGGGGGAGTGGGTTGATGATCCCGTTAGGTTAGAACTAGAAATCCACTTATTGGGACTGATTCTGATTCTCCAGGAATTTTTGGCTTGCCTTTGTCAGATGCTTCATTCACATTCTGTTTGAAAGACAAGCTGTTGCAATCTCCCTCTTGATATTCCCTTTAATTTCTCCAATGTGTTGGCGGGTGTGTTCTGCTGGTTTTGGGATGAGTAGGAGTTGGGGTGTCTTTTTGAATTGCCTTATGGGAGGTAGTCTCGCTGATTTTATCTTCTTCTTCAGGATACCATGAAAAGCTCCAGTCGGGATGATCCATCTTAAGAAATCAGACGTATTTTTTGGAAATTAGTGCACCCTCTTTTGTCAAAATTTGGTAGGAAAGCAAAAGGGGATTGAAGCCCACTGGAACTCCTTCTTCCCCTTTTTAATCAAATTTGAGAGATTTCTTTTGTTTGGTAACAAGGTACATGCATGGGTTCCCTGGCTGTTGAACAAATGAAGGAGGTTGTGAGTAACCATGTACCTTTTCCCAGGGAGTGATCTTATCTTCACCTCTAGGAATTTGACTTAACATGAGGCAACTGCCTTTAATAATTTCATCCCAGGTATTCGGAGGAATCTTTTGATCTGTGATGATTGACCTGGCCAATTCCACTATTTCTCTATTTGCTCTTTCTACATGGCCATTATTTTCAGGATGGTACAGTTCTGAAATGATCTTATGATTATGTTTTTCACCTAGGTAAGAGGTACATTCTTGGTTAAAAGATTCTGTTCCTCCATCCAAGCAGACCTCTGAGGGTTAGTTACCTTTCTTTTTGAATTCTTTCTCAATGAGATCAATGAGTTCATTTGCCGTTTTGTCCTTTGACACCAAAGGAAAGGCAGCCAGGTAACCGGAGGCATTGTTGATCATAGTAAGTGCAAAATTGCATCCTTGTTTTGATTGTGGTTTGAGGGGTCCAATCAGATTGATATGAATCCTATCAAACACTTTGCTGACAGGTTTGGATGGCTGGTTGAAACAGGACTTGGTAATTTTACTTCTGATGCAATTAATGCATTGAAAATTTGAGTGGACAGCTATTGAACAAATTGATTAAGACGGGTGAGGGAAGCATGTCCAAAATTTTGATGAATATTCATCAGTTTGGCTTCTGCCGTATTAAGAAAACATGATTTTGTTGAGTTTTTTGAAGGATTTAGATCAAAGGCCGGAGTGGGGATGCAGTAAAGATTGTTAACTATAGGGCCGCCAAAAATGTTTGAGCTGTTATGAGTGATGGAAAAGGTATCTCTTCTAGCGGTATGAATGCAGCCAGCTTGATTGAGAGCTCCAGGGCTGAGGAGCTTGATTGTGACCTCTGGAATCTAGAAACAATTGGAAAGTTGAAGGATGAAATCTTTCCAACAAATTTGAACTATTCCTCTCCCTTTTATGTACAAACTAGCGCCTTCTTTCCCAGTTTTGATAGTATTCTCCTTGCAGGGGGCCATATCAATGAAGTACCTGCTATTGTTAATCATATGTACTGACGCGCCACTTTCCAAGAGAAATTTGGTTTGAGGGTTACCAAGGTCAATCCAGAGAGAAACCAAGGCCAGTTAGTGCGCGGTTAGGGACTTGACTTTTTTTTGTGTTTTTTTTCTCTCCATTTGGCCTGTTCTTCCTTCAACATTCTGGAGAAATCTCCAGATGCAAATGCCAGAAACTATATGCAGAGTGGGATTTATCTTGGAGGGGATTGTGATAGCCACCCGTATATTTTCTTCTTTCACTTGGTTGAATTTTGAGGGAAGTCTTGGAAGTAGTTGACACGAGCGCTACTTTGTTTCTTGAAGTGGAGTTTGGTTCCATTGAGTTTTGACCTTTTGCTTCATTTTTGAGCTGATTTAAGTGATTGAAGACTAATTCAACAATAAGGTCTTTATCAGTGTGCATGATTTGACGTTTGAAGTCTTCCATGGAGTCAGGAAATTTGAAGAGTAATGGATAATCAAGGATGTTGTTTGGAAGGGAGATTCCAACTTCAGACACCCTCTTGATACAAACTTTGGCCTTGGTTATGAATTAATCAATCTGGTTGCCATTGAATCAAAGATACAGAAATATATTGAATACTCTAGCTCAATTTGAAACTTGCAAGGAGGCATACTTATTTTTTATTGATTTCCAGAGAAGCTTGGCAGAATTTTTGTTGAAAGGAGTCACTATGTCGTTGCGCGTTGAGGTTTTGAGTTTTGGAATTATGAGAAGCTTGAGCTAATCTTTGATATCAGGATCTAGCTGGGTGCTTTCTTTGATTAGAGTATCTGCCCATCCCCTGAGGTCATTTATAGCTTCTATTTTGTCTTTCCAAAGTCCATATTTGTTTTTGACAAGCATTGGAATAGTTTCTAAAGCGGTTTTGAGCATGGCTTGTCTGAAGTGATCCATGGTGGCCAATTAGACAACTGGATCAGAATTTCATTGGTTCCTGGTTGAAGATGAAGAGATATTTTTGGCTTGTAACCTTGAAGAAATATTTGAGGCTGGATTAGCAGAAACCAAGGAACTGATAAAAGACAGGCATACATGGCACATGGGTTTTTCTAGCTTTGTGTGATGATGAAAAGATTGATTTTGTTGCAACTATTCAGTTTGTTGCAACTTGGGTGCTGAAGATTGATGCGGTGAGGATGTAGAGATTGATGAGTGAGAAGATTGATGGGTGAGAATGAGGTTTGAGTGGATGAGGAGAGAGGTTAGAAGGTGACTTTGAAGGAAAGGTGATATTTGATGGATTGGATGCTGGAGAATTGATTTATGGATAATTAAGATGTAGTTGTTTTGGGGGCGCGTGCTTTGGGTGCGTTCAAGTTGTTGGAAGTGTGCCACAATGGTTGTGAAATTTCAACAATCCCAAAAGTAGGGTTTCACAAAAAACAAAAAGAATCTTGCCTGGATGGTGCGCAATTGGGAGGACTCATTTCTGAGATAAATTGCCTCAACATATCAGATCTAAGAAAAGAGAAACAGAGAAAAAAAAAGAATAAAAGATTGGATTTCAAAGTTGATTCAAAATGACTTGGGACTTGAAATCCCAAGGTTTTTGGTTTGATCCCGGCCAGGGGGAACAAATGTAAAACTCCAAATGGTGCTGAGCCGCAGGCAGATCTGTGGAGGGGAAAGTTGCTTTTTTAGGCTGCCCTCCTGAATTTTACAAAAATATTTAAATGGAACTGTAATCAAGTTCCAGAACCTTGTGAATGAGGAATCAAAGGGAAGGGATAGATTTGATTGTAAATAGTACTTACAGAACAAACTATCTGAGGCAAGATGGTGCATGTCAGCCTCCTGGATGCCAAGACCCTTGCTATACTTTAGCCACCAGAGGTGATAGAATAAATAATAAATATATTATTTAATAAATGCAGCAAAAATCCATAAAATATTTGGATAAAGTTTATTGCAAGATTAATTGGTTTGGTTATGGTTTATTTTTATAAATCAATATAGATAAATTGATTATTAAATATTTTTATAGAGGGGCCACAAATATTTTGGGGATCTTTAAATCCTCTCTTCAGGGAATTCAATATCAGAACACGTAGGTCTGGTTACTTTGGGCCCTTTAGTTTTAAGAATATTTTTCCCAAAGATAATATGTATATAAAATACATGGTGGAGTGGAAGGGCTTTATAACCAAGCTGCCACGACAGAGAAAGGATAATAAAACTAACTGGTATATTATTAAATCCTTTTGTTATCTGTTTGGGACGTGCACTGACGGTTTAAACCTGTATACTGGGGTTATAAGGTTGTTCAGCAGTTTAAATTGATAAAAGAGGGTTGAGGACAGATATTATTAATCAGACTACAGACATAAATCACTAAATTATCTCTTATCAGTATTTGATTACCTTGGCACAGTGTCTGGATATAAATATAACTGGGTCTCTGGGTATCAATATCCTCAAAAGAGCTCTTTATTTATAGCTTTTGGAGTCCCAATATTGTCCTTCTGAGGGGTACAGGGGTTCAAAGGGATGGACACTAGGGCTAGCAGGGTAACCAGTGGTAGCCTGTCATGTGTTCTCGGAGCTGTAAAACGGGTAGCATCTAATTCCACAGGGTATGGGAATTATTCTACTTTATAATTGATGTTTGGACGTGTGAATCACACTAATTCGTCCTTTTTATTTATTATTTAATTAATTATCCTTAGTGTATTTTCCCATTAAGTTAATAATTATTTTAATGGAAATTCCTATGAATATTCTGATGAAAGGTGAGTCTCATCATGTATTAAATATTTGGAGTAAATTCATGATATTGATTTTACTCCTGATTTTGAAATTCAGTTGATTTACTAAAATAATTACTTAAAAATGTAAGTCATGGGTATTCATGTAATATTTTTACATCATAGGTTATCTTAGTATTTTTCAAAAATATTGATGTCTAGAAATTCTCATAATAGTATATTAATGTATTTTAATATATTTTTAGAGGTAGTCAGTATATTATTTTTGAAATTTTTGGTACTTTGAATTATATTTAATAAAAAACACTTATAAAAATTATTTAAGTATTTTTATATATTTTTATGTATCTTTAGACTATCTAATATCCATTGGAACATTTATTACATATTTAGAATGTTCCTGTGTAGGTTGTAGCATGTTTACGCAGTAACTAGGTTTCTCAGGCCGCCTGTCACTTTTTCAACCTGTAGTCCTTAAGCTGCGTACTTGTCAGAGGCCCGGGGCTGCATACACAAATTTGACAGAGTGAAAGAGCTGTAGTTCATCCGTTTGCGGGTGCATTGGCTGCCCCAGCTGCGTGCGGGAATTGTGACAGAACACATTTCCATCTGTAACTCCTAAAATATACACAACACCTCAATTCTGACTGAATTTTAGGTGTGAAAACTATATGTGAAAATACATGTGAAATATTTAATTGGCCAAAAAGTTCAATAGTGATGCCGTGGTATTTTGGTCTTTCTTTTCCTTAATTATTTAAAAATATAAGGAGTTGGATTTCAAGGGTGGGATCAGTGAGTGACCCTACGTAATTTTGAGGGGAAAATCCATTTTTGCAATAATATTCATGGTTTTCCTTCTCTTTGTTAGTTTAATTTTATTACTATTATTTTTGTGTTATTTCTATTACTTTTGCAGCTTGTTCTGCAATAGTAGCAAGCTGACAGTGCAGGAAAAGCCTTGAACAAAATAAGGTATAATTTGGTCATATTTCAATAGAACAAGGCAGTTGTAAGTAACAATGCCAACAAGCTAATAACTCTGTTTTTCAGCAGAAGATTAGGAAAGATCAAATCAATCACAAAAACCTCCAGGTTCTCAATGAACCTGCCAAACTCTCCACAATAAAGCACTTGAAGGGTACCAGATAACTGTGGGTGGCTGTACAAAACAAAGAAATTTATTCTATGAAGCTCTACAAGCAAAGCAACAACTATTTTGAACAAGAATATTCCAACACTTCTCAAGGGACTCAAGAGCAGTGTGTCAAAATGCAATTTATAAAAAATAAAGGGAGGATTAACACTCCAGGTTTTAAGCTTGATTCAAACTCTCAGTCAAACAGGACTGATTCCAGAAATACTATCAAAGAATGATCAAGACCAGTATGTTCAAAAAAAGGGATCAGGGGTGGTATAACACACTCAAGAATTCAACCAAATGAACTCTTATTCAAACGGCAAGGCTGTTGGTTGATGATAACAGATAAGGCCAAAGAGGGGTGGATCAAGGATTTGAGTATGGAGGCTCAAGGATCAAGGGGCAATCAGATATATACCCTGGATAAAATGCTCAGATAAAGGGAAGGGCCCCATGGATTTTTTGACTGGATCAGATGATGTTGATATGATGATTGATTCATGAATGATGGGGAAAAAAGGCAGGGGAGGGCCCCTCATTCTATGGGAAAGATAACCAGCGTACTATTTACAAGGAGATAACACAAATGAAAGCAGAAAAAAATATCATTTTTTTTTCTTTTTGATAATGAATAGATAGATGATGGATGAAATGAGAAGATCTACACTTGCCATTGAATGATAATTACATAAAAAAATCAAAGAAAAAGAAAGAGGGAAAAATAAAAGAACATTAACTTGAAAGGGGAAAAGCAGCCCAGCGGGAAGAGATGGACCTGGGAAGATGACTGCAAGCTGCAATGCTTGGGACAGGGTGAGTGGATCTAGGTGCAAGGTTTTGCCAAAGGACCAAGGATTTGAGTGAGGCAAAGATGGATGATGAAATGAGCCGCGTGAGCAACAGAAAGCAATAGCTGATTGAAGGGTGACCAAGATGATTGTGATTGAGGTTGCGTGCAATGTTGCAGAAGAGGATGATCTAGCAGACAAATGCAAGCAACGGTCTTCAGCAATTGGGAAGAGATGGGACCCCAGGAAGATTGAACAGCAAGGATGATCAATGGCCTCAATCTTTGTTATCATCAATTTATTTTGTTGTCATGGATTTTTTTGGCCTGGGGATGAGGATGATGAGGTTTATTGAGGGGGATTGAAGCAAAAAAGGGGGATTTTGATAAGGAATGTCAGCTAATTGACTGGCAAATTATGAAAGAAATGGATCTTGGCCAGCAATGACAGAGGAGAGGTGATGAAAGTTCTGATGACTGCCTCCACACGTTTGGAAAAAAATTTGGCCGCAAGCCAAACAAGGGGGAGTTGAACAGAGATCTGGTTATTGGAACACCCTGGAGAGCCCTTCCTAGACCAATACAACAGGGAGAAGTTGGAGAAACAGAAAATCAAAAATTTTCCATAGTAACTCAGGAAATGGATATATATATATATTTGATGATAGTCAGATGAAACAAAATATACATAAAAAGATTTCCCCTTTTTTCATAGGTGTCCTGGATATTTCACCACAATTGCTGACTGATAGGTGATTTGGGTGATGAGGTTACAGGGATGCGGATGGGATAATAATTGCTAATAGGTTGGTTCCAGCGAGTTGTTGAGCGATGGCACCAATGGCCGCAAGAAATTGATCACTAGTCCATTGGATGCAACAATTGGTGGTGATGTGGATGAGGCTGATTATGATGTTGGCCATTGGCCGGCTGGATGAAGGAGGGATCAATAGAAGGTTGTGATGGCCATCTGTTTTTCACTGCCATCATTTTGGCAGGGATTTTCATAGACCAAAAGTTGATGAGGATGAAAATGATTGATGGGGATGAGGGTGAAAATGATTGCATGCGCTTGGCTAAAAATCCAGGCCGCAAGCGCAACAAGGAGGAGCTGAACAGAGATCTGGGGATTGGAATACCCTGGAGAGCCCTTCCTAGACCGTTAGGACAGGGAGAAGTTGGAGAAGCAGAAAATGGAAGAGTAGCCATAGTGACACAGGAAATATATGTATATTTATTTTTTGTTTTTGGTGAGGATAGTCAGAAGAAAGAATTTATAATTAAACAATTTTTCTTTAAAACAATTTACCCCTTTTTCTGAGGTGTCCTGGATTGGTCACAAAACCACATTGTTCCATTGAATGCAACACTGCAAGGTTTGGAAATGGGAGATATAAACAGAAACTCAACTATTTTCTTTTATTACTAAGTTATTAAGCTTGTATTCAGCATTTTGGAATTCATTAGGGTTTCCAAAAAGGGTGAATAGTTGCTCCTCAAAATTGTTGCAATTTTTGAGTATACAAGTGAGACTGGTATTAGATCATAGTTCAAGGTATGGTTTGAAACACTGCAAGGCTCTTCTACCAAGGAAGGAAGAGCCATAAAATTTGTTTCTATCAGAAGTAAAATTGTTGGGATTGTTTGAGAAGGTGATTTTGCAAGACTGTAAATAGGATGTAAGTTTATGGGAGTGTTTCCCTGTAAAATGGTCAGGCTGCTTCATTCCTGGAGAGTTCAGAAGCTAGGGAAACTTGGACCAGGTTGTGTTTGGTTTTTGGTTAATAGCCTGGATCAGGGTTGAGAGCAAGGTCAAATCTTTGGTCTTGGGAGAATTATTTCAAGCTCTTGATCTACCACAAGTCAAGGTTTCATTGGAAGAGTGTTTGTAATCTTTGATTTCTTTGAGAGGGTCCAATGGGGCTTCCTGTTGAGGAAAAAGGGGTTCAACCTAAGGAGTTTAAAACAAGGGACAGGATTTAAAGTTTTTCTGGCCCAAGAAGCCCTGGATCTCCCTACCCAATGGATATCATTGTTTTGAGGGGTGAGGGAAGTGTTCCTGGTTGAGAAATTATGTGAAATTGTAAATGAAGAAACCCACTATAGGTTGGAAGATTCAGTATAGGAGTTGAGCTAGATAATTTACTGTCACACAAAACCCCTGCATTATAGGGTTATCTTAGATGATTGTGAGCAAAAATGAAGAGACTGAGTGCAAGGGCAAAATGCAATGTAGCAAGGCTAACTGCAAAGTGAAATTTTATGGGAAAATTCAATGTAGCAAGGCTAACTGCAAAGTGCAAACTTATGATTGGGTGACTCAACAAACAGAAAGAGGGGAGAAGTGTTCCAATGGGAGAAAAAAAAGCCAAGCCCAATGTGATGACTGGATTTAAGATGATGAGAGAAAGTATGAAATTGACTAACTGAGGAGACAATCTTCAGAAAGACAATGCAGCCTTTATAAGGTAGCTAAAAGGTGACTGGAGACAACTGAATGGATTTTCATGTACAGCTAGAGAGGGGTGAGGAAATGAATGAAAGGAATGGAATGGGAAATGAAATAATACTACATTCCTTTTCAAAGCCATATCATAGGTGCAAGACAATAGAATGTCAGTGTAAAATGATTTAATGGATGAGACAGGAAAGAATGACATGTGAGACGATGTGGATGTGAAGATACAGCTTATGCAGGGTAAGGGACTAGTGTATATGCAAGCTATACAGTTGACGTGGCTTTCTAGACATGGGTGCAAACTAGTGTGAGTGTGTGACCAAGAATGGAAGTCTGTGACTTGATGATACCCAGGGTAAAACAGCAAGCTCAAATGGATTTTAAACCCAATTAGAGTTAACTGTGACATTTTCAATCATATACGGAGTCAGTTTCCAAGATTGGGAGGTTTTTACACAAGCCAGAGGAGGTAAGCCAAAGGCACTATTGATGTTGTGCTTTTTTTGTTTCACACCTTTTGACTGAGGTAGATGGTACTGAGGAGAAGGATATGTTGAAATGGAGAAGACAATAACCCTCAATCTTGAAGCATTACAGGGAGCTAGCCCATTGGAGGAAATATACATTTGATGTGCCTATCTAGGCATAAGTTCAATATAGTTTAGTTGCATGACCAATAATGGAAGTCCAAGGGTTAGAGATTCCCAGGGGTAGAAGAGAAAAGATTGAATGGATGGTCAACCAAATTAGATTTAACTGCAAAGATTGCAGGTATATACTGAGTTACCAAAGTTGGAAGTTTATTTATGCAAGCCAGAGGTATTAAGCAGAAGGCACAATTGATGTTGTGCTTTCTTTGTGTCAGAATTATGGACTGAGGTAGATTGTGCTGAGGAAAGGGATATTTTGAAGTGCTGAAGACAAAAACCTTCACCTTTGGAGATTGAAAGTTGCATAGGATTTTGCTTGCTGTCATTTTGGCAGACTGTTACACAACCACCCCACTTAATATGGGGCAATCTTAGATGATTTTGAGGGAAAATGGGAAAATTTTGAATGCAAGGGAGGAAAAAGTATAGTGACAATAACTTCAAAATGCAAACACTTTATTTGGAGTCTCAAAAAACTTCAAGAGGGATGGCTTGTTTCAAAGGACGTAAAAATAAGGCAAGTCCAATGTGATAACCTGACCTCAGAAAAGGATGTTAGAACATTTGAATTTAACTAACTGAGGAAACAATCTTCAGGAAGACTACATGGTCCTTATAAGTTAACCAGAGGTAAATACATAAATCCTGATGTAAATTCATCTTCAGGCAGGGAGTAATGATGCAATGAATGACAGGAAGGTAATGAGTAAATGAAATAGATAGTGTAGCTTATTCAAGGCCTTAAAGCTAGTTCAAAAAATAGACAGTTGGAGTGCAGTTACATGGCAAGATGAATGAACAGAATGGAAATAGAAGTAAGTTATTTCATCAAACAGATATATTTATGCAGGGTGTGGGAAAAGTCCTTAAGCAGACCTTTCAACTGATATTGCCTTCTATAAAACATGCAAGCTTGTGTGGCTAGCGTGACTGAGAATGGAATAGCCATGTCAAAAGATGGAAGAAACCAAATTGATTGGATGGTTGACTGACCACTGGATGGAACTTCAAGGGTTGCAGGGATAGACTGAGTCGCAAAAGTTGGTATATCACTTGTGTATAAGCCAGAGGTAGTAAGTGGATGTTTGAATAATAAAGTGTAGCTTGTTTCATGCTTATATTTTAAGGTAGATGATGCCGAGGAATAGGATATGTCAAAAAGATGGGGCAAAAATCAATCATTGTCTGTGAGTGTTTGCCCAGGTATAAAACCTGCATGATCCTTCAAGTTTTCTGTAATTCTCATAGAAGCTCTTGAGGCTTTACTTTTGATATGATACCCTTGCATACTATTTACTTAAATGAAGTTTTAAATTCAACATTCTGCCCTCTCTTTGTTGTTGCAAAAATTGTACCTGCATCAAATATTATTATTTACCCAGTACTACTGCTTTATAAATTCAAAATAAATGCAAGCCTTCTTGACTTTGTAAAGTGGCCTTCTCTTTTTCCCTTAGTGGTTCATCATTTGAAAGCCCAACAGCATCCACAAGTGAAGGTTGCAGTTTCTTTCTGGTGCTGAGAGTTAATTATCAGATACCACTGTGCAGGAATTTGAATTACTCAGAGAACAATACTTGGGTGGGAAAGGATTGAGAGACAGAATAAGAAGATGGAATGAAAATAATAGTTGAAATTTTTCTTTCTAGCACTACCAATACTTTGGAAGTACACTAAAAATACACCACCACTGCCACCACCGTCTTTTGGACAACCAACAAAAAATGGGATCACCACTACCACCACCGTCTTCTGGAAAACCAACAAAAAATGGGATAAACCAGGTTTGGAGTGAGGTGCAAGGTGAAATAATTCGAGTGAAGTAAGAGGAGGAGAGGAATGATATATAGGAAAGAAATGAAATGGGCAGGGAGGAAAGAGATAGGGGAAATGGAGCAGAGGGGAATGTAACAGAAGGAAATAGAATTGAAGGGAGGCAGGAATAAAATGAATTGTAAAGTCAGAGAGAAGGAGAAAACGCTGAAGTTTAGGTGACAATCAAAAACTGATGCAATGCAATTAACAGGAGATGTAGGTGAGGTCCCTTCTTTGAGGTTCTTACAAAAGAGGCAATACAAGGAGTATTGTCATGCTTCAAGGTTAAGGTTTATTTTCTTCCCAACTTCAAAATATCCTTTTCCTCAGTACCATCTACTTCAGTGCAGAAGCGTGACACAAACAAAGCACAAAAAAATGGTTCCTTCCGCTTACCACCTTTGGCTTGTTGACAACCTTACAATCTTGGCAACTGACTCAGTATATACTTGAAAATCTTGCGGTGAACTCTATACTTGTTGACCATCCATTTAAGCTTTGCTCTTCTACCCTGGTTATCATCAGCCATTGGACTTCCATTCTTGGTCATGCACTCACACTAGTTTACACTCATGCCTAGATAGACACATCAACTGTATAGTTCCCAAAAAGACTAATCCCTTACCCTCCATAACCTAAAACTTTTCATTTTCATTGTCTTCACATGTCATTTCTTCCTTTCTCATCCATTACACCAATTGTACTCTCAAATTCTATTTTTTTTCAGCTAAGATACAACCTTGGAAACATCTGTAATGGTATTTCATTTCCAATTTGGTTAATGTCATTCATTCCCTCATTGGCTATAAGCTGTAGCTGGGCATCCATCAGGTTCTATCTATTCACCCTTGGATTATCTTATAAAGGCTGCGTCTCCTGCAAAAGATTTTATCCTTAGTTATTTAATTCCATACGTTCTTGAATTTTCTAAATTCATTCATCACATTGGGCTTGGATTTAGTTCCATTGCATCAGAACACCTCCCTTCCATTTCTGTTTGTTGAGTAACCAAATCATAAGTTTGCACTTTGAATTTAGCCTTGCTACCTTCCATTTTCCCTCACACTCATTTTCTCCCTTTGCGCTTACAATCATCTAATATTTCCCTATAGTATGTGGGGTGGTTGTGTGAAAGTAAATTAAATAACTCAACTCCTCTACCATACATTGCAAGCCTATAGTAGATTTCTTCATTTAAAATTTCACATACTTTCTCAACCAGAAATGCTTCCCTCACCCCTTAAAATGATGATAGCCATTGGGTAGGGAGACCCAGCACTTCATGGGCTGGAAATATTTCACACCCCTTTCCTTCTTCCAAATTTCCTTCAGTTGAAGCACTTGAAAATCCCCTTGCTCCTCAACAAAATCTCCGGTGGATCCCCTCAAAGAAATGGAAGATTCCAAACATTCCTCCAATGAAAACTTGACTCATGGTAGATCAAAATCTTGCAATCATGCTTCCAAGATCAAAGCTTTGACCTTGCTCTCAACCCTGATCCAGGCTTTGAATAAAAATTCCTTGCAATCTGGTCCAAGTTGTCCCAGCTTCCATAAACCAGGCATGAACCAACCTGATCAATTTCCAGGAGAGCACTTGCACAAAATTAGATACTCCCTAAATTCTTGCAAAATCATGTTGTCAAACAATCCCAAAAATTGTCCTTCTGATAGAAATAAAGTTATGTATGTGTCCTCATTCTTAGGGGGAAGAGCCTTACAGTGGTTCAAAACATACCTCAAACTAATATTCAATACCAGTCCCACTTGTTTTCTCATCAACTGGTAAAATTTCAAGCAAAAACTGTTTAACCTTTTTGGAAACCCCAATCGAGTCCAAAACACCAAATACAAACTTAATAATCTAGTTATGAAAGAGAATACTTGAGTGTCTGTTTAAATCTCCCATTTCCTAACCTTCCAGTCTTTCATCCAATGGAACAAGGCAGAACTTTTATTTCATTTTTGAAAGTGTTTAACAGCATGCCTTATTGAACAGCTCACATTTGGGGGACATAAGACAACCCTTCTTCAGCAGCTAATTGCTTGGGTGATTGAGATTGATAATTTCTATCAAAAAAAGAACCGCTCTTGGAAAAATGAACATTGCTTTTCAACCTTGGCTCCAAAAGCCAAAGACTCCTCAAAACAAAATTTTAAGAATTGGAAACACTCCAAACCAAATCCAACCTCCAACTGCAACCCAAAAGGGAAAACTGCTTCCAACAATCCAAAGTTTCTGGAAAAAGAAACCAGGATTCTTCAGAAGAAGAAATGGATAAGGAGGGAAAAGGAAGGGTTCTTTATTTATTGTGGAAGGAAACATGATGTCAATATTGGTGCAAAGAAGCCAGCGCATGAAGGGTCTAAGCAGCCAAAAATTAGCTTGTAGTTTTTCTAATAATTGCAAGGAAAACTACACATTATCTAAACTACAGCAAGTCAATTTTTGCACTTGAAAGTCACTTGGTTCTTCAAGTTCAAGATTTTCCTATTAAATTCCAAAAATACTTCTTATTGAGTCTTACTTGGTTCTGGCACTTATTATTCTTTTATAAGTTCATCTTTTGCCACTTCCAAAAATATTATGCATTCCAAGATAGATAACTTTCCCTTCTATTTATTAAGTAGTGCTACCAAGCCATCTCATTGGGTTTTCTAAAAGGAAAAATGGAAATTTTAATTTTCAAATTTCCCCAGCTTCAAATGAGATTTATCTTTCTTGGATGTCCCCAGAATGGAAAACACAATTCTAGGCCATTAAATCCTATTTTTCTGGAATCCAGATGTGAATTGGCAAGAAGGAGTAATTAAACTTCAAACGTTGAAACCCTAGGATGATAAACCTTCTTTCAAACAGGAATTAAACAGCTTACCTGACACCGTCATTGAGTTGGCTGACAATTTTCCGCCAGGATATTTGCAATATCCTGACTTCCATTTGCAAGTTCCCTCCTCAGATTAAGCAGTTATTGCTTATTTTTCCAACTTAGATCTTCCTTTTTTATTCAAAGAGAAACAGGTGCTCAACAAATGGTTTATTTTGAGCTCTCTAATCCTCTTGCATAACGCAAGCACTTCAAATCTGGTGCCCAAAGATGAAGAGATTGAAGATTTAGAAATCATTCAAGAACATTTACCTTTGGTTTACCATGACTTTGCTGACATCTTCTCAGCTTTACAAGCAGATAAACTTCCTCCTTCCTGTTCTTATGATCACAGGATAGAACCTACTGGCCCACCTCTGGAACCCACACCAGTCTACTCCCTCTTGAAGCAAGAATTGACCACACTTCAAGATTAAATTGCAGAAAATTTATCAAAAGGATTTCTTTGACCAAGCAATTCAAATACTGGCTTTCCCATCCTATTCTTTCCAACAAAAGATGGTAAATTTTTCCTTTTCATTGACTACGGGAAACTGAACTAGGTAACCTGGAAAAATGCCTACCCAGTACCTCCTATGTTGCACATCCTCACTCTCTTTCATGGGGCAGCTTATTTCTCAAGGTTAGACCTTTGAGGCGTCTATAACCTAATTTCCATTGCAAAATTTCATGAGTATTTGACCCCAATGAGAAACTGGTTTGGCAGTTTTGATTATACCATCATGATCTTGGGCCTCTCCAACACTCCTTCCACTTTTCAAAATGTTGTCAATGATGTTGTTTCTGACCTTGTAGAGAAATATCTCAAGGTGTATCTTGATAATTTAATTTCCTACTCAAAAACTATACAGGATCAAATTGCAGATGTGTGAGAAATGCCGCAGAAACTTTGAAATAATAACCTGTTTGCAAAAGCCTCCAAGTGCAGGTTGTATAGCCATTCTCTTTAGCTTTTAGGTTTCATAGTCTTGCAGCAAGGACTTTTGATGAATCCAGCCAATACTCAGGGCATATTTTACTGGCCCCCACTTTCTTCAGTCAAATCCCTTCAAGTTTTCCTTGGTTTGTAACTTTTACAGGAGGTTTATTAAGCATTAAGCCAAGAAAACCATGAATCTTACTAATTTTCTTCAAAAACACACTCATTTTGTTTTTAACAAACAATCTGCTTTTTATTTCAAAGCTCTGAAGAAATCCTTCACCACTGCCCCAATACTTGCTCACTGAAACAAGCTAGCTCACACTTTTGTGGAAAAATATGCAAGCGACTATGAAATTGCAGGATTAATCCCGCAGTTTTCTTCCTCCTCCTCTCTATTTCATTTGGTAGCCTTTGAGTCTTGCAAACTTCTTGCTTCAGAGCTTAATTATGAGATTCATAAAATTTAACTTCTTGCAATTTTTTATTTATTGAATAAATGGTGTTCATAACTTTTAAGTATTATGGAACCCTTTGAGGTCTTAACTGATCACAACTCTCTTAAGCATTTTATGAGCTAAAAATTCCTTACAAGCAGACACAAAAAATGGGCTGAATACCTCTTAAAGTTCAAATTTAAAATCATGTACTTCCCCAGCAAACAAAAATTAGTCCCTGCCACTTTATCATGTTGGGGAAAAAATTACACAGGAAGGGGAGGAGCACTTTAGCCAATAATAATCCTGAAAAGGTCAGGAAACTCTTCTCAACCCAGTCTTCCCAACTCAGTTCAATAATCACTCACCTTTGAGACACGGTTTCAGAACTTGGAAAAGCTCCACTTGACAACCCCAAATGTAACAAACTTTGCAAGAGTGAAAATCTATTAGAAAGTGGTTACAGTATTGATTAAAATTTTAATTTCATTTACAAAGAATGTATAGTAGTACTTGCATTAAGTTAGATATCTTCAAGCCTTGGCAGGATTCTCCCCTTGCTGGTCATCATGGGAATTATTAGACCTACCAATTGATTTCACAAGACTTTTATTTGCCTGGTATGACCAAGGAAGTAAAAGACTATGTTAGCACCTGCTATGATTGCAATCATAACAAGTCCTCAAACACCGGATGTATGGACTTCTGCAGCTACTTCTAATCCCTCCTATTTGTTGGAACATGTTCTCTATGGATTTCATTTTGCAATTACCTATTTCTAGTTGTTATTATGCTATTTTAGTAGTATTAGATTTCTTCTCAAAGATGGCTTTATTTATTTGCAGTAATTTGACCACCTCTTTGGAATACTTACCTAATTTATTCATAGAATATGTATTTTTGAAACAAGGTCTTCCTGATAATATATTTAGTGATTTTGAATCTTTCTTTGTCTCTAGCTTCTGGACCTTGCTATTCTAAAATTTGAAGAGCACTTTTGACTTATCAATGGCTTACCAACCAGAAATGGATGGGAAAACCACGCAAATAAATCAGATTCTCAAATATGATATTTTAATTTACTTTTCCAATCAACAGGACAACTTGCTGCAATTGCTTTCATTAGCCAAGTTTGACTACAACAACTCTGCTCATTCCTCCCCCAAACAGTTTCCCTTCTAGACTCTTTATGGGAGAAACCCAACTTTCTCTTCCATTCAAGTAGCACCTCTCCAACCTTCTGCTGATTATCTCAACCACATTCAATACCTTCAATTGCTACTTTGAACCCCCCTCAAAGCAGCAAACCAGCGCTACAAGGAGCAAGCAGAAAACTTTGCTCTACATCTCCAACCTTTGCAATTTGGGATCAGCTATGACTCAATGCTTGCAATATTTGCAGTACTTTTCCACCCCAAAAACTCTCTTAAATAAAGCCTGGCCCCTTTAAAGTTGAATTTTTCATCTCTCCCAACGCTTTTAAACTTACCTTTCCCGCAAAGTGGAAATTTATCCACCCGTTCTTTCATGCGTCTCTCCTAGAGCCAGCTCAAGTCCTATACCCAGGCAAGACTCATCCCCCACTTGAAACATTCAATTTCTGAGATCACCTGGAGTGGGAAGTAAGCCATATTCTGAATTCCAGTTTACGCAAAGAAAAACTTCAATACCTTTTCAAATGGACTGGCTTCTAGTCCAAAATAGATTGCACCTTGTGGGAACCAGCCCATCAACTTTACAACTCTCCTGATTTGGTTCAAGACTTCCATGTGGAGTACCCTTGCAAACCTCTCCACTCTTGATTCCATCCCTTCTGATCCCATTTCAAATTTCCCTTTGGTTCCATCTCATTAATTCCATCACATTTCCCATCCCATCTTATCCTATCCCCTTTTCAGTTTCTTAAAAAAAATTCTTTCTTGCAACCTCTGATTCTCTATATTTATTTCAAGCAGAAATTCTTTCTCTTTAAAACAGAAAAAAAAATAATAATCAAAAATAAAATGAAATGAAATATGAAAGAATAAAATACAAGAAAATTAAATAAACAAATGACAAATTTTCTTTTATCTCTTTTTTTTTTTAAAATATCTCCTTGCACTTTGCAGTCCAAGCCTTCTTTTGCTTGGCATTCCATCCACCCTCATTCAAGAGTAATTTTTAAGCCCTCTTCCTCCAACCTGGAAACCTTCTCATATCCCTCCACTCCAATCATTTCCCCCTTTCCCGTTTGATTCCTTTCTTCTGTTCCAATTCCTCCATTCCCTTCATTTCCTCCTTCTTGTCCCATTCCATTTTATTCTTCCATTTCTACCTGTTCTTCTCTTTCCCCCTTGTTAGTCACCAAAACCTGCTCCTCATCTGACACCTTGCTTTGGGCCTTGGATTTCATTTGATTTGCTTGAAACTCAGTCAACAGCCCAACAGATGGTGGTGGTGGTGGTGGCTTATTAATTCTTTACCTCCAAAATATGGGTAATACTGTGAAGAGCAATAGTTGAATTATATTAGTTTCATTTCCCATTTAGTTAGTATCTAGCCTTACTTACCTGTGTTCTGCATTCCCAAGAATTCAATCTCTGGCACTGGCAGTATATATTAATTTAATCAAAGAGCTGACCTTTGACTTTTTACTTCACTTGTGGCCGCCACTGCGGTATTTACCACCAGCTTGCTATTTGACAGAAATGTACAGGCCACTTTTCAAAGACAGAACTGCTTGCACTTGCTTTGGAGACCCCACTCCGCAGTACTAGGGACACATTTCTCATTTCAACAAATGCATTTTTTGCAACAAAAAGAAGATGATGACAACATATTGAAAATAAAGATTATATTTAAAGGAATCAATTATAGTAATAATTGGCAGTATACAGTAGGTAAAACAAATTTTAAATTGATGGGAAAATCATCTGAAAGCTTGAAGGAGCTTTTGGCTTTATACCCAGGAAAATTTCACGCTTCAAGGTTAAGGTTTATTGTCTTCATCACTTTGACATATCCTTTCCTCAGTACCATCTACCTTAGTCCATAAGCATGACACAAATAAAGCACAAAATCAATGGTGCCCTCCACTTACCAAATCTGGCTTGTGTAATGACCTTCCAATCTTGGCAACTGACTCAGTGTATACTTGCCAATCTCCCAGTGAACTCTATATCAGTCAACCATTCATTCAATCTTTTCTCTTCTACCCTTGATATCATCAGCCCTTGGACTTCCATTCTTGTTCATGTACTCGCACTAGTTTGCACCCATGCCTAGATATCCGCACCAAATGTATAGTTTTCAAATAGACTTGTCCCTTCCCCAAGCTCCTGCAAGCTTTCAGATGATTTTCCCATTGATTCCAAAGTTTTCTTAACTAATTTATACTCCTAATTATTACTATACTTCATTGCTTTAAATAAAATCTGTAATTCAAATATGCTGTCATCATCATCTTGTTGTTTCAAAAACTGCATTTTTCAAAATGAACAATGTGTCCCTAGTACTTCTGGGCAGGTTCTCTAATGCAAGTGTGAGCAATAATGCCTTTGAAAAGTGCCCTGTACACCCTGTTAAATAGAAAGCTGGTGGTCAATTCCCCAGATGCAATCACAAGCAAAGTATGGAGTCAAAGGTCTGCTCCTCAAGTAAATTAACATATACCTCCAGTGCCAGAGATTGAATTATTGCAAACATGGAACCCAGGTAAGTAAGGCTAGATACTGACCAGATGGTAAATGAACCTAATATAATGTAACTATTGTTCTTCATAGTATTACCCATATTTTGGAGGTACAGAATTAATAAGCCACCACCACCACCAACGTATGTTGGGCCATTGACTGAGTTTCAAGAAAATCAAATGAAATCCAAGGTTCAAAGCAAGGTGCAAGATGAGGATCAGGTTGTTGGGAATACCAAGGGGGAAAGAGAAGAATGGGTAGAAACGGAAGAATTAAATGGAACGGGACAAGAGGGAGGACATGAAGGGAATTGAGGAATTGGAACTGAAGAAAGGAAGGAAAGGGGAGAGGAGGAAAGGATTGGAAAGGATTGGAATGGAGGGAGACATGAAAGAAGGGAATGTTATGAAAGGCCAAGGCAAGGGAAATCAAGTGCAAGTTGTGGTTCCAATCAAAGCTGATGCGGGGCAATCAAATGGCAATTTTGGATAGGGTTTGTCACAATGTTTGAAGAAGAGGGCTTACAAAGAACTCTTGGATGAGCGTGGATGGAGTGCCCAGCCAAAGAGGGCTTAGACTGCAAAGTGCAAGGAGATCTTTGAGAAACATTTGGTTGCACAATTCTTGTGTCGTGCCAAATGTCAGGGTTAATAAATGATAAAAACTTGGATGAATTTAGGTCAATGGTAGTGGAGTTGACCAAAAATCTGGAAGAGGCGGAACAGGAAATAAAAGAAAATTTTTAATTTTATATGCAATTTTATTTTTATTATTATTTTATTATTATTACTATATATATATTGTTTTAAAGAGATAGAATTCTTGCTTGAATTAAATGTAGAAAATCAAAGGTTATGAAAAGAAGCAACTTTTAAAAAACTGAAAAGGGCAATAGGATAAGATGGAGTGGTAAATATGATGGGATGGATGAGATGGAACGGGATGGAAGTGTGGAATGGGATTGGAAGGGATTGAACCAAAATTGGTGAGGTTTGCAAGGGTACTTTGCATGGAAGTCTTGAACCAAATTGGTAGAGTTGCAAAGGTTATGGGCTGTTTCCCACGTGGTGTCAGTTTTGTTGGAATTCATTTTGAGTTCAGCACTACTGCAAATGTTGCAAGCATCAAGCCATACTGCATTGCCTAATTCAAAGGTTGGAGCCCTAGTGCAAAGTTGGTCTGCTTTGTCCTTTTAGAGCTGGTTATCTTCTTCAAGGTTGGTTCAAATTTGAAATTGAAGGGATTGAATATGGTTGAGATAATAAGCAGCAGGTTGAGGAGGTGCTACATGAATGGAAGAGAAAGTTGAGTTTCTCCCATCAAGAGTCTGGAAGGGCAACTTTTTGGTAGAGGAATGAGTGGAGTTGTTGTAGGCAAACTTGGCTAATGGAAGCCATTGCAACCAGTCATCCCATTTATAGGACACTTAAATTCAAAGTTACTGTTCATGAATTTTATTAACTTGCTTGGTTTGCCCATCTGTTCCTGGGTAGGAAGGTGTCAATAATTTGAAATTGATCTTCAAATGTTGGCATAGGTAGTTCCAGAAGCTAGAGAAAAACAAAGATTCACAACCACTAACTATATTATCTGGAAGACAATGCTTTGAAGAAACATATTCTATGAATAAATTAGCTAAGTCTTCCAAAGAGGCAGTCACATTAATTTGAAGAAATAAAGCCATCTTTTAGAAGCAATCTACTACTACTAAAATAGCATCATAAACACTAGAAATAGTTAATTGCAAAATGAAATCCATAGAAAACAAGTGCCAAGGAATAGGGGGGAGTGGAAGTGGCTGGAGAAGCCCATACTTCCAGTGTTTTGAGGACTTGTTATGATTGCAATCATAGCACGTTCTAACATATTAGGGCGTATCAAAGTTAGCAAACCCGCCATTAGAAACCCGCCATTTTTTTGACAAAACCCGCCATTTTTAATGGCAGGTTTCTGAAATACACATACCCCCTAACTGGTGTATTTCAAAATGGTGTGTTTCATGAAAATTGCGGATTTCAATCATCAAACACGCCATTAAGCCCGCCATTTATGCATCATCATCCATCCACCATCCATCACATCAAAAACACCCAAGGTGAGCTTGATCTTAAGTGCATACACCCTGGGCTTGGTACGGCAAGCCTTTCTGCCACCATCCATCCAACCACTTTGTTTGTAGGTGAATCTCTCCCCAGCGTCATCCTAGCAGAGGCAGTGTCTGATTGGTGCTTGAATATAACTTAGGAAGTAGAACTAGAATTAATACTCGTAGCTTCCTCCACCAGTCCAAGAGACTTGGCCCAGTTAGACAAAGCTCAAAGCCACTCACAATTGATCTCGTGAGTTCTATTTGTTGGAGGAGTGATTGACAGACCGCAACATAACCCTTGATTGCCCAGCTCCTGCTTGGTCTTGGTCTTGGACTCAACCAGCCGGTCACTTGGAGTGAGTCTCTTACCCCCTTCTGGGGTTCAGTGGAGCAGAGTGTAGTCTGTGATGATGGTGATACTGATGTTGATGATTTGGTTTGGCCGATTGGTTGTCCAGACCCTCCCTTAGTTTGGTGGGAAACCTCAGATTAGGGAAAAGGCATCTATCCCAATCAGCCAAGTCCCTCAAGCCGATAGGGCCGTTGGAGGTCAGTTGAACTCATTGGATTTCTCTTCCATCTTGCATCCCCCACATCCTGTTTGCTGCCCTTTAATTAATCCTTCTGTCTTCTCACTTCCTCCCTCCTCCCTCAGCCTCTTCTCGATCAATATTTCTCCTTCCTATATCCTTGGTTGTTCATTTCCATCCCATTTTTCCAATCCTGTGGTCTCTGACTCGCGTCTCCCCCTCCAACCCAGCTTTCCCGCCCCTAGTTCATCATGGCCGCCGCCGTCGCCAATCCTCTCCCTACCTCCGCCACCACTGGATTGCTCTCCTTGAGTGGACCGGCCATTAATCCTAATGCCGTCCCCAGTAGCGTTTTTAATGCTGTATTGAATCAAAATCCTAATACCAACAACTCAAACGCCAATCCGGCTCCTGTTGCTCAAAAACTACCCAGCTCAAGATTGAGTCCACCGGATTGCTCTCCTTGAGTGGACCAGCCATTAATCCTAATGCCGTCCCCGGTAGCGTCGTTAATGCTGTATTGAATCAAAATCCTAATACCAACAACTCAAACGCCAATCCCGCTCCTGTTTCTCAAAACCTACCCGGCTCACAATCGAGTGGGGAACCCAGGAGGGTTAGATTCAACTTTGGCTCCAAGTTAGTTTGCTTTCTTGCCCCCCCCTTGAGTTCAAACGCCAATCCCGCTCCTGTTTCTCAAAACCTACCTGGCTCACAATCGAGTGGGGAACCCAGGAGGGTTAGATTCAACGTTGGCTCCAAGTTAGTTTGCTTTCTTGCCCCCCCCCCTTGAGTTTGACAAGCCTTGTTGATATTGTCCAATCAAACAGGTATCATGTCATGAATGTGATTGGCAAAGGTGCCTACGGAGTTTTTTGCTCTGCCGTGCATCGCCCTACTGGACAGAAAGTAGCCATCAAGAAGGCTGGCCCTTATCCTTCCCCATTGCTCAGCTCAGCTATAATGTTTTGATATTTGACCGCTCTGCATTTTCAGATCACCCCTTTTAACCATTTGATGTTTTGTCTCAGGACTTTGAGAGAGCTCAAGCTGCTCAAGTACTTTCAAGAACAAAACGTTTCTGAAAACGTAATTAACTTTTAATTCAACCATCCCTTCACAGTACTGTCAATCAAAGTACTGACTTTGGGCTGACTCAATTGACTCGCCATTATGACAGATTATCTCAATCGTTGATATCATCCATCCTCCTACTATTGAGGCTTTCAAGGAGGTTTATTTGATTCAGGTACGTTCCATTTCCCTCTTTGATCCATGGGCTTTGATTGGCGTGTTGCTTATTGTTTCATATCATCTCCTATCATTTGCCTTTTGTTCCCTGAAATGTTAATCAGGAACTAATGGAGACCGATATGCACCAAGTCATTAGGACTCAAGATCTATCCGATGATCACTGTCAATACTTCATCTATCAAACCCTAAGGGCTTTGAAAGCTCTTCATTCTGCCGACGTGATCCATTGGGACCTGAAGCCCTTGAATCTATTGCTTAACGCTAACTGCAATTTGAAAGTCTGCAATTTTTGTCTTGCTTGTTGTGTTTGTACCGCCAAACAAGAGACTGGCTTTATGACTGAATATGTGGCAACTCGCTGGTACAGGGCCCCGGAAATCATGTTGATGTTGGTCCTTCCCTCTTTGATTCATATATCCATGGCCTCAAGGCTGATGCTCTGATACATTGGATTATGTAAGTTTCAAGCAATATACCAAAGCAATTGATGTCTGTTCCGTCGGCTGCATCCTGGCTGAGATGCTCTCCGGACGGCCTCTATTCCCCGGTAGAGACTATCATCACCAACTCACTCTCATTTTGGACATTCTTGGTACCCCCACCCTTGATGAATTCTACAATCCACTATACTCCCCAACTTAGCCAAGTATGCTGAACCGTGCCTCCTTTCAATCTGCCTACCCAAGGGATAAGCAAAGCAATACTTCGCCGTGCTTTGTTTGAAGACACAGGAGGAATGTACCCAGAACTGTTGACTCGCAGCAATCTCAAAACTTACTTACCTCCAATTGGCGGTTTGACGGTGTATATCTTTGGTGATCCCAACTTCATCAGCTATCCCAGCAAAGAGCTCACGCTGTGTGTTCATGACAAGTGGAACGGGAGCAATGTGTTTGGAAGTAGTGTAAGTCCAAAATTGATTGGCTTCTTAGACCGAATGAAAATCACCACAAGTTGAGAGGAAACAAGTTGCTCAAAGGAGAGATTGCATTCACCCAATCAATTGCAAATCAATTGAGCGATCAATTTGCAATCGATTGGCCAATTGTTTGGGCCGATTGATGCAGAGTTTTTGGAGGGTACAGGGAACTGACTTTCCCTTTGTTTTTTCTTTGTTTTTGTTTCTTTTTTTTTTAGGTTTTCTAGCTCTGCCAGAACACATTCTCTCAAGTCTTACGCCAACCGAGCTACGTCCTGGGACAGTCTGGTTTGCCTAGTATGATGCCAGCCGCGGCTCCTCATCATTACCACTCCTCCCCAGCTAATTCTATTCTTTTGATATCAATTCCTTCACTGCCTACCGAACTCAATATGTTATACAACCATTCAAATTTCACCTTGATCCTCACCTTGGGTGCAGCAAGTGCCTGGGAGGGAGAAAGATGGAAGGAGATGGTATGAAAAACATAAAGAGAGGTGGCAAGCAGAGGAATCGTAGAACAAGGATTTTTGATATTGATTCCTTCACTGCCTACCAAACTCAAAATGTTATACAACCATTCAAATTTCACCTTGATCCTCACCTTGGGTGCAGCAAGTGCCTGGGAGGGATAAAGATGGAAGGAGATGGTATGAAAAACATAAAGAGAGGTGGCAAGCAGAGGAATCATAGAAAAAGGAGGGCTCAAATGAGGGATTCAAAAATTTCTTTGGAAGTGACTGATGACTGGATCAAGGAAAAGTTTGCCTGGTCTAGAAGAAAGCTATGCCCTTTGGATCTGTACCCTGCTATCACAGCTGAAAAGGAAAAGAACCCTTGAAAACCCACCCAGGAAGAATTTAAGCAAGAAAAACAGACAATTGGGGCTTTTGACTTCTTCCACCATGGAAAAGTTATTGTTCTCAACCAATCTGATCACCATGCTCTGGCTGCCGTCATTGAATTTGTGCCTTTGGATCAACTATCTGAGCAAGATAAGAAAGATATCAACTTTGTGACGACATTCCTTCACTGTTTGAAAAAATTTGTCAACC
Source organism: Puccinia polysora (assembly GCA_025617555.3). NCBI lineage: Eukaryota > Fungi > Basidiomycota > Pucciniomycetes > Pucciniales > Pucciniaceae > Puccinia > Puccinia polysora. The sequence continues at coordinate 53,008,114 of CM062618.1, forward strand.
CGGTTGGTCCCTCAAGATCTTGGGGTGGAAAAATGTGGGCAATTGGTTGGCCAAAATAAATGAACCCTTTGGAGTTATTTGGACCTTATGTGAAGAAATCATCCATTAGATCTTCTCCTCAAGAGTACGCTGTCCTCAACCTGAAGGCCAACAAAGTATCCCAAATTTTAGGACAAATGTTTTGTAATTTGGCCAAACTTGCCTTTGAATCAAACCGTGATACCATGAAGGACAGAAACATCCCCTCTTTCTCTTTGTTGGAATTTGTTTCCAAGCCTACACCTTTTGATTGCTCCCCACACCTCACTTTCACCTTGGATTCTTTTTACAATTCTCCTCATATTGACAAAGGCAATATCTCTGGCTATTCCTTTTTACTTGTGGTCCCAACCAAAAAATCAAATGGTTGACTTATTGAAGATATGCATGAATATTTGTTTTTCCTGACCTGGGATTTGGAATTGATTTCAAGCAAAAAGGTATAGTCAAAATGGTTTGGGCGGCTAAAAAGTACAAGCACTGTACCCTTCCAGCTTTGGACGCAGCAACCCATACCAGAATGGCCATTTCACTCCAAATTAATAAAAAAACTCAGAGCACTTGTAGGGACATGAAAAACGGCCAAATTTAATCTAGAGAAAAAAATATCAATAAAAACAAAAAAGATCTGTATATTGGTGGGGTTAAGAATGCTCTCAAACGTTGTTGTAGTAAAAAATAATTTGTTTTTCTTTCAAAGTCCTCACTAGTATTTGAAGGCAATGTGGGAGGCCCCATTGGCTTGAGTTTTTGGCCAATCAAAAATGGATGAGCCTGTTTTTTTACAATGTAAATCAGTCAGGAGCAACCAGACAGAATTGAAAACAATTTATTTCCTTACTTGAGCAGATGTTGATGGCAACAGTGATCCAGGAATAACACCCTCCTCATTGGGCAAGTTCTCCAGTTGTTCTGCCCCAGGAAGAGAGCAATCAAAAGAAGGAAGTGAGGGGTCCAAGGTCCGGATTGACTGATCAATCAATACCAAAGTAGAAGTAATTGGAGCCGATTGTGTTTGAATATCCTCCTTGTCATCAGATGGGGGCCACTCCAAGGCCAAGGTTTCATCAAGGTCCCCGTTGGTAGGCTGAGCATCCCCAGACAAGTCCTTGGCATCAAAAGAATCCAATTGTTGGGCATCAAAAGAAGCTAGGGGGGTGATGTTGGCCTTCTTTCCGAAGTTTTCATCCATTTGAATATAAAAAGGACAAATGGAGTCCAACTTATCAACCACCAAGTTGATTCCTTTGGCTTTGTCCAAGTCGGTGATACCAAAGCCAGTGGAGATAGACATGGAGTGGGCCTTTTTGTACTTGGCTCAATAGTTTTTGAGCCGCTCCCTCATCTGTTTGGATGACAGATCCAGCCTACCTTTTGTTTTGTTCTTGAGTTCATTGGCCATCAGGAGATAACCATTGACCTTAGAGGATTGAGGTTGGCCAACACGTGTTTTGTTGTCGTATCCAAAGCAGCCATTGTAGTTGGAGGGAATTTTCAGCCAGTTTACCAGGATGATGTGATCAGCTCTCTTGAGCTGACTTGAGCCCTTGGAAGCTGATGGGGGAGGATTGTTTGTTGTTGAGTTCCTTGGCGATGTTCTCTTGGGTGTGTTGGACTTGCGGGGGGAGGTTCGCTGAGGGGCCATTTGAAAAAGTAAGGGCTATGCAAGTGATGAGAGCGATAAAGTTATGAGAGTGGTGAAGTTTGGAGAGCGATAAAGTGGATGAGAGTGATCAAGTGATGAGAGCGGTTAAGTGATGAGAGTGATGAAGTTTGGAGAGCAATGAAGTGGATGAGAGTGATCAAGTGATGAGAGCAATAAAGTGATGAGAGTGGTCAATCAATTTTATGATGAGGGTGGGGGTAAAAAATTTTCCAATGAGGTTGGAGGTAGAAGGAGGTGGGAAGACAGGGGTGTATGACACAGACAGGTGGTGGAAGCATTTAAATACTTTATTTGAGAAAACACACTTATTTCAGGTTAACTTTGACACGTCTGATCTGAAATAAGTGGGTTTTTTTGATTTTTAATGGCGGATTTGGGTTGAAACCCGCCATTAAAAAATGGCGGGTTTGGTTAACTTTGATACCCCCTATTCTTTTAATTCCTTGGTCATACCAGGCCAATAGAAGTCTTGTGAAATCAATTTGTAGGTTTTATCCTCCCCATGATTACCAGAAGGTGTAAATTCATGCAAATAATCAAAGATATCTAACTTAATGAAAGGTTTATTAGGTACTACTATAACATCTTTATAAACTAAGTAATCATTTTTTTCAATCATTTAGTCACTTTATAATAATTTTTCACAAGTTGCTTCAGCACCTCTTGCAAATGTGCAATTTGATCTTGAAGGATTTTCAAGTGGAAAATTTTTTAATTCATATACACCACAAGGTATTTCTCTACAAGTTCAGAAAAAACATCATTAAAGAAATTTTGAAAAGTGAAAGGAGCTTTGCAGAGCCAAAGGGCATGAAAGTATACTAAAAAATGCAGAACTGGGTTCTCATTGCAGTCAAATACTTGTGACCTTTTGCAATGAAAATTAGTTCATAGACGCCTTGAAGGGCTAACTTTGAGAAATAAGCAGCTCCATGGAAGACATTGAGGAGGTGCAAAATAGGCGTTACTGGGTAGGAATTCTTCCAGGTTACCTGGTTCAGTTTCCTGTAGTCAACAAAAAGTCAAAGGCTGCTGTCTTTCTTCTGAAAAAATAGGATGGGGGAGCTGGTATTTGAAGTGCTTGTTTGAGCAAATCCTTTCAATTTATTGTCCACAATGTATTCTTGAAGCAAAGTTGATTCTTGCTTTGAGAGAGAGAGTAGACTTGTCTGGGTGCAGGAGGTGTGTCAGTCAGTTTGATGCTGTGATCATAAGAATAGAAAGGAGGAAGTTTATCTGCTTTTAAATCTGAGAAGAAGTAACCATATTCATGGTAAACCAGAGGTAAAGACTCTTGAATGATTTTCAAATATTCAATCTCATCAGTTGAGAACCTGATTTGAAGATCTTGAATTATGCAAGAGTATTAGGGAGTTCAAAACACACTGTTTTTTAGGTGCTTGTCTCTCTTCAAAGAAACAAGGAAGAGGTAAGTCAGAAAAATGAGCAATAACTCATAAATTTGAAGAGGGAACTTTGGGATGGAAGTCAGGATATTTAAAATCTTCCAGTAGAGAATTTTCATCCAAATCAATGACAGTGTCAGTTGGGCTGTTTAATTCTTGTTTGAAAGAATGGTTGGCTTCCTGGCTTTGCATTTTTTGAAGGTTAAGTACGCCTTCTTTCCAATTCACATCAAAATTCCAGTAAACTAGGAATTCATGCCCTAGAATGGCGCTGTCCATTCCAGGGATATCCAAGACAAATGGATCCCATTCAAATCTGGCAAAATTGGTAAATGTGAAGGTCCATTTTCCCTTTTTGGAAAGCCAATGAGACCTCTTGGTTGCACTACTTACTAAATAGATGGGAAACTTATCTATCTTGGAATGCATATTATTTTTTCAAGTGGCAAAAGATGAACTTATGAAAGAAACATTAGTAATGGAATCAATTAAGACCCAATAAGGAGTTTTGTCAGAATGGAACAGGACAAATCTTGAACTCATAGAACCCAGTGACTTTGAAGTGTGAAGATTGACTTGCTGTAGATTAGATAATGTGTATTTTTCCTTGCAAGTGTCAGAAAAACTACAAGGTAATTTCTTGGCTGTTTAGCCGCTTTGCACAAATATTTACATCATTTTTCCCTCCACAATACATAAAGAACCCTTCCTTTTCCCTCCTTACCCATTCCTTGTTCCAGAAAATCCTGGTTTCTTTTTCCAGAACTTTTGGAGTGTTGGAAGCAGTTTTCCCTCTTGGGTTGCAGTTGGAGGTTGGATTTGGTTTGGAGTGTTTCCTATTCTTAAAGTTTTTTTTGAGGAGTCTTTAGCCTTTGGAGCCAAGTTTGACAAGCCATGGTCATTTTTCCAACAGCTTTTCTTGTTTTGATAGCCATTATTGAGCTCAATTGTTAACATCATCCTCTTCCTGCCTATGCTCTGATTCTCACTCAGTCTCTGTCCTAGCAGCTCCATGGACGAACTGAGACAAGTCTACGTGACATTTCTGTACCATCCCAGCCTCCCACCTTCCTGGACAACCCTGTTGAACTCATGTCTACATTCCTCTCTTCATTTGGTTCCTCTCTTGCATTTTTTCTCAGACCTCAGTAAAATTCTGATCTCTTTATTATTCTCACTTCTTTATTCTGATCTCTTTCTCATTCTCTTTTCTTTATTATTCTCTTCTTTCATTTTTTCTGCTTTTCTTACCTTCTCAACCCAAATAACTCAAATCCTCCCCACCTCAATCCTTCCACCCTGGTCTGAAGTCTCTCCGTCATTCAATCTATGCCTGGTAAGAAATTAATCCTCAAGATCTTCTCCACATGATTGCTCTGACAACTCAACTCAATCTTGTAGTTATTGTCTTTATTTCCTGAGCCTCATCAACATCCTCGCCGCCAACACCTTATGCCATCTGATCACTTTCTTTCTTTCTTTCTAAATAACTCAAGCCGTTGGTCTCCTCATTCTTCTTTGTATCAATCCCTGTCTTGTTCCTCGTGTTTCTAATTCTTCTCTTTAGTCCGCTGTTTTTCAGTTCAGAAGTAATTCATCTAAATCTTATCATGGTTAAAAGCCAAACCAACTCCGGATTATCAAAGATGAATGAACCAGCTGGAGCAAATGATTATTTCCACCAGGTTTCCCCCAAGGCCTCCGTCAATGCCATCCCCCCACCTAATGAAGACAATTATTCCATCTGGCGCGACAAGATGCTGATTTTGTTTGATCTCAAGGACATTAAGGATACCATGATCAAAGACCTAGGACAATTGCCAGTAAGACAAGACCGAGAGATTCAAGCAATTATCTTATCCAAACTTGACAGCACCACACATGCCAATGTTGTTAATGCCTCAAAAATCACATCCTCCAAGCTACTCTGGACTGAGATCACCCAAAGATTTGCCTCATCCAAAACAGCCAATAGAGCGAGGATCTTCAACCAATTTCTTCACGCTCCATTCAACAAACACGCTATTGAAGGTTTCATAACTGACATCCGGAAATCTCTCACTTGCATGGCGGATGTAGGAATAGATCTACCAAACGACATATTGGCGTACCTAATATTATTCAAATTTCCACCTACTCTAGAGAACTTGAAACAGCAAATTATGCACGGCGAGAAGTTGATAACAGTAGAAGTCGTATTTAACCACTTAACTCAATACAACAATGAGGGGAAGGTGCAACTCAACACTGGTAAATCTACCACGGACCTTTCACTGGTGACCGTCAAGAGCAAACCCGACAAAGACAATAGGAATCCCCGGATCAGATGTAAAGAAGGGTTCCACAACTCAAATGCCCCCCATCCTGAGTTCTCCTGCTTTCACCTGCATCCTCAAATTGCTCCTGATTGGTGGGTCAAACAGCAAAATGAGTGGAAAAATAGAACAAAGAAAACACCTACCATCCAATATCATGCCCTCCTAACTCTCTGGATTAACGCAGATAGTACACCCAATCTTCTTCTTGACTCAGGAGCAAATATACATATATTCAATGATCTAAAATACTTTACTGCTATTGACCTACAAGACAAGTTAGAATAAATCAAAACAGACAGGCTGGAAGCAAACCCCAAGATACGAGGAACAGGTACTGTCCAACTCGAGTGGAAAGACTCAATCATCACCCTTGAAGAGTGCATTTATGTTCCAGATATTGTGGTCAACTTGATCAGCCCTGGTCTCTTGGCGAAGAAGGGATGCAACCTTGCTCAAACACAAGATCAATTTTGCATCACCCGAGATAATCAGATGTTCCTTAGAGGTCTAATTTGGGACAACTTATTTGTCATTGAGAAACCCCAAAGTGCTGGAAACAACCTCTTGGTAAAGCTCTCTAGTCAATCATCCACGACTCCTCTAAATCAATCTCTGTTGTTGTCAAATCTTCACAAGATTTATGGACATTCTTCAATCTCAATGCTCAAACCAATCCTCAAGGATCGGTACTGCAAAGACAAACTTGATAAATTTCAGTGTGATGGTTGTGTGAGGAGTAAAATTATGCAAACTCCATTCTCAGGCACCTCATCACCTACTTCTAAGCCACTAGAATAAATTAACCTAGACCCTATTGGACAGATCACTCCGCATTCAAAAGCTGGCCACCAATACATTCTGACACTTGTTGACAACTTCACGGGTTATCTGGCGGCTTTTCCGCTCCAATCCAAAGAAGAGACTCACAGCGTCATCATCAGCGTTCTCGAGTCAGAATACAAGCGACTTAATTATTACCCCACTGAAATCGTTTCTGACAAAGGAACAGAATTTACCAACACCACCCTGAAAGAATTTGTAAAGTCTAAACACATCAAACTCTTAACATCTGAACCGTACCATTCTCAACACAACGGTCAAGCTGAACAAGCCAACTGGACAATCATACAATTGGCTTGAGCAACCTTCTCCTCATCAAGGCTGAACAAATGCTACTGGCACATTGTGTTCTGGAGCTCCTGTTTTATGCTCAACCAAGTCCCGAGGGAAGGTAATGACCGATCCCCTTGGGAACTTATGTTTAATAAGAAGCTCCATACTAATTATCTAACACCTGTAGGATCCTCAGTAATCTATCTGGCAAAAAGGCTACAAAAAGGAAGGAAATTTGATGAGAAAGGATTAGAAGGGATTTTAGTTGGGTTCAATCCCATTTTTCATTCTAACTTGATTCTCAGCTCATTGGGCACTGTTATTGAAACCAAACATGTACAGTTCCTCAAAAATCCACTCCACAACTTTCCGCTCCTTGAATCACCGGGGATTGATATCTTTGCTCAAACCAATCCTGAGTCAATAGGCCCTAATTTTTTGTCATTTGAAAAGAAATACAACTTTTGAGAGTCTCAAGACGTTTTTTCAAAATCAGATTAAGATTTAGACGATTTGGCATCTGCAAGTTCTTCACCCTCTGACCATTCTGCTCTACCTTTGCCAGTTCCTGATGTTCCTGTTCAAGCTCCCTCTCAAAGACCCAGAAGAGAAATAAGAAAACCCCAACGTTACGTTTTCCATCACTACTACAAGCCCCCCTCCTATAAGGCAGCACGCAAGTGTCCTGAATTGCCTAAATGGAAGGAGGCCTCAGAAGACAAATCAAATTCAATCAAAATCCAAGATGTCTGGGAGGAATATGACAGCACCCCAGAGAATGTTTTAAATACAACGTGGTTCTTCAAGGTGAAACAAAATTGCCACGGTGATCCCGTCAAATATAAGGCTCAACTCTGTGTTCAGGGATTTTATCAAGCTCTGGGAATAGATTACAACGAAACTTGGGCACCAACCAGAAAATTGGGATTTCTTTGAGTGGCTCTTGTCTATGCCTTGAAGAACAAAATGAAGCTGACGCAATTTGACGTAAAGGGTGCATTCCTTCATGCTCCTATTTACAAAAAAGTCATCATACAAACTCCAGAAGGATCTGCCAGAAAATCTCCTTATCTAAAACTAAAGAAATTGCTCTACGGTCTCAAGCAATCTCCAAAGAATTGTTACAAAACCCTGACATCTTGGATCAAATCGCAAGGATATCATGAGTCTACCAGTGACCCCTGCCTCTATCTCAACGCCAAAACCGGTGATATCCTCTACTTCCATGTAGATGACCTCATTCATGTAGGCAACTCCAACCTCTTCAAAATCAACTTTCTCCAAAGGTTCAAGAACTCCTCGTGTCATCCACCCAACACCATACTCGGTATGCTCATGGAAATTGAAAACAATAGAATTCTCTTGAGCCAACCCAATCACATTGCAAGAGGTCTGGAAGAACTTGGCCTGAACTCCTGTAAGAACACTCACATACCATTGACTCAAAACCTGAACCTCTAACCCGCCTCCGACATCAACCACGCAGAATTCTGTCAACTCAAAATCAATTATAGATTGGCAATTGGACTTCTAAATCACTTGGCGCACTACTCCCGGCCCAATATCTCATTCTCTGTCTCTAGTCTGGCTAGGTTTAATGCCAAACCAGGCATGACTCATTGGAGGGAAGTAAAAAAGGTATGGAAGTATCTCAAGACAACAAAAGACTTCAAAGTTATAATTAAGTACAATTTGGAGCAAGAAATTGTCTTAGGTTTCAGTGATGCCACCTGGGGAGATGATCCGACTCTTTGCAGATCTCAAACTGGATACGTGATCATTCACTATGGCTGTCCAGTCATTTGTAACTCTACCCAACAGAAAAATGTTACTTATTCTTCCACTGAATCCAAGCTAAATGCCCTACTCGACTGCTACCTTGAAATTAAGTGGATCAAACATCTCATTAGTGAGATCCATCAAATTGTCAAACCCAAGCCTACTCTAAATATCAATAATAAATGTCTAGACAATAAAATCAAGAATTTTGGATCACACTCTAAATCCAGGCACATAGAAATCAAAACCAAAGGATTGCGCAAAGACTACAAGGACAATAAATTCATACTCCGTCTAATTCAGAGTCCCTCCATGATCGCGGACTCTCTTACAAAGGCTTCCTCAGCAGCCTTGTTGCAATTGCTCCAGGATACGGTCTTCAAGACAACCAACAACTGATCTCGTGGATTACCTTCTCACCAGTCACAAGGGGTGTTAACATCATCTTCTTCCTGCCTATGCTCTGATTCTCACTCAGTCTCTGTCCTAGCAGCTCCGCGGACAAACTCAAACTAGTCTACGTGACATGTCTGTACCATCCCAGCCTCCCACCTTCTGGGACAACCCGGTTGAACTCATGTCTACATTCCTCTCTTCATTTGGTTCCTCTCTTGCATTTTTTCTCAGACCTCAGTAAAATTCTGATCTCTTTATTATTCTCACTTCTTTATTCTGATCTCTTTCTCATTCTCTTTTCTTTATTATTCTCTTCTTTCATTTTTTCTGCTTTTCTTACCTTCTCAACCCAAATAACTCAAATCCTCCCCACCTCAATCCTTCCACCCTGGTCTGAAGTCTCTCTGTCATTCAATCTATGCCTGGTAAGAAATTAATCCTCAAGATTGTCTCCACATGATCGCTCTGACAACTCAACTCAATCTTGTAGTTATTGTCTTTATTGCCTGAGCCTCATCAACATCCTCGCTTCCAACACCTTACGCCTTATGATCAATTTCTTTCTTTCTTTCTAAATAACTCAAGCTGTTGGTCTCCTACTTCTTCTTTGTATCAATCCCTGTCTTGTTCCTTGTGTTTCTAATTCTTCTCTTTAGTCTGCTGGTTTTCAGTTCAGAATTAATTCATCTAAATCTTATCATCAATCACCCAATTGATTAGATGCTCAAGAGGGGTTGTCTTATGTCCCACAAATTTGAGCTGTTCAATAAGGAATGCTGGTAAACCCTTTCAAAAATGAAATAAAAGTGCTGCCTTGTTCCATTGGATGAAAGACTGGAAGTTTAGGAAATGGGAGATATAAACAGAAACTCTAGTATTCTCTTTCATGACTAGATTATTAAGTTTGTATTTGTTGTTTTGGAATTTATTGGGGTTTCCAAACAGGTTGAAACTTTCTTGCTTGAACTTGTCCCAGTTGCTGATAATATAAGTGGGACTGGTATTGAATATTAGTTTGAGTTATGTTTTGAACCACTCTGAGTCTTTTCCCCATAAGAATGAGGATACATACATAACTTTATGTCTATCAGAAGGAACATTTTGGTATTGTTTGAGAACATGATTTTTTAAGACTTTAGGGAGTATCTAATATTGTGCAAGTACTCTCCTGGAAATTTTTCAGGTTGCTTCATGCCTGGTTTATGGAAGCTGGGACCACTTGGCCCAGACAGCAGGTTATTTTTAGTAAGAGCCTGGATCAAGGTGGAGAGCAAGGTCAAAGCTTTGGTATCGGTGGCACAAGTGCGAGTATGTGATCTCCCACAATTTGATGTTTCTTTGGAAGAGTGTTTGGAATCTTTTATTTCTTCAAGAGGATCCACTGGAGCTTCCTGTTGAGGCGTAAGGGGATTTTCAAGAGGTTAAACCAAAGGATATATGGAAGAAGGAAAGGTTTCTAACGGTTTTTGGGCATGTGAAGTGCTGGATCTCCCTACCCAATGAATATCATAATGTAGAGGGTGCGAGAAGTGTTCCCAGTTGAGAAAGTACGTGATATTGTAAAAGAAAAATCTATTATAGTTTGGCAAACTAAAAGAGAGGATTTGAGTTAGTCAATTTATTGTTATACAACCACCCCACGTACTATAGGGCAATCTTAGATGATTGTGAGTGCAAAGGGGGAGGCTGAGTGTGAGGGACAATGGAAGGTGGCAAGGCTAACTGAAAATTGAAAAATTATGATTTGGTTACTCCACAAACAACAAGGGAAGGGAGGTGTTCTGATGCAAGGGAACTAAATCCAAGCCCAATGTGATGACTGGATTTAGAAAATGAAATAAGGTATGAAATTGACTACCTGAGGATACAATCTTTTGGCAGGCAACACAACCTTTGTAAGATAGGTGACTAGATACAACCTGATGGATGGCCAGCTACAGTTAAGAGGCAATGAGGCAATGAATGAAATGAAAAGAACGGGAAAGGAAATACCATTACAGATGTTTCCAAGGTTGTAGCATAGGTGCAAGAAAATAGAATCTGAGCGCACAATTGGCTAATTGGATGAGACAGGAAGGAATGAAATGTGAAGATAATGCAAATGAAAAAATGTGGTTTATGCAGGGTAAGGGACTAGTCTATGTGCAAACTATACAGTTGGTGTGGCTATCTAGACATGAGTGCAAACTAGTGCAAGTGTGTGACCAAGAATGGAAGTAAAAGGGCTAATGATACCCAGGGTAGAACAGGAAAGCTCAAACAGATGGTTGACTGGTATAGATTTCACTTGGAGATTTTCAAGTATATACTGAGTCAGTGGCCAAAATTGAAATGTTTTTATGCAAGCCAGATGTGGTTAGTGGAGGGTACCACCAATGTTGTGCTTTATTAGTGTCATTCTTATTGACTGAGGTAGATGTAAAATTTTTAATGAATTAAGAAACCTAGACCAGGATGATTCATTTCAGATTCAAGGAAAGGGTTAGAAACCATGGAAATGAGATGAAGAACGGATCATGAAACAGAAATGAACAGAAAGGAAAACAAACAGAGACTGATAGTTCTACAGGCCGGGTTATGACCTCTAAAGAGATTAAGTACAACAGAGCAGTTTTGAGGATTTGTTGTTGACTGATCCAACCGAGATACTGAGCTGAGAGAGTCAATAGATTAGTTCAGAGGAATGTTGAGTTGATCATTTGTTCAGTCTAGTCTTTGGGTTCAGATGATTTGGTGATCAAAGTTGAGTAGGTGAAGCTGGCCAAGTGGTCGAGTTTAAGTCTTCAGTTGGAGGACAGAGGATAGTTTCTTGTCTTTTGTGTGCTGAGTCAAGAGGTTGCATGAGATTTGTAAGTGACAGGTATGAGATAGGTGACAGCTTGACACAGAGTAAAATTGGACAGACAAAAACTTGACGCGCAATACATGAGACATGAAATAGATGGGAAAGAACAAAAGAGACACGGTAACACATCTGAAATTAAGATGAGATGGAATGAGAACATCAACACGCCGGCTCAACTCAACATCCCAAAGAGCTTAGCTCCCTTCATACCTGGTAAGCCTAAGTACAGAGGTTGGATTGGCTGGTTTGGTGAGGGCATCCGCGAGCATGTTGTGGCAGGAGATGAGTTTGACACTAATCAGTCCATCATTCCAGTCGTTCCTTATACTTTTAATTTTGATATCTATGTACTTTGCATGAGACTTGCAACCAAATTTCTTGATTTTTTCAACGAGGCCTTTTTTTTCGACGAGGTGCATTGGAGGTCCAAGAGATGACAACCTCCAGATTTTTGTCAGAAGATGGTGAAGCCAAGGGCCTTTGAGATGACTTGCTGAGAGGGCCTTACATTCAGATTTGGTGGAGGAAAAAGCTATTCTCCATTTCTTTCTGCTAGTCCAGTAGATTGGACAACCCTTGAAAAGAGATATAAAACCGGTCTGCAAGAGTCTGGTGACTGGGTCATCCCCACAGGTTGTATCACTGTAACGACAAGATGGTTTGAAATTGATTTTGATTGGAACTCAAGTTTATAGTTGATTGTCTTCAGTAGATATCGCCATACATGAGTTACCTCCTTCCAGTGGGTAATCCCTGGTCTTTCACAGAAGTGAACTAGGTTTGATACAGCAAAGCTGATATCTGTTCTAGCCAGGTTTGCAATGAAATTCAGCCTACCAATTGGGGATTGGTAAATATTTCCCAATTCTTCAAATTCTTTGATTTCTTTGGGTTTTTCTGGTTTCAGTTGCAGACCCAAAGTGCAAGGATTGTTCAGCGGCTTAGCGTCCAGGAGATTCAGTTCTTCAAGCCCTTTTTTGATATGATTTGTTAGTGAGAGACTGATTGAGTTTGGAGTGAATTCCACCTTCATTCCGAGTAGCGTGTCAACCTTATGCGCTGAAGAGTCCTTGAATCTTTCAAGAAACCAATCCTTAAAGTCTTCGGTGTTACAAACAACAATTAAATCATCTACATGAAAGAAGAGAGAAGTGGTTTGATCTTTGTGGAGATAGAGACATGGATTGCTGTCGCTCTCCTTGAAACTATTTTCCTTAATCCACTCACTCAGAGTCTTTTACCAATTCAGTGGCGCCTGTTTCAACCCGTACAATGATTTCTTCAACTTGAGATATTTGGAGGTTTGTTTGGAGCCCGCTGGAGTTTTGATGTAGACATCCTTGCTCAGCGGAGCGTGTAAAAATACCCCTTTTACATAGAATTGAAGAATGCTAAGTTTTATATCCACAGAGTAGCATAGTAGGGCTTGTAGAGAGGCCACCTTACCTGTGGGAGCAAACGTGTCAAAGTAGTTGATGCCAAATTGTTTGTTGAATCCTTGTACACAGACACAAGCCTTGAGAGTGGTGTCCCCGGTGTGCAGGTCCTGTTTGCATTGAAAGGCCCAGGTGGTATTGAGGGGATTGGTGACTTCTGACTCATTGGCATCTTCCCAGACACCAATTTCCTCTATTGTGTCTAGTTCTTTGTTGATGGGAGGCACCCAGGTGGGATTGCTTAATGCCTCGTGAATGTTCTTCGGTACTTTGGAGTGGTAGTACCCGTATTGTTGGGGAGGTTTAAGTTGACTTCTATTGCGTAAATTAGGTCTAAGGTTTTCAAGAACCTTGGAGTCTGAGCTGTCTGATTTGGAGCTGTCTGACTCCGTGTTGGGTTCAATGAGAGGTTTGATTTCGTCCTGGAGTTCAATGACGGTTGCGTCAGTACTGGCTTGAGTGCCTTTGAGATTTTCATTCTGAGTCACTTGAGTTATTTCTTTGGCTGCTGCCTTGCTGGCGGGAAGTTCAAGATTGATTGGTGATGGTTTGTTGATAAACTTAAAGTGTTTGGTGTCTATTATTTTCCCGCTTCTGGAAAGAATTTTATAAGAAAAGAGGCGAGGTTTGTAGCCTAGGAGAATCCCTTCCTCCCCTTTTTCACTCAGTTTTGAGGGGATTTTGGTGTCGCTGAGTAAGTAGACTGCTGTAGAGCCTATGGGCTGAAGGTAGTTTGAGGGTAGGTCAGTTTTTTGAAGCATTTTCCATGGCGTCTACCCGCCTTTTTTGGAAGAAATTTGATTAAGTGCAAAGCAACATCTTTGTATGACTACGTGCCAGTAGTTTCTGGGAATGGAATTTGAGCTGAACACGGAGCAAACAAACTCCATGATTGTCCGGTTGGCTCATTCTGCCTTAACATTGTGCTGTGAGTGGTAAGGTTCGCTGATGATGTGTTGTATAGCCTTGGACCTGAAGAATTGATTGAGATCTTCATTCACAAATTCACCTCCTCCGTCGGATATGACTTTGGAGGGGTATCTAAGTAGTTTCTTGGCTTCATTTTCAATTACAAATTTGATTGTGTTAGCTGCAGTGTCCTTGGAGGGAAGAGGGGATGAGGAGAGATATCCCAACTTGTTGTTGACAATTGTAAGAGAATATTGCATCCCCCCTTTGCTAGTTGGATTCAGGGGCCCCATCAGGTCCACGTGAAGTCGGTCAAAAACCCTTGAGGCAGGGGCTTGAGTACTGTTGAAGGGAAGTCTTGAGATCTTTGCCTTGTTTCAGGCCAGACATTGAAAGTTTCTTGCTAGAGTTTTGCCAATGCTATGACCTAGATGTTTTTCCATGCGCTTAATACTAGTGTGACCAAGTTTCTTGTGAAGACTAGTTATGTCTGTTTGTGTTAAGTAACACTGAAGAGGCTGAGATTGGCTTGAGGGACCAAAATTGATGAGTAGAAGATTATTCTCTATGACCCCAGTCAGTAGCAATCTACCTTTGAAGCAGAGAGAGAAAGAGGACGGTTTGGTTTTGGTGTTAACTTGTAATACGCAACCTTTGTTTAGAAGGGCTCCGAGAGAGATGAGGTTGACAGTAGCTTCAGGAACCCAAGCTTCATTATCTAAGCGTATTTTCTTAGCTTGGTCTGAGATTTCTATGGTGCCAAGCCCTTTGATGGAGAGTCCTTCTCCTCTTTTTCCTGTTTTAATGGTATTGTCTCCTGAGTGTTCTTCCAGAGTGATGAAGAAATATTTTCTTTGAAACATGTGAATCAAGCATCCGCTATCTAGAATGTAACGGTCTTTGGAGTCTGTTTTTGCCTTTTCCGGAGCACTGTAGACGCTGTAGAAGTGGGATTCTTCTTGTGGTTTCTTTTTAGGTCCCCGTCTTGATTTGTTTGGGGGGTTATCGGGTTTCAGTTCAGGAAATTTGATCCAGCAGGAGGACTGAGAATGGGAATTCACCGCTGGGTTGTGCTTTCCATCCAGGCATCTTGGGTAATTTGATTCTCTTTGATGATTGGAGTGATACAAGGCGGAGTTAGTTTCAGACGTCTTGGGCAGTTTTTCCTGAACTTCCTTCTTGTGTTGGACCAGATGATTGAGTACTAGGGAAACAGAAATTTGTAGTCCTGAGTGCATGATTTGAGAGCGGATGGCCTTGAGTGACTCGGGCAATTTGAATAGAATCAGATAACTGAGGATGTTGGCCGGTAGCTCTATTCCAACTTTGTCAAGTTTTCCTAAGTGGGTTCTTACTGAGGTTACAAAGCTTTTGATATCATTTTGGTCAAAAGCCAGGTAAAGAAAATTGAAGAATGTTCAAGCTCAATTGGCCGCTTGACTGGAGGCAAAGTGGTTCTTTGCTGCCAGCCAGATTAGCTTGGTCAAATCTTCATTTTCTGAGCTTATGATGTTAGTATGGGTTGCTGGATCTAGTTTAGACATGATGTATCCAGCCATCTTGTCGTTGTCTGGGATTTCAGTATATGGGTTGTTTGCGTTGATGAGGTCAAGGATTCCACACATTTTAAACAATCGTTCCAGCTTCTTTTGCCAGATTGAGTAGTTTGTCTTGGTGAGTAGTGGAGTGGATTCCATGAGGGACTTCAGAGCCAAGGCCTTAAAATTACCTTCTCCTCCTCCTCCTGGTCCAGGTGTTTCAGTAATTTGATTTGTGCTGGATGAGCCGGGGTGATCCATCTTTGGCTTTTAACCGTGTAAAAGTTTTAATGAATTAAGAAACCTAGACCAGTGTCACACGACCACCCCACATACTATAGGGCAATTCTTAGATGATTGTGAGCAAAAAGGAATACCAAGTGCGAGGGCAAGTGCGAATAGAGAGACCCATTTGCAAAGTGCAAACTTGGTTATGCCACTCAACAAATGGCAAGATGAATGGAATGTGTTCCAAAGAAGGAAACTCAACCTGAGTCCGATGTGATAACTAGGTTGCAGCAAAATGCAAGAACGTATGAAATTAACTAACTGAGGAGACAATCATCAGGCAAGGGGATAGCCCTTATAAGGTTATCCAAAGTGACTAGATACAACCTGGTGATGAGCTAACTACAGGTGAAGCGGTGAGGCAATGAATGACAGGAACGGAATAGGAAATGAAGCAGTGGTATAGATCCAAGGTCTTAGCGTAAGTGCAAGACAATAGAATCTGAGCGTACAATTGCATGACAAATTGGTATAGGAGCGATTGACGTTGAAGGTAATGTGAATGAGAGGTAATAGTGTACGCAGGGTAGGGACTAGTCCAATTGAAAACTATACAGTAGTGATGGCTTGGTAGATGCGAACTAACAAACAATGCATGACCAAAGATGGAAGTCCAAGACTGTTGATTGGCCAGGGAAGGAGATTGGATCTCATAATGGATGGCCGACCGGTATGGAGTTAACCACAAAGTTTGCAAGTATATACTGAGTTGGTCGCCAAGATTGGAAGGTCAGCGCGAGCCAGAGGAAATAGCGGATCGCACCATTGATGTTGTGCTTTTATTTGTGTCACGCTTTTAGACTGAGGTAGATGGTACTGAGGAGAGGACATGTTGAAGTGGTTAAGACAATAATCCTTAAGTGCAAAGCGTGACAGTTGCCGGGGTATAAAGACGGGAGCTCCTGCAAGCGTTCAGGTAGATTTTCCCATTGATTTCAAGTCGTTTAATTATCACTGTATACCCTTATACGTTACTTAATTTGTTACCCAATAGATTTTTAAATTTTGTAAGAATGTCGTCATTGTCATCCTGCCGTTGCAAAAACTGTATTTGCAGCAACAAGCGATGTATTACCAGTACTGCCATCCAAGGCCTCCAAGGCAAATGCGAGCAATGTTGCCTTCGCAAGGTGACGTGCAACTTCCCTATAAATCTCGAGTTGACTGTTGAGGGTCCTTCGGAATCATCAAGGGAGATGCAAAGTCATAGGTCCGCATCGAGGGTTAATTACAAGATACCACCATTGCCGGAGATCAAATACTTGGGGACGCAAGTTCCTGGTGAGTACTAATCAGGACTGACTAATGAACTTGAAATAGTAAATAATTGTTTGCTTGTTTGCTAGTGTTGCCCCGTTTTCAAAGATATACTACCAACACACCACCACCACCACCACCTTACTGGGGACCGCCAACTGAAATCCCGCGGCCCCAGATGAATGCCAAGGTGCAAGGCAAGGTGTCCAGTGCGGAACCAGTAGGAGTTATAACCAAGGAAGCAAGGGAGGGGGAAGAAAACGCAGCGGAAAGAGAAGCAGGAAATGGAGGAAACAGAAGTGGAGAGAACAAAGATGGAGCGGGTGAATTAGAAGAAAGGAATGAAGGAGATGGAAGGGAAGGAAGGGATGGAGGGCCAAGGCGAAGCGGATCCGCTGCAAATTGTATTGCCGGTTGAAACGGATGCGAGGCGCCTGAAGGACGATATCGGAGAAGGCACGTTGGGTGGACAAAGGAAGAGAGCGTATGAAGAGCTCTTGGAGGAAGGCGGTTGGAATGCTCGGCCAAAGCAAGCTTGGGTTGCAAGATGCGAGGAGATTTTCAAGAGGCACATTGTAACAGAAGTGCTGGTACTTCAAATAATGTCCGCATTGATCAACAATGAAGACCTTGATACCTTTTGGTCCATGGTTGCGGAATTGACGGCGAATTGGAAGGATGCGTAAAAAGAAATAAAAGAAACTTTGTAATTTAATATATATATATATTTATATATATATATATATATATATATTATTAAAAATAGAAATATTATTATTATTATTATTTTTTTTTTAATAATAAGTGGAAATGAAAGTAAAATGAGAAAAGAATAACACAGTGAGATGGAGGAATTAACTAATGAAATGATGGTGAAATAAGATGGATTTTAATGGGATGGAATATGGAATGGAATGTGATTGAGTAAGATCAATGTGGAATGGAATGAAATGGGATTGTATGGGGTGAAATGTGGAGTGGAATGGAATGGCATTGGATGGGATGAAATGTGGAGTGGAATGGAATGGGATTGGATGGGATGAAATGTGGAATGGAATGGAATGGAATTGGATGGGATTGGATGGGAAAGAATCATGATTGCCAAGGTTTGCAAGGTTAGCTTGCATGGAATTCTTGAATCAGATTGGGTGAATTGCAAAGGTGATGGGCTGGTTCCCACAAAGTGCAATCTTTGTCAGACTGGAAGCCAGACCATTCGACGAGGTATTGAAGTTTTCCTTTGCGTAACCTGGAATCCAGAATACGGCTTACTTCCCACTCTTGATGATCGAGGACAGTGACCGGTTCAGGAGGGGGATTAGTCTTTCCTGGGTATAGGACCCAAGCTGGCTCTAGGAGAGACACATGAAAGACCGGGTGGATACCTTGCCATTTTGCAGGTAAATTAAGTTTAAAGGCGTTAGGGGAGATGGCTGATTCTACTTTAAATGGGCCAAGCTTTCTTTTGGAGAGTTTGCAATTTAGGCAAGTGCTGCAAATGTTGCAAGCATTGAGCCATACTTGATCTCCTACTGCGAAGGTTGGAGCCAAAGTGAAAGATTGGTCTGCTTGCTCCTTATAGCGCTGGTTTGCTTCTTTGAGGTTGGTTCAAAGTTGCCATTGAAGGGATTGAATTTGTTCAAGTTAATCATTAGCAGGTTGAGAAGGTGCTACGTGAAGGGAAGAGAAAGTTGGGTTTCTACCATAAAGAGTTTGGAAGGGTGACTGTTTCGTGGAGGAATGAGTAAAGTTGTTGTAGGCAAATTCGGCTAGTGGGAGCCATTGCGACCAGTCGTCTTGTTGATAGGAGACATACATTTGAAGATATTGTTTGAGAATCTGATTAACACGCTTGGTTTGCCCATCCGTTTCCGGGTGGTAAGCCGTTGATAAATTGCGAGCAATCTTCAAATGTTGGCCTAGCGAGGTCCAGAAGCTTGAGACAAACAGAGATCCACAATCACTAACTATATTATCAGGGAGGCCATGTTTTGAAAATACATATTCTATGAACAAGTTAGCCAAGTCTTCTGAAGAGGCCGTCACATTCCTGCGTAAAAATAAAGCCATCTTTGAGAAGCAATCTACTATTACTAGAATAGCATCATATCCACTAGAAGAAGGTAATTGAGAGATGAAATCCATAGACAGGGAGTGCCAAGGACAAGGCGGAATTGGAAGTGGCTGGAGCAGCCCATACTTCCGGTGTTTTGAGGACTTGTTACAATTGCAATCATAGCACACGCTAACATAGTCTTTTACTTCTTTGGTCATACCAGGCCAGTAGAAGTCTTGTGCAATCAATTGGTAGGTTTTATCCTGCCCATAATGACCAGCAAGCGAAGAATCATGCCGTGACTCAAAGATATCTAACTTAATGCAAGAATTATCTGGTACTACTATACAATTATCATAAACTAAAAAGTCATTATCATCTATACTGTAACTACTATCTAATAAGTTCGCACTTTTGCAAAGTTCAATGCACTTGGGGTTGTCGCGTTGAGCTTGTTGGAGTACGGAAGCCAAATCTCATAAGCAAGCGATGATCAAACTGAGTTGGGCAGATTGGGTTGAGAAGAGTGTCCTAACGTTTTCAGGGTTGTTTTCAGCAAAGGTGCTCCCCCCCCTGGGTAAACGTTGTCCCAACATGATAAAGCATCAGGAACTACCGCTTGTTTCCCAGGACGGTACGTGATCGTAAAGTGGAACTTGGAGAGGTATTCGGCCCAATGTGCCTGTCTACGTGTGAGGACTTTTGAACTCATGAAATACTTCAAAGAATTATGATCATTTAAAACCTCAAAGGATTCCCTAAGACTCAAAAGGTATGAATGCCATTTCTTCAAGCAATAAACAATTGCGAGAAGTTCCTTGTCATGAATCTCATAGTTAAGCTCTGCAGCAAGCAATTTGCGAGACTCAAAAGCTACGGGGTTAAAGAGAGAAGTGGAAGAAGAAAACTGTGAGATGACTCCTGCGATCGCATAGTTGCTTGCGTCTGTTTTGACAATAGTGTGAGCTAGCTTGTTGAAGTGAGCGAGTATTGGAGCAGTGGTGAATGCTTTCTTCAGAGCTTCAAACTCCAAAGCAGCTTTTTTGGTAAAAATAAAAGGAGTTTCTTTTTGAAGAAGGTTAGTAAGATTCACGGTTTTTTTGGTGTAACGCGCAATAAACCTTCAATAGAAATTACTGAAACCAAGGAAAACTTGAAGAGATTTAACCAAAGAAGGTGGGGGCCAGTCCAATATGCGTTCCCTCTTGGCTGGGTCCATTTATAGCCCTTGCTGCGAGACTACGACACCTAGAAAATGAAGAGAAGAGGAATGGAACTCACACTTAGAGGCTTTTGAAAACAGGTCATTCTTGCAAAGTCGCTGTAGCACCTCTCGCACATGTGCGATGTGATCTTTGAGGTTTCTCGAGTAGACTAGTATATCATTGAGATATACCACGAGGTATTTACCTACGAGATCGGAGAAAATGTCGTTGAAAAAATGTTGAAAAGTGGAAGGAGCGTTGCAGAGGCCAAAAGGCATGAGGGTATACTCATAACTGCCAAACCGGGCTCTCATTGCAGTCAAATACTCATGACCTTCCTTAATGCGAATTAGGTTATAGGCACCTCAAAGGTCTAACTTTGAGAAATAAGTAGCTCCATGGAAGAGGGTAAGGAGATGTGACATAGGCGGTACTGGATAGGCATTCTTCCAGGTTACCTGGTTCAGTTTCTTGTAGTCAACACAAAGGCAAAGTCCGCCGTCCTTTTTTGGTACAAATAGGACAGGGGAACCGGTGTTTGAATCGCTTGGTCAAAGAAATCCTTTGGCTACATTTTCCGCAATGTAGTCTTGAAGCACAATTGATTCTTGCGTCGAGAGGGAGTAAACTGGGCCTGGTGCCAGAGGTGGGCCAGTAAGTTCAATCTTGTGATTGTAAGGACGGGATGCAGGCAGTTTATCTGCTTTTGCAGCTGAAAAGACATCAGCAAAGTCATGATAAACCAAAGGTAAAGACTCTCGAATGATTTCTAAATCTTCAATCTCGTCATCTTTGAGCACTGGGTTTGAGGTGCTCGCATGGTGCGAGAGGATTAGGGAGCTCAAAATACAACTTTTGGTTGGTTTCTGTTTCTCTTCGAAGGAACAGGAAAGAGGTAAGCTGGATAGGTAAGCAATAACTCCTAAATCTGAAGAGGGAGTTTGAGAATGAAGGTCAGGATATTGCAAATCTCCTGGCGGAAAAGTGTCATCCAACTCAATGACAGTGTCAAGTAGGCTGTTTAATTCCTGATTGACGGAAAGGTTAGCGTTCTGGGGGTGCAATGTTTGAAGGTTAATTACTCCTTCTTGCCAATTCACATCTGGATTCCAGTAAACTAGGAAATCATGGCCTGGAATGGTATCATCTATTCCGGGTATAGCCAAGACAAATAAATCCCATTCAAAGCTGGGGAAATTGGAAAATGCAAAGGTCCATTTTGCCTTTTGGGAAACCCAATAAGACGGTTCAGTCGCACTACTTACTAGATAGATAGGAAATTTATCTATCTCAGAACGCGTAAGATTTTTGGAAGTGGCAAAAGATTCACTGATGAAGGAAACATTAGCGCCGGAATCAAGTAATACTTGATAAGGAGTGTTGTCGGAATGAAATAGGATAAATTTCAAACTTGGAGCACCTAGTGACTCGCAAGTGCAAAGATTTACTTGCGGTGATTTAGATAATGTGTAGTTTTCCTTGCAAGTGTCAATAAAATACAAGCTAATTTTTTGACTGCTTAGCCGCTTCACGTGCTAACCGCTTCACACAGCTGTCAACATCATGTTTACCTCCACAATACATACACAGCCCGTTCTTTTCCCTTTGCAGCCATTCCTCACTTTGAAGCATCCCGGTTTCCTTGTCCAAGAACTTTGGGGTTTCGGCGACAGCTTTCCATTTCAAGTTGGAGTTCAAAGTTGGGGTTGGTTTGGATGGTTTTGGGTTCCTTGTGTTTTGCTTTGAGGAGTTGTCCACCCTCAGAGCCAAGGTGGATGGTCCATGGTTGTTTTGCCAAGAGCAATTCTTGTCATGATAGCCATTATCAAGCTCAATCACTCAATTGATTAGCTGCTGAAGCGAGGTTGTCTTATGACCCCCAACTGCGAGCTGTTTGATTAAGCATGCTGGTAAACCCTTTCCGAAATGGAATAGAAGAGCGGCCTGTTTCCACTGGATGCAAGACTGCAAGGTTCAAAAATGAGAAATATAAACAGAAGCTCTACTATTCTCCTTCATAACTAAACTATTAAGTTTGTATTTGGTGTTTCAAACTTCATTGGGATCGCCAAACAGGGTGAACAATTTTTGCTTGAACTTGTCCCAGTTGTTGAGAATAAAAGTGGGACTGTTGTTGGAAAAAAGTTCAAGGTACAGTTCGAACCACTGCGAGGCTCTACCTCCTAAGAAGGACGAAGCATACATAACTTTATGTCTATTGGAAGGGAAATTGTTGGAGTCATTTGAAAAGATGATTTTACAAGACTGTAGGTAGGATCTAAGCTTATGAGGGTGTTCTCCTGTAAAGTCATTGGGTTGTTTCATGCCCGGAGTGTGAAAACTACAAGTGCTTGGACTAGATTGCTGGGCACCATGAGTGAGGGCCTGGATTGATGTCAAAAGCAGGGTCGGAGCATTGGGCTTGAGAGCAGTAGTGCAAACCCCTGGTCTACCACAAGTCAAGGTTTCATCGGAAGAATGGTTGGAGTCTGCAAATTCCGCAAGAGGGTCCATTGGAGCATCCCGTGGAGGAGCTCGAGGAGCTTCAAGAGGTTCAACAGATGGCAATTTGGAAGGAGGAACTGGATCTAAGGGTTGTTGGGCACGAGGAGCGCTGGTTCTCCCTACCCAATCAATCTCATCATTGTAAGGGGCAAGGGAAGTGTTCCCGGTTGAGCGAGTATGTGACATTGAAAAAGAAGAAGTCTACTATAGGTTGGCAGGCTACAATAGATGAGTTGAGTTAGTTAATTTACTGTCACACAACCACCCCACGTACTATAGGGCAATTCTTAGATGATTGTGAGCGCAAAGGAATACCAAGTGCAAGGGCAAGTGCAAATAGAAAGACCCAGTTTTGAAGTGCAAACTTGGTTATGCCACTCAACAAACGGCAAGATGAATGGAATGTGTTCCAAAGAAGGAAACTCAACCTGAGTCCAATGTGATAACTAGGTTGCAGCAAAATGCAAGAACATATGAAATTAACCAACTGAGGAGACAATCATCAGGCAAGGGGATAGCCCTTATAAGGTAATCCAAAGTGACTAGATACAACCTGGTGATGAGCTAACTACAGGTGAAGCGGTGAGGCAATGAATGACAGGAAACAAATAGGAAATGAAGCAGTGGTATAGATCCAAGGTCTTAGCGTAAGTGCAAGACAATAGAATCTGAGGGTACAATTGCATGACAAATTGGGATAGGAGCGAGTGACTTTGAAGGTAATGCAAATGAGAGGTAATAGTGTACGCAGGGTAGGGACTAGTCCAATTGCAAACTATACAGTAGTGATGGCTTGGTAGATGCGAACTAACAAACAATGCATGACCATAGATGGAAGTCCAAGACTGTTGATTGGCCAGGGAAGGAGATTGGATCTCATAATGGATGGCCAACCGGTGTGGAAACTTTTAGAGGTTATCCCTCACGAAGTTGTCCCTAGTTACGGGATCAATGGTTCTAGCGTCTGTAAGACCGAGAATGCTTCCTTTTCTTTACTCCGAGAGAGAGAGAGAGAGATAGATAGATATATAGACCAATCAATGATATCCCCCCCCTACAACCCGGAGTCAAGGGGAAGGGTATTTGAGCCCTCCCCCTCAACCCTAACCTAAGCACAAGCACAAAGACAGACTGGCAACCATGAAGAAAGAACCCTAGACCCAGAACCCTGAACCATCCCTAAACCCATACCCATACCCTATCCCCGCCAGCTCGCCTGCCATTACGCGCATCCAGTTTGTCTTTTCGTGGCGCGGCCCCCCGCCGCGCGATACCCAAGGTTCACCGCGCTTGCGCGCATCCACCCGACGCGCCGTCGTGGATTTCCTGTCCCGTGGCCGGCCCGCGCTTGCGCGCGGCTGCCCACGCATATAGCCCCGCTGTCTCCCCGCTTTTTCCTTCCCCGACTAGCCGTTCCGAGAACCTGTTTGGCCCAGCTCCATCCGTGAGTCGGACATCCAAGCGGGTCGCGGCCCGCCTCCCTTAGTCAGGCCCGGCCCGCAGTCGCGTGCCCGATCCCGCCGCGCCCACTGCTGAGCCCGCAGCGGCTACTGCTGAACCCGCAGCGGCTACTGCTGAGCCCGCAGCGGCTACTGCTGAGGACCGGCGCACCCCCACTGCTGAGCCTAACCTACCAGATGCTGAGCGCGCAGGCCGCAACGCAGTCCCCGACCCGAGGCTATATAATGAAACCACATCCCCCCCCAACTTGAGTTCTGTCCCCAGAGGTCCCTTCCCATCGCCACCTCGACTACCCGCACCCCGCTCCTCTCTACCCACTCCTCTTCTCACACTCCACCAACTCCCCTTCCACGCTCATCGCCGTCATGCTCCCCTGCGAATTCTGCACCCGGACCGGGCAGGCGTGCTCAATCGCTCCTGGTCGACGCGCCTGTGTTGCTTGCCGTCGCGGCCATCGCCGTTGCTCGCTTAGCAATGGCATGCCCCGAGCTCCCCCCAACTTTGGCTCCCGCCCCAGGCCGCGCAAAAGGGCTCGTCCCGACCCGTTCGTGGTTTCGGACGACAACACCATCTCGGAGGACTCGTGGACTCCGCCGGGCTCCCCTTCCCACCGCCCTCCGCCAAGCGAGGATTGCGACTCGGCTTCCCCCTTTCGCCGCGCGGGACCGCCGGAGAAGGAGGATTTCTCGTCCGTTGACAACTATTGGAGGGCCGTACAATTCTGGTCGGACCGCGTTTGGATGAGGGAAGGCGCGAGGGACCCGCGACTCGATGAGATTCTCCGGCGTCGCGCTGCTGCAGCCCTGGTTCCCCCTCCGGCACCTACATCGGCTCCTTCCGCCCCGGCTCCACAAGGTACTCCACCGCCGCCCGCGTCACCAGTGGTCTCGGATGGGAGGCCTACTACCCCCGAGGTCCCTCCTCCGCCGTCCCCAATCATTGTTCCGTCATTGCCCCCAGATGGACTGAGCCCTCCGCGCAATGCCCCAGGGACCCCCTCATCACCTCCTCGCCCGCTCGGATCAAGCCCCGTCCCAGCACCGGCACCGCCTTCCTCCAACTCCCCCGAGATCCCGGAGATCCCGGTCGTGATGGCACTCCCGGCGGCTGGCTTCAAGGCGTTCGCGGAACGGTTGACCGCGATGCTCCGCAACTTCCTGGCGACCCCCGGAGCCCAATCCTCCGAATCCCGGCGCGAGTTCTTGGCGTCTTACCGGGCCCTTCTGGCATCATCAAGGGCGGACATGGAGGAAATGATGCGAATGGCTTAGACGTCCCGTCCCCTTCCTTTTCTCCTTTCCCGCTTACTTTCTTGTCCTATTGTTGTACCGCGATCCTTGGGGAAATACATCTTGCTGCGCAAGGAAAAGAAAGGGCCGCGTCCGCGCGTCCGGGTGGAAAGTGAGTGTGAGTGCCAAGATCCGCGTCCGCGTGAGAAGTGAGTGTGAGTGAGGTTGAGGTTGAGATCCACGTCCGCGCGCTCCCTCTGTGAGAAACCGTAAGTGACCAGTTATTCCAACAAAAGAGGTACCTGGACCGCCCCAGACGGACTGCCACACAGTTCCCCGTACCCGTACTACAAAACAAAACAAACACCGCGCTGACAGCGCGCGCTCACAACCGGGAGTATAAGGGAGGAGCGATGGGAACAAACATTCTGGGGTGTCTAGTCGTTCCGGCTGTGAACCGGCTAGAGCACCCCCTTACCAAGCTAAGCTTTAATTGAAGAATTAAGAGAATGAAACTAAGAGACTCATTTCAGCATGTGGAGGATAAAGGAATCATGAACATAACACAAGTAGGAAAAGAGCGTGAAATGAATGGAGAACATGAAGTGATTGAAAATACCTAAGAGACTCAGTGACCGCGTGTTCAGGTGAAAGAGTATGGAGAGAGATTTGAAGATTGAGAAAGGAAGGAAAGGTTCGAGCACAAGTGTGAAGAGAGCAGAAGCAGAATGTTTAGAAAGAGTAGGAATAAGCAGGCTGAGTGAGGAAGGAGCACCTGAGAGTTGAGGATTTAGGTCGAGAGTGGTGGACAGGGAGATGATGATGAGAGGGGTGGTTGAGGGTCGGTTGTCGAGGAGGTCGTGGTCCAGCTGAGAAGTCGACGGTGATTGTCTGGAGAGATCCAAGAGGGGAGTGTTACGTGCAAGTAGAACAGTCACATGAGGGTCACGAGTAACAGCGCGCGCTTGAGGTCGAGAATTGTGAGGAGTAGGCGGATGGAAAGAAGGATTAAAAGGAAATGAGAGAACAAAGAAAATAAATAAAAGAAGAAACAGGGTAAGACAAAAAGAAACAAAGAAACAGTAAGAGAGTAGCATGGAGGGAGTCAAGTGAGAAATTCCAACAGCCCCACTTGCTCTTAAGCGTCAGATTGAGAGCAGAGAAGGTTGACAGCTTTGCGAGATCGAGTGATGGCGGTACGACCGACAGCTTTAGTGAGGAAATCAGCTATCATACTCAGTGAGGGAGTGAACCGCAGGGCGATGGTGCCAGCAGCTATGGCTTCTCGTATGAAGTGGAGCCTCAGATCCATGTGTTTGGTTCGGAAGCCAGAGTGATTCAGTTCGTTGTTGGCCAAGTCAATAGCCCCCTTGTTGTCGTTGAGCAGAATGGAG
The DNA here is from genome assembly GCA_025617555.3 of Puccinia polysora. Classification (NCBI taxonomy): domain Eukaryota; kingdom Fungi; phylum Basidiomycota; class Pucciniomycetes; order Pucciniales; family Pucciniaceae; genus Puccinia; species Puccinia polysora. The sequence goes on from CM062618.1 coordinate 53,034,954, forward strand.
GTCGAGTTTTCTTGACCAAAGAAGTTGGCGAGGAGAGTTCGCAACCATGTGATTTCCTTGGTGACATCCGATAGGGATTTATACTCGGCTTCCGTGGTTGAGAGCGAGACAGTTGGTTGCTTTTTCGAGCGCCAGGAGATGAGGTGAGAATTCCAGAATACGCAGTTTCCGGAGTATGAACGGCGAGAGAAAGGACAATTTGCCCAGTCTGCGTTGGCGTATGCGACGATTGGGGATAATGGCGATGAGGACTTGTGGAAGGTAAGAGCGTACCCAACGGTGCCTTTTAAGTACCGAAACACTTGCTTTGCGGCTTCATAGTGCTTGAGACCGGGATTTTCGAGAAATTGAGACAGGGAGCTGACGGCGAACGTGATATCAGGGCGCGTAGTGCAGCTGATGAAGTTTAGCGCCCCCACGACCGAGCGAAAGTTGATGTTCAAGGCCTTGAAGGCATCAATGTCAGATATTGAGGCTGGAACTAGAGTCGACTTAGGGTTAAGAGGGGTTTTAGACGGATGATCGTCGCATAGGTCGAATTCCTTCAGGCATTGCTCGATATAGTGGCTTTGGTCAAGAGAGACGCAGGTAGGGGTGACGGATACCTTCATTCCCAAAAGTAATTTGGCCTCTCCCAGGTCTTTGCAAGGGAATCGACGGGAGAGAAGATCAATGAAAGTCTTGGGGTTTTTGCTAAAGACAGCTATGTCGTCCACGTGCACAAAGAGCCAGGTGTCGGCAGACCAGAATACGCACGGCTCGGCCGCGCAACGCCTGAACCCAACGGACAAGACCCAAGCTGAGAGAGTGGCATGCCAAGCTTGAGGAGCCTGCTTCAGGCCGTAGAGAGCCTTTTTCAGGTGGAGACATTTCCCTTCGGGTAATCGGAGTCCAGAAGGAGGGTTGATATAGATAAGATCTTCAAGCGGAGCATTTAGGAAGGCAGATTTGACGTCGACTTGGTGAAATAGTAGGTTGTTTTGCACTGCAAAGGAGATAAGCAGCCGAAGAGAGTTAAGACGCCCCGTTGGGGCATAGGTAGAACGGAAATTTACTCCCTCAATCTGCCGAAATCCTTGCACGCATAGACGAGCCTTATATTCCACATCTTGATTTTTTTCATTTTTCTTTACTTTGAATACCCACGTGCAATCAAGAGGTTTTACCCCCTTGGGAGTGTCGACCATGATCCAGACTTGATGGTTGTCCATGTTCTTGAATTCCTTGTTGATTGCCTCCATCCATTTGAGGAAATCAGGAGATCGGAGAGCTTCTCCATAGGAGGTCGGGATTCGTTCAAGGGAGGTGTGGAAGACATGGTATTGAGGAGTTATATCTGGTGGTGACTCAATTGGTAGTGTCAGGAAGACAACTGGACGACGGCTGTGATGTATGATGTTTGCCGGGTCTACTTCTTTAAGAATGCGTTGGGTCTTAGGGATAGTGGATGTAGGGGAGTGAGTTACAGACGGAGTGTTAGCAGGGATGGGCTCGGGAGAGGCAGGAGCAGCAGCAGTGGTAGAAATAGGAGAGAGAGCAGGCGATGTAGAGGGGAGTGACGAAAAAAAAGAATCAGAGGGAGAGAAGGAAGAAGAGGAGGAATCAAGACCGGGGAAGGAGTGTTCAACAAAACGAACGTGTTTCATAGAGTACACTTTCTTGGAGGAGATGTCGAGGACTTTGAATGTGGAGAAATTGTTCAGGTATCCCAGTAGAAGACAGGGTAGGCCCCTCTCGCTGAACTTTGAGGTTTGGAAGGATTCCGGAATAAGATAGTAACCAAGGCAACCGAAAGGTCTGAGTCGGGAATAGTCAAAATCTTTCTTGTTCCATATCTTGAAGGGAGTGTCGAAGCCGTTTGATCTGCAAGGGAGGCAGTTAGTGAGATCGCAGGCAGTTTTGACTGCTTCGGGCCAGTAGCTGAGTGGAAGTTTGGATTGCACGAGGAGACAGCGCGCTTTATCGATCAGAGTGCGATTGCTTCTCTCGGAGATGCCATTGTTTTGAGGGGTGTACGGAGGAGAGAAGTTGTGTGTGATACCTCTTTCGTGACAGAAGTTTTGGAAATTCTTATTTTGGAACTCCGAACCGTTATCCGAGATGATTCTCTTGAGCGTTACTTGGAGTTGATTTTCCGCCTCGGTTACCAGGTCTTTGAAGGAGTCAAAGGTCTCGTCCTTTGACCTGAGAAATTTCACTAGTTTATAGGAGGAAAATTGATCGGTGACGGATAGGAAATACCGAGTTCCTTTCTGGGAAGGCGTTGCAATCGGACCGACTAAGTCCAGGTGTAGTGTTTCGAGAGGTCGGGATACAGGAGAGAAACTGCTGAGGAAGGGTAATCGAGTCATCTTGCATCTGAGACACACATCGCAGTTGGAGCAGGGAGGAGAGTTAGGAAACAGTCGTGCCTGGTATTGATAGCTGGGGTGTCCCAGACGTAAGTGCCAAAGAGACAAGTTGGTCTCAGAGTGGGTGATCAGACATTCTGGAGTGGAGGGTTTTTGTGGAGATATTGAGGCATTTGTAACCTCCAGGAGATTATTGGACATCGTTCCGATGAGGGTTAGAGAGGAATTTTGGAATGAGGCTGAGAATCCACTGAATCCGACACGACGAATAATTACGCCCGAACGCAGAAGTTTAGGGAGTGACAGAAGGCACCTGGAGATGGAGGGAATGAGCAGGACATCGTCGAGGACTGTTTCAGATCCATCATTTAGAGTGAGAACGGCCTTTCCGATGCCTTCTGCTTTCAAACCTTGGTCTGGATTTCCAGTGCCTACTGAGATATTGACGGGCTTAAGATCATAGAGGTAATTTGGGTCGTTGATGATGTGGTGGGACGCTCCGGAGTCCAGGACTATGTTTTTGCGGTTATCCGATGCGGTGAGATAGAGTTCGGCCAGAAAGTGGGTGGATGGTTCTCCGGAGGGGGGGTTTGACGGAGTCAGAGCTGAGACAGCCTCGGAGGTTTGTTGGAGGTTAACTTGAGGTTTTTTGTTGTAGAATTGGTCTCGTAGGTGCGGATAGAGACGGAAGCATCGGTTTTCTGGGTGATTAGCGAGAGGATTGTGATAACCTGGTCTACAGGGATGCTCGGGAAGTGAGGGTCCAGAGCGATTGCGAGAGAGTTGGGAGGTTTTTGGTACACCGGGAGCCTTGAATAGGGCAGTTCCAGAGGATGGCATGGAGGATGTTGTGTTTTTTCTGGACTGTTCAAGATGGACGATCTCGTGTAGTTTGTTGAGAACTAGGGATGGGTTGGAAGTGATGTCGTCGTTCAGAAGGATGGTATCCACTACGTGCCAGATCTCGGGTGGAAGTTTAGCTAGGATCAAGTAGCTCATGATGTCGTCAGGAATGCTAAGGTTTACAACGGCAAGTTCATTGGCGATCTTCTTGCATTCGGTGAGGTAATTATCTAGGTCTCCAGGATACTCGAGTCGCATGAATCTGACCCATACTCTTCCTTTGTTATTAGCGGATTGGCTTCCGAAGCGGTTAAGTACGGCCTTCCAAAGCTCGTGTGGGTTGGCTGAGTTGGATGGGGTGACTATAGAGTCGAAGGCGATGGTTCCCAGATGTTGGAGAATTAGATCGGCGGCGTCATTTATCCTCTGGGTTTGAGTTGGAGTAAGGTTATCAGGAGGAGGGTCGGTACAGTACGAGAGAAGTTTCTTCTTTCTGAGATAAGACTGAATGCAAATTGACCATTGAATGTAATTGGATTCGTTGAGTCTGGGAATGCCTCAAGTTTTCTGATCCTCTTCCGAATCGGACATGATTGAGATCGCTGAGTCTCTTAGTGACGTGAAGAGAGGTTGGTTTAATGGGACTGTAAATCTGAAGAATTAAGAGAATGAAACTAAGAGACTCATTTCAGCATGTGGAGGATAAAGGAATCATGAACATAACACAAGTAGGAAAAGAGCGTGAAATGAATGGAGAACATGAAGTGATTGAAAATACCTAAGAGACTCAGTGACCGCGTGTTAAGGTGAAAGAGTATGGAGAGAGATTTGAAGATTGAGAAAGGAAGGAAAGGTTCGAGCACAAGTGTGAAGAGAGCAGAAGCAGAATGTTTAGAAAGAGTAGGAATAAGCAGGCTGAGTGAGGAAGGAGCGCCTGAGAGTTGAGGATTTAGGTCGAGAGTGGTGGACAGGGAGATGATGATGAGAGGGGTGGTTGAGGGTCGGTTGTCGAGGAGGTCGTGGTCCAGCTGAGAAGTCGACGGTGATTGTCTGGAGAGATCCAAGAGGGGAGTGTTACGTGCAAGTAGAACAGTCACATGAGGGTCACGAGTAACAGTGCGCGCTTGAGGTCGAGAATTGTGAGGAGTAGGCGGATGGAAAGAAGGATTAAAAGGAAATGAGAGAACAAAGAAAATAAATAAAAGAAGAAACAGGGTAAGACGAAAAGAAACAAAGAAACAGTAAGAGAGTAGCATGGAGGGAGTCAAGTGAGAAATTCCAACATTAATCCGCGTCCATACCATCCCTGACCGTCGCGCCCGTCCGTTGAAGAAAGAGACAGGAGATAAATAGACAAAAAAAGGAAAGAAAACCGCCCGAATCCAAAGAAGAGAAAGAAAATATCCTATATTTATTATTCCATTCATTTCATTTCATTTTTTTTTTTTTTTTTTTTTTTTTTTTTTTTTGCAGAGCTCTTCGTCCCGCCATCCGTGCGCGGGGCTTGTCCTCGCGTTTGCGGGCCCGACACCACGCCGCGCCCGCGTACCTGCAATAAATAAACCATAGCCAGTACCAATCCAAAGCCAAGCCCAAACCAAAACATAAGGAAACAAACATTCTGGGGTGTCTAGTTGTCCCGGCTGTGAACCGGCTAGAACACCCCCCTCACCAAATCAAGCTTTAACCACCTAGCGCCCCCCCCCCCCCAGCTTGACAGCTGTCCCCAGCCGTCTGCAACCTCCTACTTCTCCGGGGTCGCGCGTCGCGCGCCGCTACTTCGCTGTCCGAACAATCCGCGCCGTCGTCCGACTCTGGAACCGATTTGCCCCCGGGCCCCAAATCATCGCCAGCCGTCTTGTTGAAGGAAGTGGAACCGCGCGCGAAGAAGCGTTTCACGTGCAAAGCCGCGGCCTTCCGCTTAAGCGGCGTCCCGTCCAATTCCTCAAGTCCGTAGCTGCCACCCAAGAACTTAGAGGCCACGCGGTACGGCCCGTTCCACCGGTTGGCGAAAAGTCGGCCCCACTGGGATTCCAGACTCCAATTATACAGCAGAACCAGGTCCCCCTTCCGCAGCGGATCCTGGAGGCGATGGGAACAGGGCTTGTCCCAATAGCGGACTGACGCCGTCCGGGTTTTCTTCAACCGCTCCGCAGCCTTTCCCAAGGTCTCCTCACGCCTAAGGAGCTGTTCAGCCCGCGCCTCGATCAGATCCGCGGACGTCTTAACCTTCCACCAATCCACGCCCAAAAACGTGTTCAGCTCGATGTCCACGGGAAGCATGGGCCGCTGCCCGTAGAGTAGCTCGTAAGGCGAATACCCCGTCGACCGCTTCACGGAGATCCGATTGGCGAAAAGGACCGCGGGGAGTGCCACCTGCCACCTTTTGCCATCCTCGCCGCACATTTTCACCAGGGCATCCTTGATTGGTTGATGCCCCCGCTCGATCATCCCCGCGCCCTCCGGGTAGTATTCCGTCACGCGGCCGAATTTCGCTCCACAACTCTGCACCAGCGTCATCAGGCGTCCCCAAAACTTCGCCCCTCCGTCGACGGTGACCAAGCGAAGCGACCCGTAGCGCGCGAACCAGTCTTCTTCCAGAAACTGAGCCACCTTTTCCGCCGATAGTTTCGCCAGGGGCCTTGCTTCCACCCACCCAGACAGATCGTCGCGCGCAACCAGCAAATACGCAAACTTACCCGCCTTGATGTGGACCACGTCCAGCGAAACGCGGCCGAACAGCGCGTCCTCGCCCGTGGGGCAGCCGACCTCCTTGGGCAGCCTCGAGCTTCGCCGTTGGCAGGCCTCGCACGACTTCACCCAGTCGCGCACCGCGCGAATGACCCCCGGCCACCAAAACCTCGCTTTCACCCTCCTCCGCGTCTCGACCTCACCCCGATGACCAAGGTCGTCGTGCAGACTTCCTAGAATCACCTCCTGGTCCGCCCTAGAAGTCGCGACCACGAGAGGCACGGAACCGCTCCGCCGCCATAACTGACCGTCCTGTAAGAAGAAGTTCAGAACGTTTCGCCTCACCCATCGGGTGACCGTTTCCATTGTGCCCTCGGGGAACCGGAGATCCTGCAAATAAGAGCACAGGACCGCTTAACGTCCCAACTGACGCAACGGAAGACAAACCGCCGCCTCCGTCTTTGCTACCCGAACGACTGGAGCTTCCACGTCCAAAGGTTCCGCCCCCTCGTATGGGTCGTCCCGCGGGTACCGCAACAGCGCGTCCGGCATTGTGAACGCCTTTCCTGGGATGTGCACCACGTTAAAGGAGAATAACTGGAGGAACGCTACCCACCTGGTCATGGGCGCGTTCGGCAGCGTCGGTGAGTTAATCATTCGCGCCAAGGCCTCCGCGTCAACCAGGAGCTCGAAGTGCACGCCCCACAAAAGGTGCTGCAACCGCCGCACGATCTTGGTGACACCGCACAGCTCCAGCTTCGGCTGCAAATACCGACTCTCGGTTGCGGTAAAGGTGACCGATTCGTAGAGCACCGGCCTATCTTTTCCGTCCTCCTCCTGTGTCAAGACCCCCCCGGCGCCGAACTCGCTAGAGTCGACCGCCAGGCGTATCCCTCCGGCGTCGTAATCAAGGTCCCGAAGGACGATGTTGCGCCCCACGATTTCCTTGAGCTTCGCGAAAGCGGCATTGCATCCCTCGGTCCACTTCCACTCCGCCCCCTTACGCGTCAATGCCCGCATTGGGCTCGCTACTTCCGCGAACCGCTCAATGAACATGCGGACGTAGCTACACAACCCCAGAAACTGCAGGACGTGCGACACTGTCCGAGGGGTCGGCCATTCAAGAACCTTATTCCGCTTCTTCTCCGCTATTCGCCTCCCGTCGTAGGCCACGACATGCCCCAGTACTTCGAGCGCCGGAACGCAGACCGCCAACTTTTTACCGGACACAGTGAGGCCTGCCTCCTCAATTCGGAAGAGGACTTGTTCCAGAGTCTCCGCGTATTCCCAGATGAACCGCCGGATTGCGGGTGCATCCTCTAGGACCGCGCCCTCGTAGTCCGTTCTGGGGCCTTTAATGCCAGCGTTGTCGATGAAGATCTGCACGCCTTCCGGAAGGTTGTCGCGTAGTATCCAGGTCATTTGGGCTTGGTATACCGCCACTGAGTTGGTCGCACCTTGCGGTAGCCGCGTCAGCTGCATCCTCCCTAGCCCGGTTTCAAACGCCGTCAGTGGCCGCGAGTCAGGTTGGAGTTCTTGCTGGTCATATCCCCCCATCACGTCCACCAGCCCGTAGCAAGCGCGCCCGGCCATCGATTCCAGAAATTCTTCAACGCGCGGGGGAAGCCCCGCGTCGCGGATAGTGAACAAATTTAGCCTCTGAAGGTCGTGAACAATCCTTAGCGACTTCCCGTCCTGCTTAACGACCGCGAAGATAGGACTCGAGTAGCTTGACGTGGATTGCTCGTAAAGCCCCGTCCTCACGCGCTCCCGCACCAGCTCCAGAAAGGGCTCCCGAACGGTACGGGGAATTGGAATCGGCTTGATTTGCCACGGTTCGTGAGGGACAGTGGGAATAACGTAAGGGTCCCCGATCTCACCTCTCAACAACCCGCGCTCGTCCGGTCCAAAAGCAAGCGCCTTCTCCCTTATTACCAATACCGACACCAGCAGATCCATCTCCTCCGCACTCAGCCATCCCGTCGGTCCGAAGTTAAGGGCGTCCACCCGCTCGTCCGTGATTCGCGCCAACCGCGTTACCCATCCATTCTTCCTAAGGGGCGTCTTCCACGGGTCGCGGGACCACGCAATCGGTTGTAAGGGTCCGTTGAGCCCCTGAGGCATTGGCTCGTTCCGCGGCCGGACTTTCCGCGGTACCAGTTTGTACTTGCCCGTGTTACACCGCGCCATCCAGACGCGATCGTCGCCGTCGTAAGTCCTAGTAATGACCAGACCGGGGCTTTCGCCTTTGCTCACGACTGTGGCACAATGATAGGGTTTTCGACGCGTAGCGCCTTCGGGCGATGCATACTGAGGAATGGGACTTACTTCTGGCACCTGCGCCCCACGCGCGCCCTCCCCCGCTTGCTCCTCACCTGTCGGCCGCCCGTGCTGAGCCGGAGCCTGCTCCGCACGGTTCCCGCGGCCGACTAGGAAAAATCCTCCGCAGGGTAACCCTTACGGTCAACCCCCGCGCTGGACTCTTTGTTGCCGCCAGACATTGGGTCCTGTACCCATTTCCCTCTCCCGTGATTGCAGATTGTCGTCTCGAACCGTGCTCCGAGCGAGTCTTCGACGGTCAGCGCCTCCGTTCCTTCCTCGGCGTTGAAGGCCATTTGGGCTCGGAACCCAAACATGAATGGCCGTCCTAGAATCACGTCTCCGCATTCCACTGAGAGAAATGACAGAGGCTTACAGACCTTGGCGACTTCCACCTCCTCCGCCTCTACTACTCCATCCACGCGGCATTCCCCGCCATTTAACGCCCGAAGACCCATCGCACACTTCCTCCGCACCAGACCGAGCTTGTCCACCAACCTTGATGGGAGCAGGTTGACCATCGACCCGCTATCCACCATCGCCCACACCTTCCGCCCGGTGATGGTCATTGCGACATAAGCGAGCGGGACGGATACCGACTTTGACCGGCACGGCTCGGAATCCATTTCCTCCTCCGCCACGTTAACCCGCTGAACCGTTGTTGGCACCCGACCCTGACCGCAATCTTTCAAGGCCTGGACCATCTCGTCGACGACCGCGGGGGACACCGCCGCTAGCTCTTGTAGGGTCAGGGGTATTGGTGAGTCGTTCCCCATTACCCTCCGGACGATGTCCGCGGCCTTCTTCTTTCCCACGGGATTAGAGGACGGCCCGTCCGAAATCGGTACTCGCGCGACTGGCTTTGAGGCCGTTGGCCGCTTGTCAACATCCATTGCAATACGCTCATTCGCCGCCAATGCCCTGACTTCAGCCTCCACTCTCGGCGCTACCCAGGTTCCAGGCGCGGTGACAATCCCGAGCGAGACCCAAGCAGTCTTGGTCTTAGCCTTCGCTCTTTCCCGCACTTGCACCATTGGTGGTGGCTTGTCCTTAGTCAGGTCCACCGATTCACCCGTTGGAAATATGTACGTCATCCCGGATGCGCAAACAAGCCCTTTGTCCATGTCCCGAGTGAGATCCTCACAAACTGACTTCCAGTGCCCTCTCACCCCGCAATATGAACATCGCGGCGACCCGTACAATCCGGATGATCCGCTAGGGGGCTGGAACCCCTCCGCCATGTGAGGCGGCACCGCGCGCGGTTGAGAAGGAGCCGCCGGAAACGGTGCGGCTGCCGGAGCTGTAGAAGCTGGTGTCCGGTTGAGGAAAACCCTTATGTCCCGCAGAATCTCCGTTATCTCCCCAACTGATGGTCCCGGAGGCTGCTGGGAAAGTCCGGCATGGGAGGGCATCGGCGGCCGCGCGGCCGAAGTTTGGTTGGGGGCCGGCGCCGAGATTTTGACCGATTTCTTGGAGGAAGACGGGTACGTTTGTGCCGTATCCGCGATGAGCTCGTCCAAATCAATTTTGCTTTCCACGGCTTGGCGGATAACCGAAAGATCGGGGAGAATCGCGACGCTCCCATCCAGCGACCTCTTAACCAGGCCGTGGTCGTACAGGTATCGTTGCACTCTGGAACGGAGCTGGGGCGCAAGACCCCCCAGGAAAGCCCGCTTCATGGCACCCGTCTGACCCGCGACGACCTCGTTCTTTGCAAGGTACCCATAGATTCGCTCAAACCTTGACATATATTCCACTAATCCTTTGCGCGATCGCACCCCGCCATTCTCGATCGCCTCCTCCGCAGCTCGATCGAAGTCGCTTTCCCGAAACCGAGGTTCACGCTTTCCCCACCTCGCCAACATCTCGCTTTTCAACTTCCCCCAGTCTTGCCTCTTGTATCCAACCATTTCTTCCACGTCCCGCAGCTTCTCCTCCTCGGTAATGAACAGCACGATAGTCCGAACCTTATCTGCGCCCGACGCGCCCTCCGAGTCCGCAATCCCTTCGAACCTAGAAAGGAACCGCTCGACATCCAAAGTACTGAACCGAAGATGAGGGAAATCCCTCGGCCTCAACCAAACGCGGCGAGGGGCCTCTACCGCCATGTCTGACGACCCTTCCGAGGGAGGAGAAAACCCGCTAACTCTAGGAGCATGAGCGGACGGCGGCGGAGGGGGTTGAGCGGCAGAGACGGGAGTCGGGCGTGGAGGGTAGGGAAGGGGAGCATTGGATCCCGGAGTGGTTGTCGGTAGCATTCTGCGCAATCTTCAAGAGACTGAGAACGGATCGAAATTTCCCGGCCAGACCCCCAGATGTGGAAACTTTTAGAGGTTATCCCTCACAAAGTTGTCCCTAGTTACGGGATCAATGGTTCTAGCGTCTGTAAGACCGAGAATGCTTCCTTTTCTTTACTCCGAGAGAGAGAGAGAGAGATAGATAGATATATAGACCGATCAATGATATCCCCCCCCTACAACCCGGAGTCAAGGGGAAGGGTATTTGTGCCCTCCCCCTCAACCCTAACCTAAGCACAAGCACAAAGACAGACTGGCAACCATGAAGAAAGAACCCTAGACCCAGAACCCTGAACCATCCCTAAACCCATACCCATACCCTATCCCCGCCAGCTCGCCTGCTATTACGCGCATCCGGTTCGTCTTTTCGTGGCGCGGCCCCCCGCCGCGCGATACCCAAGGTTCACCGCGCTTGCGCGCATCCACCCGACGCGCCGTCGTGGATTTCCTGTCCCGTGGCCGGCCCGGGCTTGCGCGCGGCTGCCCACGCATATAGCCCCGCTGTCGCCCCGCTTTTTCCTTCCCCGACTAGCCGTTCCGAGAACCTGGTCGGCCCAGCTCCATCCGTGAGTCGGACATCCAAGCGGGTTGCGGCCCGCCTCCCTTAGTCAGGCCCGGCCCGCAGTTGCGTGCCCGATCCCGCCGCGCCCACTGCTGAGCCCGCAGCGGCTACTGCTGAACCCGCAGCGGCTACTGCTGAGCCCGCAGCGGCTACTGCTGAGGACCGGCGCACCCCCACTGCTGAGCCTAACCTACCAGATGCTGAGCGCGCAGGCCGCGACGCAGTCCCCGACCCGAGGCTATATAATGACACCACACCGGTATGGAGTTAACCGCGAAGTTCGCAAGTATATACTGAGTTGGTCGCCAAGATTGGAAGTTCATTGCAAGCCAGAGGAAATAGCGGATTGCACCATTGATGTTGTGCTTTTATTTGTGTCACGCTTTTAGACTGAGGTAGATGGTACTGAGGAGAGGACATGTCAAAGTGGTGAAGACAATTTTCCTTAAGTGCAAAGCGTGACAACCAGGCTGATTCATTTCAGATTCAAGGAAAGGGTTAGAAACCATGGACATGAGATGAAGAACGGATCATGAAACAGAAATGAACAGAAAGGAAAACAAACAGAGACTGATAGTTCTACAGGCCGGGTTATGACCTCTAAAGAGATTAAGTACAACAGAGCAGTTTTGAGGATTTGTTGTTGACTGATCCAACCGAGATACTGAGCTGAGAGAGTCAATAGATTAGCTCAGAGGAATGTTGAGTTGATCATTTGTTCAGTCTAGTCTTCGGGTTCAGATGATTTGGTGATTGAAGTCAAGTAGTTGAAGCTGGCCAAGTGGTCAAGTTTAAGTCTTCAGTTGGAGGACAGAGGATAGTTGCTTGTCTTTTATGTGCTGAGTCAAGAGGTCGCGTGAGAGTTGTAAGTGACAGGTATGAGATATGTGACTGCTCAACACACAGGACAATTGGACAGACAACAACTTGACGCGCAATACATGAGACATGAAATAGATGGGAAAGAACAAAAGGGACACGGTAACCATCTGACATTAAGATGAGATGGAATGAGAACATCAACAGTAGATGGTACTGAGGAAAGGATATGTCAAATTGATGAATAAAATAACCCTTAAACTTGAAGCGTGAAAATATTTTTTGCGGTTTGGATTAAATTCTTGGTCTGCCCATCTGATTCCAGGTGGTAAGCCATTGATAATTTGAAATTAATATTCAACTTCTGGCACAGTGAGGTCCAGAAGCTAGATATAAACAAGGATCCACAATCACTGAATATATTATCAGGGAGTTCATGCTCCAAGAAGACATCTTCTATCAAGAGATTGGCTTAGCCTTTTGAGAGGTGGTAACAGTGCTATAAAAAATAAAGCTATCTTTGAGAAGCAATTGCCTACAACTAAAATAGCATCATAAACACTAGCAATAGATAATTTCTAAATGAAATCCATGTAAATTTAGTTTCAAGAAGCAGGTGGGATTGAAAGCTGCTGAAGCAGCTTGGACTTTTTTTGATTCAAGGGCTTGTTACTATTGAAATCATAGCATTCCCTAACATATTCTTTTACTTCCTTAGTCATAACAGGACAATAGAAGTCTTGTGAAATCCAGTGGTACTTTATATCCTGACCATAATGACCAGCAAGCAGAGAATGATTCCAATACTCAAATATATCTGACTTAATGCAAGGGTTTTGAGGTACTACTATACAATCTTTATAAACTAGATAACCATTTTGTCAAAACTGTAACAGCATGTTGGTGAGTTTTCATTCTTGTGAAATTTTTTACAATTATAATCATTGATTTGGGCCTGTCAAAGTTTGGAGGCTTTTTCTAAAAGGTTGTTAATAATTGAACTGTTTTTAATGGAAGATTTGTTTGAGAAGAGTTTGCTAAAGTTTTCAGGGTTTTTATTTGAAAAGGTGTTCCCCCCCCCCTTGGTTAAACATTTTCTCAAAACAATAAAGCATCAGGGACTACCACTTTTTTGCAGGGGAATTATGTTGGAGTACATCACTACCTTTATATATAATTGTTTCCCTCTCATAGAATCACAAATCATTTTTCTTCTTACCTATGCTATCTTTCCTATCATCCAAAAACTTATTTTCTTTTACATTAATTATAACACAGAATTGTGTACAAATGTCACACACTCTTGAAATTTCCCATTTCTATTTACCCTCTTGGTTCCATACACGCGCTGCTCCAGTCTCATAATCAATATTCACCTATGTCTTGTGTCTCTGTCAAATGTCTACAAGCCATGTAAAACTTGTTGTGAAGCTTTCACCGCTGTGTCTACCTGAGGACAGTGGTTTCTTCAGGTGGAATTATTTCTTCTCTCATCCTTCTACCATGTCATCTCACTCTGTATTTTCTCAGGTAAGTAAATGACTCAGTCTTCCTTATTTTGCTTGTTTTTTTTACTCATACATGAAATTCATCCTTCTACCATCTTTTCTCACTCTGTATTCCCTCAGTTAATAAATCAACAGGTTATGAGCCCAGAGGAGAGACTTTCTGAGCCAAATCACTGATGTAACTACGTAGAAAGATTGGGCACATCCTGTGTCAGAATCTTTCAAATCCAAATATGGAGGAATCTCAAAACAACCACCCAGTACTCAAACAGCCTTTGATACTTCCCCTCAACTCACCAGGGTCCAATTAAAACTATCTTGACTGGTCAATGATTCTGAGAATTCATTTCCAAGATTTCTGCATTCATTTTCTCCATCAATCAACCAATCCAATTTTCAGTTTATTAGAAAACACAAGGAAATTGCAATTGGAATGTGGAACTCACTTAGAGACACTCATCAAGACGGCTAATTGGAGGTCAAATGTACTGGCTCAGAAAAATTCTCTTGATCAAACTAAACAACAAAGAGATGACAGCACATCTCACCAAAATAATATCCAATGGGGAAAAACTCTCCTCTCTGATCACAACCAAAAACCCACTCACTGCTGATGACCTCCAATCAACTACCATACTTCTTTCTCTTCCTGACAATTGGCTTGGATGTGTTGCAAGCATGATGAACAAAGATTCATTCCTGTTTTAAAAAATGATAAACAACATCAAGCAAGCACATCTGAGACAACAGACCAGAAACAAGGATTCTCAATCAGTGAACTCCACAAAACTAGTACAAAACGGCCAACGTCCATCAAATTGTCAAAACCATGGACCAGAAAGCTATTAAAAAGTCTACTACTGCGCTAACTGCAGGACAGAAGGAAATTTTTTCTCTAGATTCCCCAAAGTTATTGAAGCACTTGAACACGCAAAAAGAAACAAACTGTCCCGAAAATACCAGCCAAAAACCTCAGCAACACCAATATCAAATTTAGCCATAGTGAATGCTGACAACAACAACAACAATGATTTCTCTGACTCCAAATTCATTGTACAAGACGGATAGGCAACCTGTAAAATTGCAAACTCAAACACCCAGAATAAGGACTTCAACCTGGATTCAGGATGCTTGTTATCCATGACCCCACACAAGTGGAAACTGGAAACAAGAAAACCAAACTTGACTTCTATCCGCCTTTCTGATGGCTCAGCCATCACCTTGGTCAAAGAAGGTCTGCTACCTCCACCTGTTGGAAAAATCAAGGCCCTTGTTATTCCCACCTTGCACAAACCTCTTCTTTCCATCTCCAGCCTGTGTGATGCAGGATGTACAGTGGTGTTCACATTGACACATTTCAAACTCTACAACTCAAAAATTGACAGCAACACAGGTCCTATCCTTCAAGGTTTCAGAAAATGAAATTTTTATTATCTCCCATGAAAGAAAGGGAGCAGCAAAGAATCTATTCTAACCGCCATCACTTGCATCTCTGAAAAAAGCCTATTTGGGTATCATTGCATATTTTCTCATCTAAATCTGAAATCCCTTTGGAAACTTCTCAAGTCTGCTGGAATCACACCCAATATCAACAGTGAAATTGATGTTCAACAATTTCTGATTTGTATCCAATCTAAAATTTCTCAAAAACCTTTCCATTCTACTCTCAGTCACCAATCAAGCGTATCTGGAGAAACCATACACTCCGACCTATGTAGTTTTGAAGTCAACTCAAGGGAAGGGTACAAGTACTTCATCACATTCATCAACAACTGCTCAAAAGCTCTTTGTGCCCACCCCTTACAATACAAATCTTATACTTTCAAAATCATCAAGCTCTTCATTTCCTTTTTTGATAAACCCTTCAACCATCCTATCTCATCTCTCTGTACCAAAATGGCGGCAAATATGTAAATGAAAAGTTCAAGAATCTGCTTTCCCTTGAGGTAGTCCTACACAAACCTGGTATGCCCCACTCCCCACAGCTAAATGGATTTGCTAAAAAATCCAATTGGACCATCCTGAACCTCATCCACTTCTCACTTTCCTCCTCTCACCTTCCCAAATCATACCGGGAAGATTCCCTTTGCCATGCACTCATTGCCTTCAACTCCTACCCCTGCAAAACGCCCCAAGGATTTGTCTCCCCCAACTCCATCCTAAAATACAAAGATACGCCAGCCTCCTATCTTCATCCCTTTGGCTACCTGGCCTGGTACAAAGTACCCAAGCCGGAAAGGTCAAAGCTCTCCCCAAAAGGACAGGAAGAGGTCCTTCTCTCCTATCTCCACTAAGTAAATGGCTATTGCTTCCTGGATCTTGGAAGTAACAAATTCATCAATTCAATGGACTTTATCTTCAACAACTTGTCCTTCCTTATGGGTCTTCTCAGCAAACTTCTCCAGATCACCCTGGGCCCATCCCTGTTGATTTCCCTTGGCCACCTCAGCTTTCCAGTGCCTCTCCCATGACCATTTCTCCACCTGTTCAATACTCTTCCCCTCCTCATACCCCTTCTCCTCCTCCTGATTCCTCCCTTCTCCCATGCCTCTCTCTCCCACCCCTCCTTGAGATTTCATTGCACTGCTTCCCAAGGATCTCCCCCTTCCCTCTTCCCACCCACCACCCTTCTCCCTTCCTCTGGTTCCTTGCTCTGTCAGCCCCTGTTTTTCTGACAGCTCTGTCTTCCCCCCCTTTTTTCCTCCCCTCCCATGTCCTCCTCTCCCTCTCCAAACTTTTACTCCCCTGCTCCTTCTCCATCTCCATTGGCATCTCCCCTACTTGTTCTCTGTCTCCATCCGCATCCCTTCCAGCTGCTCCCCATCAATCTTCCAGGACCTACCATCCCCCAAAACGCTTTGGAAAATCTGCCTGCTCCACGTTGGTCAAGGACAATATTCTGGCCCCAAAGACCTGGAAACAGCTCACGAAGAACCCTCATTGCTCTCAATGGATCACCTCCGCTCACAAGGAAAAATCTTCCATCCGCGGGATGAAGACCTGGACCCTTGTTCCTCCACCAAAAGGGAGAAAATTTATCCACTGCACGTGGGTCTTTAAAGTGAAATGCCATCCTGATGGGTCAACCAGCAAGCTGAAGGCTTGCCCGGTGGCTATGGGTTTCACCCAATTTCATGGTTTGGATTTCTCTGAGTTTATTCCCCCACTCTATGTCTCAAAACCCTCCAGCTCCTCCTCAGCCTACTTGGTAATAAAGGCCCTCCATATATACTTGTTTCCCTCTCACAGAATCACAAATCATTTTTTTTTCTTACCTATGGTCTCTTTTTTATCATCCACAACCTCATTTTATTTTAAATTAATTATAACACAGAGTTGTGTACAAATTTCACACACTCTATACATTTCCCATTTCCATTTACCCCCTCAGTTCCATACATGCGCGCCTCCAGTCTCATACTCAATATTCACCTACGTCTTGTGTCTCTTTCAAATGTCTACAAGTCATGTAACACTTGTTGTGAAACTTTCACCGTTATTTCTACCTGAGGACAGAGGTCAATTCAGTTGGAAGAATTTCTTCTCTCATCCTTCTACCATCTCATCTCACTTGGAATTTTTTCAGGTAAGTAAATGTCTCAGTATTAATTTGCTCATTATTGTGTTTACTCATACATGAAATTCATCTTTCTACCATCTTGTCTCACTCTTTATTTCCTCAGGTAATAACTCAACACAGTGAATGATCATAAAGTTGAAGTTGGACAGGTATTCTTCTCACCATGCCTGTCTGCTTGTAAGGAATTTTGTTCTCATGAAATACTTGAGATAATTGTGATCATTTAATACCTCAAAAAGTTTCCACAAGACTTGAAAGGTATGAAAACCATTTTTTCAAGCAATTAAAAATTGTGAGAAATTCTTTGTGACAAATCTTGTATTTAAGATCAGCTGTAAGAATTTTTCAAGGCTCAACAGCTAAAGGAGCAAAAATATTGGAACAGGAAGAATACTGCAAGACTACTCCTGCAAAGGCATAGTCACTTCCATTGGTTTTGACAATAGTGAAAGCTAACTCATTGAAGTTAGCAAGTATCAGAGCGGTGTTAAATTCCTTCTTTACATCATCAAACTCCAAAGCAGCCTTTGAATAAACAAGCTGCTTGGAAGTAGTTTAGTAAGATTAATGGTCTTTTTTGGCAAAAAACTCAATTAAACTTCTATAAAAATCACTGAATCCCAAAAAGAATTTTCAAGTTTGAACCAAATTAGGCGCAGGCCAACGCAATATGTGTTGGCTTATGGCTGGGTCCATGTTAAAACCTTTTTGAAAAAGTACCAAACCTAGAAATTGGAGTGAATTAGTGTGGAATTTGCACTTGGAGGTTTTTTTCAAACAGGTTATTTGTTCAAAGTTTCTGTAGCAAATGTCGCACATGTCAATTGTCATCTTCAAGGGTTATTTTGTAGACTATTATATTTTCAAAATACACCACAAGGTATTCCCCTGCAAGATCTAAAAAAATATCATTAAGAAAATGTTAGAACGTTGAGGGATAGTTTCACAGCACAAAAGGCACAACAGTATACTCACAACTGCCAAAAAAGATTCTCATTGTGGTAAAATATATGTGACCTTCTGAAATGAAAATCAAGCTGTAGAAACCTCACAGTTCTAGCTTTGAGAAATAAGTAGCTCCATGGAAGAGAGAAAGAATTTGCAGAAAAGATGTTTTTCTGGGTTTACTGATTGAGTTTCCCGTATTCAACATAAAGGAACAGTCCACCGTATTTTTTGGGAAAAAATATTACTGGAAATCCAGTGTTCAAATTTCTTGGTCAAAGAAATCCTTCTGATACATTTTCTGCAATTTATTCTTGAAGCATGGTTGAATTTTGCATGAAGAGAGGGGAAAACTGGTACAGGTTCCAGAGGTGGGCTGGTGATTTCAATTTTATGATCATATGAATGGGAAGGAGGAAGCTTATTGGCTTTTATAGCTGAAAAGAAGTCATCAAATTAATCATAGAGCAAAGTTGAAGAATCTCAAACAATCTCTTAATCTTCAATCTTGTAATCATTTTTGAGCACAGATTTCAAAGTATTAGCATGGTGCAAGAGGATTAGGGAGCTCAAAATACAACTTTTGGTAGGTGCAAGGTAGTGGTAAGTTGGCTAAGTAAGCAATAACTCCTAAATCTAAAGACAGAACTTGGGAATGGAAGCAAGGAGATTGCAAATATCCTAGAGGAAAGGTGTTGTCCAACTCAACAATAGTGTTAGTTAGGTTGTTTTATTCCTGATTGATGGACTGGATAGTGTTTTGGGGGTGCAGGGCTTGAATTTTAATTACTCCTTCTTTCCAATTCACATCCACATTCCAATAAACTAGAAATTCAAGTCCTAGAATAATTTCATCCAATCCAGGGATATCCAAGACAAATAAATCCCATTTGAAGCTTGTGAAACTAGAAAATGTGAAAGTCCATTTTGTCATATGGGTAACCCAAGCAGACAGGCCAGAAAAACTTGTCACAAAACCGCCCCATGTAATATAGGGCAATCTTAGATGATCTTGAGCACAAATGGGAATGCGCTGGATGCAAGGGGAGAGGGAGTGTAGCAAAGCTAACTTCAAAGTGCAAACACTTATGTTGTGGAGTCTCAACAAACTGAAAGAGGGATTTATTTTTCCAATGGAAGGAAAACTCAGGCAAGTCCAATGTCATATCCTGACCTCAGAAAAAGGATTTAAGAGATTATTTTAACTAACTGAGGTAAATTTCTTCAGGCTGACTGCATGGTCCTTTTAAGTTAACCTGAGGTAACTAGATACAACCTGATTGAAAGTTTTCTACAGCAGGGCATAAATGATGCAATTGATGAAATTAATGGAATTAAATAAACCGTATATTGTTTCCAAGCTTTTAAGGCTAGTGCCAACAATAGACAGTGCAAGTAAAGGGACATAGAAATATGAATTAATGACATGCAAAGACTAGTAATTCAAATGAATGGATATAGTTATGCAGGGTGTGGGACTAGTCCTGAAGCAGACATTTCAACTGACATGGCTTTCTATACAACATGCAAGCTTGTATGGCTAGCGCAACTGGTGTGGTGGCTATTTATAGACACAAACACAAGTAGGATCAGCAGTAAAAGATCCTGGAGGGCTCAGCAGTTGGAGGTTTCAGAAGCTGCAGCACAATAGGTTTTAAAATGAAATTCTGGCTAATTTCCTACTCCAACAGAGGAAAATATTTGGCTCAGCAACTGTTTGGTTGAAAGTTTCTGCAGCACAATAGCAGGTTAGGCCAGTTGTTGTCTTTTGCAGAAGAAATTTCCCTATTTTTGTATTTTGCAGATGAAATCTGGAGTCTTCCCTTTTTCCAAACAACATTTGTGGTTGGTAATTAACCCTTTCCATAACTATAAATTTTGGAGTAGTAATGGGCCAGCAAGTGATTGCACATATGAGGTTTTTATCTGGGAGTTGGATACGGGGTGTTCACAAAGATTGCAGATGATATGTATGTGTTAGGACAATTTTAAACTAGAATCAAAGAGGCAGCATGCGGTTCAATGGGGATCTGTAAGGAAGATTGAAAAGGTTCTTTTGTGATGCCTCATGCAGTATTGAAGGTGATCTGCTAGAGAAAGGTCAAAGTTTATTGGACTCTAATGCTGAATTGGGGCAAACTGAGTAGTAGGGAAATTGGAGTTAACAATATTCTCACTGAATCTAATGTATGCAGACCAGTAGGATCAGGACAATAGAGTACTGGGTCATTGCCCAATGTGTTAGGGGGTGGTGCAGAGGAAGTCATTTGCTTTTTTCTTCTTTTTTTCGCGGTGGTGACTTTTGCTTTTGTATACAAGGAGTTCTTACCTTAACATGGGAATCATCCTGGAATCTTTATGGATTTTTTCTAGGGAGGTATCATAGCAAAACATTGGATAAATTTAGGAGTCTTTAAAGCAAAGTATTTCTATTATTAGTGTCTTGACATGTGCCAAAAAAGATTATTCTTGGTAATTAACTTGGGGACTTAGAAAAATAATAGTTCATTGAAGAGCTTGTTGGGGATTCCAAGATTGTTTATTGTTTTTATTTTGTGTGTTTTAGCTGAAGAAAGAATATTTGGGCACAATTGCTGGATTATTAGTTTATTGGGCGCAGAGCAGTTATTGTAACTCAAAGAATTACACAAGTATCCAGTACCAGAGCAGGTTTGTGTTGCAGAAATTTAGTGTAGCACATAATTTCTTTCCACATATTTGGGGGTCTGGCTGGTAAAGTCCTTCATCTTGTTAAATACCCCCTCACCAAGGGTGTTCTTTTTTTTAGTTTTTTTTAATCTTTACTAGTTTTCCTTTCCTTATGGAGTCAATGATGATTGGAAATTTCAAGGACAGAATGGGTGGGGAATCTCTCCCTACTCATTGACCCGCAGTGGCAAGCAGCATTTATCAATTACCACTGCCTCAGACAAAAATTCCGCTGGGACCACCACCAAGGGCAGCTGTTGGAGGGCAACAAACATATGGAGTGCCAGAGGAGAATTTGGATGGAATAGGTTCAAAGATCCCAACAAGGAATTATCCCATGGTTAGGTTCTGTCCGGAGGATGTACATTGGTTTCTGGAACAGTTGGAGAACACAGCCAAGAGCAAAGGGGCAATAAACATGGACTGGGTTTGGAAAATTGTTAACTTCATTCCCAAAGTGGAGGACTTGCCGGATGTGGAGGATATGGATGGGTATCAGCAGAGAGATTTGGAGAATTTGCAGAAGTAAATATTAGATAAGTGGGAAGAAAGAGAGCAGAGTTTCCAAGAAGTGGACCTCAAACAGTTGGCATCCAAGATGGCAAAAGCGGGAGGAGTATCCTCAAGGACATTGTTTATTTTTTCCTGTTCCTCAATTGATTGAATACCAAAGTACCTTTCTGACAAATAGATTTTTACAGACCATACAGGATTGGTAAATAGAACCTTCTTGTGGGGCCTAAGAGGGGACCTGCAAGGAAGTGTCCATAGGAATCTTTACAATGGCGGATTGATTTGGAGATTTCAGGAAGGGGGACTTTCCCTCCTTCTGGATATGAAAAAAATTTGGGCAGCGGTTTTGGGCCAATTGGAACCTGCAGCGCTAATGGAGGAGGATCCAAAGAACCCAGAAAAGGAGGAGTTCCAAGTTAAGCAGATAAAAGGGCTGGTAACACCAACAGAGACCTCTGAGATGGTGAAGATGTTGAAAAAATGTTTCTCTTCATGCAGAAGGCATTTTCAAAAAAAGTTGTAATAAGCTTGGATTGCCAGAGGAAACTGTAACTCAGGAGCCCCAAATATATTAAAAGAACCTTGTTTTTTGATGTTATTATTTTTTGGGGGACAGTCATCTGGAGAGGTTGTGTAAATATCTGAGCACCAACATTCAGAACAAGCTGGTGCCAAGGGAGGGGAGGGACTATTTCTTTCTATCTGGAGCACCAATACTTGATCTGCAAGATAAAACATCACCAAAAGACTTGTTTCAGGCCGCTGTGGTGACCAAATCTGGAAAACCTGAACCAGATGCGGAAAATTCAAAATTTTTTCTATGATTCTTTTATTTAGGTGTCATTTATCTGAAAAAAAAATGGAATTTGTTTTGTATTGGTATCAATCCTCCAATTTCCTCATCCTTCCAAGCATTCCTCTGTCCCAGTGGTCTAGGACAGGCCTCTCTTGGTCTCATCACCTAGGCATTGCATTCAATTCCTTCTCTCTTTGTTCCCCCCTTCCTTTTGGCCAAATGCTCGGGCCAAGACCTGCTTGGCCTAATCTTCCTCCGCACCACCGCACCCCCAGCCCTCTCTATGCTCAACTTTGGCCGGGTTTTTTTTTTGGCCAGACGCCAACCGTGATGACCAGTTTGGCTTGGGCTTGGCTTTGCACCCGGCGCCAGAGACGGCCATCAACCTTGTCCTCCTCACCCAATCTCACCATCATCCATCTGATCACCCGTGCAAGATTGGTCGCGGGAACAACCTTCATCCCCTGATCCAATTGCTTATTTCCAAAATCAATCTTGCACCCTCATCTTCCCTCCCCGGCCAGTGTCAACCAACAACCCAGACCCATCCAATATCCTCCCCAGTCCAAATCCGATTGTCCAAATTCCAAATCCTTTCTGATCTCCAAGCAAGTCAAACAATTTCATTGAATCATTCCAAGCTTACCCGTCAACTCAAAATCACCCATCCCGTTGTTCTACAAATACGTGAATGGCAAGTGGTTCTTATCCAATAACTGGAACCTCTACAGTCTATCTGGTTCAAGTTCTTGTCATCAAGCTTGCTCCTTGGAGGAGCTATTGAGCGCTCCTCCCTCCGATCCATCCTCATCTCATCTTGCTCATCATGCCTCGGCTGTCCCAATGAATCCACCCATCACTCACCTTCTCCGCTCTTGTGCAATCATCCACGGGCCAGCAGTTTCCCGTGCCCATGAGCCTGTCCACGAGGCTCCTCACCCGCAACTCTCCTGCCTGTGCCCATCATTGGCACGGGCTGGTGTCTCTCCATCCCCACTCATCCATGATTCTGTCCATTATTGCAATTTTGTTTGATTTTTGTTTTCTCATCAGTTTCTCCTTTGTTTTTTCTCATGTCCATTAAAAAAAAAAAAAAAAAAAGAAAATCTTCTCTATTTGTAGAATCACTTGTACATAGTCTAACAGGGCCTCCTGCCCATATAAGGAGGGGCTCTCCCCTGCCTTTTGACCTAAAGGGGGGGGCATGGGATGGCACCTTACCAGAGAATTATCATCATTATCATCCTGAAGTAAATCATCTGTGGGGTCTCATTCCCCTTTATCTGAGACTGAATTCTGGGTATATCCATGATTGCCCCTTTATCTTTGAGCCTCCATGCTCAAATCCTGATCCTTGATCTTTATCACCAACCAATAGCCTTGCTGGTTGAAGAAGAATTTGACTGATTGAATTCTTGAGTGTGTTACACCACTCCTGATCCCTTTATCCAACCATAATGGTCCTGATAATCCTTTGATTATCTTTTTGGAACCAGTCACTTTTGAATGAAGAGGTTTTATTAATCTTGAAACCTGGAGTGTTAAACCTCCCTTTATTTCTTTTGAAGTTTAATTCTTCCAAACTACTCTTGAGTCCCTTGAGAAGTGTTGGTCTATTCTTGTTTGAATCAGTTATTGTTTTGCTTCTAGAGCTTCATCAAACAACTATCTTTGTCTTGTGCAGCCACCCACAGTTATCTGGTACCCTTCAAGCGCTTTATTGCAGAGAGTTGGGCAGGTTCATTGAGAACCTGGAGGTTGTTTGGAATTTAGTTGATCTTTCCTAAGCTTCTGCTGACGACCAGAGCTATTAGCTTGTGGGCTTTGTTACTTACAACTGCCTTGTCTTTTTGAACTCTGAAAAATCCTTGACTTCTTCTATTCAAGTTTTCCCTGGCATCATCTTGCCTCAGATAGTGTTGTTTCCCAGCTACCAACTACTATCATCTTTATCCTTTACTCTTTGAACCCCCATTTACCAGGTTCTGGACTTTTATCTTGGTTACATTTAAATTTTTTTGTAACACCCAGGAGGTAATCCTAAACAGCACCTTTCCCCTCCACAGGACTGCCACGGCCTAGCACCGTTTGGAGTCTTACACCGCAGCAGAGAAGAACGAGGTAAAAACCTTGGTGGGGTACACATTCCCTCTATTGTGGGAACCCCCACAGGTTTCAGCAGAAGTTAGAGTGGTTTGGCCCAAAAAATGAATGATTGAAATTGATCCTCCATCACCTGCAAAGGCTCTTGAACTGGCATTAGTAGTTAAAGGGGGAGGATGCCAAAGTAGGGCTGAAGAAGTATGAAGGAGGATTTTTTGAATGGATCACCTGGATTCCCTAACCTTGAAAGAGCTGGCATTCATTTCACTTGTAATGGTGGAGGAGATTGTTGCAGTCTTTTAGGATTATATGGGGAATAAGGAGGAAAAAACAAGGGCCAAAGAGGATTCACAGGTTGGTTCCCTTAATGGGGGAGTTGCAAATCTAGGGGAGGAAGGAGCAATCATGTGTCCCTTGGGGTATGTCAACATGCAGATTGTAGGAAAGAGATGTGGTCCATGGTGGATATTGGTTCTATGGTCAATGTCCTTCTGCCCCAGTTGGCAAAGGGTGTGGGATTTCTCCGGCACAAGGCAAACATTGGGTTGCGGACTCTGGGTGGTATTTAATCCTTGGTAGAGGGAGTATTAGTGCGGGAGATGAAAGAAGTGGAAAAGATATTGTATCTATTGATGAGTGGGTTGGAGGACATTCTTGGTAGGCCATTCCTTTTTGCATTCTGCGCATCTCTTGGCTTTAGGCTGGAAACAAGAGAGGAACTCATTACAGTTGCAGAATCCTGGGGTAAGCCTTAAAAGACTATCATATGTTGTCCCAATAGCAGGACTTGGCTGCAAATGTATATGACTGATTCTGGGACAAAAGAGAATCTGAGAGGTATTATATTTCATCTTCATTTTGGTATTTCATTTCCAATATGTGAAAATCCAATTTCTTTCTGGATTGAAAATAAATAATTTTCATTTGAAATTGCTTGATTTGCAATTTTAGTTGAATTTTTGCAGTCTTGAGTTGGAAAGGACCTCCAAGTCCCAACTCCAATATAAGATTCACCAACCAGTTACCACCATGGGTCACATGGAGGAGACAATACATCCCAAATGGCTTGTTCTTAACCTTGGCCAAGTCAAGGTTAGCATTTTTGTCCTCTTGTGCATTGAAATATTCCACTTGAAAAAGGCAACCCAGGTCCAGCACTGGGGTAGACTCTGGAGGAGGAAGTGGCAGACAGCCACTTCCTCTCCACTCCAGGGCAAACTGGATTGTGTTTCCACATATGCATGGCGGACATGAGGAACTCCCAGCATAAGATTTTAGATGTTGGCCAAGGAAACTGTGTGGAAATGGCTCTGTCTTTGCACAGAAGGTCAACCCGCAAGGAAAAAGGAGAGGGGGCCACTGCTCAGTGTAGGACCCTCTGGGACAAGTGGAAGAAATTGGGTATTGGGGAAGCAATGATGGGCGCAGGGGTGGGAATCAAAGTGAGTCTTTCAGTGTATGTGCCTCTGTTGTTTGTTAGCACAATCATCCACCATTGTGCCACAGATGTGAGCAGCCTGGAGTTTGTTTTAGGTTGGAAATTAAGGGTGGAGGAGACAGGAGATGGGGCAAGTTTAATAAAGGCTTGATCCTGCAGAGGAGAGCAAAAACCAGTGGCAAAAAGGTATTTCCGCAGAACAAACCAATGCCTCAAGATTTGAACCTTCCAATGAAGCCAATCAGTTGGTTGAAGGACCCATACAAGTCACTGCTGAGGCCCAAGGTATTAAAAACAGACAGACCAGGTGCAATAGAGCATCAGATGGCAGAGCTTAACTTTGGAACAGAAGGATGGCTTAGTGAGGAGGAGGTTAAGTTTTTAAAAGCAGTGATTTTCATGAGGAGGAAGGTGCTAGTTTTTTTCATGGAGGAGCAGGGTTTTCTGAAACACAAGATAGCAGAACCCTACCAAATTCCAATGGTGCTGCACAAACCATGGCAGATCAAGCCAATTCCTATCCTGGCAGCAATTAGGGATCAGTTTACAGATTTTGTACAGGAGCATTTGCGGACCAGACTGTAAAAGCCTTCTTTTTCTTGTTATTCTAGCCCAATATTTTTTGTGCTCCAACAGGATGTGAAGAGTTTTCATATCTTCCATGACCTGCAAAAACTCAACTTGTTCATCATTAGGGATGGGTGATTGCCTCCAAAGGTGGACAGGTTTGTGGAGAATATAATGTGGAAGGTCTGCTATGGGTTGGTGGATGTGATGGGGGGTTATGACCAGCACAAGCTTCATTTGGGGTCCTGCCTGATGAAAGCATTTGAAACACAATTGGGTCAACATGGCTTCTGCAAGGAGCAACAAATTTGGTGGCAGTCTACCAGGCACAAATGTTGTGGATTCCGCAGGAAAATGTTCTGGAAATGGTTTTGATATTTATTTAAAATGCAGGGATGAAGGGGCCTAGGAGTGACTATGGCAGGGAAACAATTGTGGGTAACC
The DNA here is from genome assembly GCA_025617555.3 of Puccinia polysora. Taxonomy (NCBI): domain Eukaryota; kingdom Fungi; phylum Basidiomycota; class Pucciniomycetes; order Pucciniales; family Pucciniaceae; genus Puccinia; species Puccinia polysora. Next base: position 53,061,439 of record CM062618.1, read on the forward strand.
TGGGGATAAAATGGTTCTTTTGGGAATACATGCAGAATTTGGAGAGGATTCTGTTTTGGGTTGAGGAAGCAGGGTCAATGGTCTTGGGAAAAATTGTTGGGGTATGTGTTCCAGTGTAGAGACTCCTTTGGGATTGTGTAAATTTTTAGAAAATAGCTTTCTGGAAGTCACTAGAGGGGGGATTTAGTACTAAAACTACTGATAATATAGAGGAATACTAAGGGTGGTTTTGAATTTCCTGCCCCTCTAAGTACTATAGTAGTCTCACAATAATAAAAGAAAAGAGATTGGTGGCTTATTTACAGATAGAGTTGCTACTATATTAGTCCCTATCAGACCTAGGATCAATTTATTCAAGTTTGATAAGGAAAAGCGGTGAAACAGATAGGTGAATTGGTGGATGGAAGCTGAGTACAGGAAGAATCATTTTTCCATTCTTATCCTTTATATATCTTTTTTATGTATTTTATTGGTTTCTGGTGGATACTTCTTTGATGATACAGGTGATGCTTTGGATAATTTTGATATGTTTGAGGCTATAGTTGATAACTGATGGTGATGGTGGATGATGATAGCATGAATGTTTGGTGATGACAGTATGGATGGGTGATGGTGATAGTATGGATGAGGGTGGATGGTGATGATCAAAGTGAGGTGATGATGATGATTATTGATGATGATCAAGGTAGGTGATTATGATGATGGATGATGATGATGATGATTATTGATTATTATGATGCTCGATGATTGTCAAGGTAGGTGATGATGATTATGATGGATGATGATGATGGATGATCATGATGGATGATGATGATGATGGATGATGATGATGGAGGTTGATTACAGATGATGATGACGGATGATGATTATGAGCGGTGATGATGAGAGTTGGTGGTGGTTGATGATGATGATGTTCAAGTTATGGGTACATGGTGGTGATTTTCAAATTTGTGTGTTATTGGGTAAATAATGGTGGTGATGGATGTTCAAAAGTATGGGTTATATGGTTGGCTCATGATCAAAAGTATGGGGTAATGATGATGGATGGTCAAGGTTAATGGTGGTGGTTGATGGTGGATGGTGATGATTGATGATGATGGAGATGGTGATGATGATGGTGATGGTGATGGTGATGGTGATGGTGATGGTGATGCTGATGGTGATGGTGATGGTGATGCTGATGGTGATGGTGATGGTGATGGTGATGGTGTTGGTGATGGTGATGGTGATGGTGATGGTGATGGTGATGGTGATGCTGATGCTGATGGTGATGGTGATGGTGATGGTGATGGTGATGGTGATGGTGATGGTGATGGTGATGGTGATGGTGATGGTGATGGTGATGGTGATGGTATGCAATATGGGATTGGTGATGGTCACAGTATGGGTTATGCAATAATGGGTTGAGTATTGTCAAGGTATGGGGTAAGGGTGCCTAGGATGCGCAGTGATCCCTGGAGGGGAGGATGGGGGGAACTGATGGGACCTGGATGAGGGAGAGAGGCCCTCTATTTAGAGAAAATCATGCCCTCAGGGATACCCCTGAGGGTCTCCCTAGTACAGTGAATACAGTTCATGAGGCATTTTAGCGGTTCAGAGGATGAGGCTGTGAAGAATCTTCATGCCTGTACACCCTTGCATGCATTGCTGCACTTCATTGATATTTTCAAAGTAAGGCGCTGAATAAAAGGTGATTCATTAGAAACAGATAAAATAAAAGAAGGCAAACAAAATCATGAACCTGAATTAAAGCCAAAAAACTTAGACACAGAACAAGGAATGAAGGGAAAAGGAAGCCTGGAATTACCGGTTGGAGTAGAGCAGCTTCAGGGTTTTAGATTGTTGCCTTGAGTTGAGGAAGTTTGAGTCTTCAGGTCTTGACAAGTGGATGACACCTCAAGAATGATGAGTTTGAGAGGAGGCAGAGGACTTGAGGGTGTCCTGAGGGATTGTCCTAATGAGTTCCGACAGACTATTTAAGGGTTCAGTGAGTGGCTTGAGTGGATTTGAAATGGGGTCATGGCACCCGCGGGAAATGGAGTCTGGATTTCTTTGGGAAATATGAGAGGAAGAAGACACAAAAAAGGAGGATAGACACAAAGAAGTCACAAAGGAAAACAATGGTTGACACATACAACCTAACAAAGGATAACAGGAAAAGAGAAGAAAACAACATAAAATATTGTGATTACATCAACAGCCACCCTTGTTTTTGACTCTTTTCATCCAAATATGATCAGCTTTAGGAACCTCTCTTGCCTTGGTCTAGCTAGTGGTTTAGTTAGAAAGTCTGCAGAATTTTATGCAGATGAATTCTTGACTAACTTGATCTCTCCGTTTTCCATTTCTTTGCAAATGAAATGAAATTGCAGGTCCATTTGTTTGGTGCAAAATCTGGAGTGGTTGGCACATTGAGAAGCCAGTTTGATGCAAACTTTGTTGTTTTCATAGACTGGAGTGGGCTTTGATAAACAATCTTGAAACACCTCTTGTATGAAGTGCTTGAGCCATCTGATTTCCTTGATTTGGTTGGCCATTGATTTGTACTTGGATTTAGTATTCAATAAAGAGACTGTAGGTTGTTTTCAGGACTTCCATGAAATTAAGTTGCCCTTCCAAGTGACAAAAATGCCCAAGATGGATCTTCAAGTGGTAGGGCAGGTGGACTAGTTGGATTCAACGTAGGCTACAAGATCCTCGGATGGGTATCCCTTTTTGTACATGATCCCTCAATTGGCGGTATGTTTCAAGTATTTCAGCACGCAAAGCCCTGCTTTTTAGTGGTTCATCCCCAGGGAGTTAAGATATTGAGACAGGTGGTTAGTTGCAAAATTAATGTCCGGTCTGGAGTTCACACTGATGTACAACAGTTCACCAACCAATTTTTGATAGTTGAGTCCAGAGTTGAGAAGCCGGGATTGCTCCTCTGGAGAATCTTGGCAAAGGTGTTCATGTGGTTTTAGTGGAGTGGAGTGTTGCTTGAACTTTGGGAGATTTTACTTGGCGGCTAAGGAAGTGATTTAAGAGCTTTGAGACTTTTTAATTTTGTCATCTGACACACTGATGTTGATTCCAAGCGGCAGAAAGGATTGGCCTAGATATTTGCGGTTGAACCTAGATTGAATTAGAGTCACAAAGTGTTGAGGGCTATTGGTGAAAATAGAAATTTCATCTACATATATATAGAGCCAGGTGTCCAAGTTCCAGAAAACACAGTTTTCACTGGCGCTTCTTTTGAAACCTGCGCTTAAGAGCCATGAACTAAGGGTTTTGTACCAGGCTTGAGGGGCTTTTTTGAGACCTTAAAAGGCTTTGATCAATCTCAGGACCTTTCCAGAGGAAACTTTCAAATTGGCCGGTGGTATGATGTGTACTTCTTCTTCAAGTGGGGCATTAAGGAATGCTGACTTGACATTGAGTTGATGGACCTGCAGGCCATTTTTGATTGCAAAGGAGATCAGCATTTGAAGGGAGGTCTTGTCTCCAGTGGGTGCAAAGGTGGAATTTTAATCAATGCCCTCCTCCTGGTTGAGGCCTTGAACGCACAGGCGCGCCTTGGACTTGGTAATCTGATTGTTTGCATCACATTTGGTTCAGAAAACCCAGACACACTTGATTTTTGACAGAGATTGATGGTCTGTGGTTTCTACCCACACTTTATAGCTCAGTAAATTCTCTATTTCTCTATCCATAGTGGCAATCCACTTGAGTTTATATTTTCAGGTAAGAGCTTGAGCCAGAGAGTTGGGTTCCAAGTAGTTGGCATCCACAAGGAAGAATTTTGGGTTGTCACGCCTTTTGAAGTTCAGGATGTTGTTCTTGTGCACTTCATCCAGTCTGGGACACTTGGTAGCAGGAGGTATTGGCAAGGTAGAGTCTTTGGAATCAGAGATGGGTGGCACCTCAGATGGGTCAGAAGGGACCGCAACAACAGGGGAAACAGTAGGCAGATTGGAAGTTGTAGGAAGGGAAGTTATCAGAGGTTCATTGATTGTTGTAGCTGTATATGGGAAGTCGGAGGGGTCAAATTTGACATTGGAAGTGCAGACAACTTTCTGGGTCTGCGCATTCCAGATCCTATAAGTGGAAAATTTTTTTGAGTATCCAACCAAGATGCTGAGGAAGCCCGTTGGATCAAGTTTGAACTTTCAAAGGGCCTTGGGAATCAATACATAGGCGGAGAAACCAAAAGGCTTCAGCTTTGAGTAGTTGGGACTTCTACTGTACCAGAGAGTATATGGGACCTTGGAATTGTTGGTAGAAACAGGAAGTAAGTTGATTAGGTGAGTAGCTGTGGTGAAAACTTTGGCCCAAAAGGACCAAGGAAGTTTGCTTTGAAAGAGGAGACAACAAGCTTTTTCAAGAATGGAACAATTGTTTTGTTCAGCAAAGCCGTTTTTTTGTGGAGTGTAAGGAGGCAAGAAGTGGTGATTAATTCCCTTTTCCTTGCAGACATGAGAGTATTAAAGACTCAAGAACTCACCCCTGTAATTGGAGATTATTTTGATGACCTTTTTGCCTGACTGTTGCTTGGCACAATTGATGTAATCTTTCAGAGCTGGAAAGGCTTCATCTTTTGTCTTGAGTAGGGAGATGGATTTGAAGCAATTAAATTTATCAACAATGGAGAGAAATTACTTGCAGCTGCCGTGAGATTCAGTTGGAAAAGAACCAACTAAATCAAGGTGGATGGCTTCCAGCGGAGATGAGACTGGTTTGAATTGACTGTTGAAGGCAGTGGCAGACATCTTGCAGGTGAGGCAGGTAGAGCATTTTGAGAAAAGTCTGGTGGGATTCTGGGGAAACAGAGTTGAGATTACGTGGTTACTGGGATGACCAAGACTTTTATGCAAGACCTCATGAGCTGCCTTGGTAAGAAAGGTTCTAGCACTGGGACAGTTACAGTCTTTTCTGGTCTTGGTTCCAATTAATTCAAAAATTTTGTTTTGCATGGACCCAAGTAAGGCAAAATTGTCAATGGAGATTTCTGAACCCAAGAAACCCACCTTGTTCACAGTGGAAACACTGGGATTGAGTTGATAGAGAGAAATGAGACAGCAGTTGAGGGATGGAATGAGTAGAACATTTCTGAGTTTGATAGCTTTGCCATTGTGGTTGATTAGGTAGGTTTTGCCAATGCCTACAGGCTTCATAGGGTGATTGTTGTTCCTGTTACAAACAGAGATGGAGGTCTGTTTGAATTTGAAAAGGTAAGAGTGGAAATTGACAATGTGGTGTGTTGCTCCCAAGTCCAAAACAGGTAGAAGGGTGTTAGAGGAGGAATTGGTCTTGAGATAAAGCTGGGCATTGTAATAATCCAAAGGAGGTGTCTTTTTAGGGGTGTAGTCCTTTTCCTGGTTGCCCTGAACAAGGTAGGATTTCCCTTTCTGACAAAAAGGTCAAAGATGAGGACGGAGATGCCAACAACAACTTTCAGGATGATTGGCCAACGGGTTGTGAGCTCCTTTTGAGCATGGGTGCTGAGGGGGTTCTTTCTTGGGTTTCACCTTGGATTTGAGCAAGAAAGTGGAGCCGGTGTTGGGAGGGGGATTCTGAGGTCCAGAGGTAGCCCAAGAAGATTCAAGGTGAGTAACCTCCCTTAGCTTATTCAGAACTCAAGTAGGGCTTTGAAGAAGATTGTTGTTGAGAAGGATGCATTCAACAATTTAGTAGAAGTTGTGAGTGAGTTCAGCCAGGATGGTATAGCTCAGTATGTCCTCTGGAACACTGGGGCGGACTATGGAGAGCTCATTCATTTAATTTTGAAACTCCCAAATGTAGGTAGCTAGGTCTCTGTTGAACTGATAGCAAATTAAGTTGAGCCAAATTTGAACAAAATTATTAGTAGATTGAGAGGCATAACGGTTCTGAATGGCAGTCCAAATTTCATCTGGCTTTGAGTTGTTGGAAGGATTGATGACGGCGTCCAAGGCTGTGTCTCCCAGTTTCTGGATGAGAATATTGGCAGCTTTGTATGCCTTCTTTTTCTGAGGAGCAGAGGAAGGGCTGATGATGGGAGAATTTGGATGGTCTTCCACATACTCAAGGAGTCTTTTCCTTTGTAGATAACTCTGAATTCAAATGACCCATGAGGCAAAGTTAGATTTTTCAGCAGAGGCATGTTAGGCCATTTAGGGTTGTTGCCAGAATTGTTGGACATTGTGAGAAGAGTTTGTTGTCTGGCTTGAGGCCAAGTTTGGGACTGTAAATATGTCAAAGTAAGGGGCTGAATAAAAGATGATTCATTAGAAACAGAAAAAATAAAAGAAGGAAAACAAAATCATGAACCTGAATAAAATACAAACAATTTAGTCACAGAACAAGGAAGGAAGGGAAAAGGAAGCCTGGAATGACTGGTTGGAGTAGAGAAGCTTCAGGGTTTTATATTGTTGCCTTGAGTTGAGGAAGTTTCAGTCTTCAGGTCTTGACGAGTGGATGACACCTTGAGAATGATGAGTGTGAGAGGAGGTGGAGGACTTGAGGGTGTCCTGAGTGACGGTCCTAATGAGTTCCAACAGACAATTTATGCATTTGTTGAGCGGCTCAAGTGGATTTGAAATTCGGGTCTTGGCACCGACGGGAAATTGAGTCTGGAAGTCTGTGGGAAATATGAGAGGAAGAAGACACAAAAAAGAAGGATAGACAAAAATAAGTCACAAAGGAAAACAATGGTTGACACATACAACCTAAAAAGGATAACAGGAAAAGAGAAGAAAAAACATAAAAGATTGTGATTACATCAACAGATATAGGTGCCCTCTTCATAGATTACTTCTGTATAGTGGTGGCTGTTCATTTGTTTGGTCCTTCATACAGTGACTTTCATATATTTCTTATGTATACAGCTGTTTTTTTAGTTCTGCATGCAGTGCCTTGAATATACTTCTTCTTTATACAGCTGTTTGTTTGTTTATGCATGCAGGTTCTTGCATATATTAATTATGTATGCTGCTGCAGGTTTTTTTGGTGCTGCATGCAAGGTCTCACAGATATTAATTATTTATAATTCTGCAGTTTTGTTTGGTGATTTATGGTTGTACTCTATGGGGTATGTACTTGAAGGCATCCGGGGTATGTCCATGAACTTTCACTGATCTGTGACACCTGGTAGGGGTATGGGTAGGCCAGAGTTGATTTCAGCTGTATCTTCTAAAACATGAGAGATAGGGGGGTACTTTGGCTGAGTGCATAGGGGTTATTTTTGGAGTATAATCCATTCATGAGGTCTGTTTGATGATTTGAGCTGTCCTTATACTAGAAAGGTGAGTCTGATGGCTGTAGGTTAGTTTTTGGAGAACCACACTGGCCTTAGAGGTCCTTGGACATGATGTTTCTGCACGGTGAAGGAGTATAAAAAACTTCAAAGTCAAAATGGTACTTGAGTTGCATAAACCACCAAATCCTACTCATGAGTCTCAGTTTTTAGTTCTGTGCAGATGGGCGCAGATCTTTATTGAGCAATTTTGAGAGATTGAAAGTCCATTGCAGAGTTTGATTTGGAAAGGAGCCAAGTGAAATTGGGCTGAGGAATCCAATCATGCGTTCCAGGAGTTGAAGGAGACTGGGGGTCAGCAGATATTGATGAAGTATTTTGATTAGAAGAAGGGTGGGATCCATTTGGCAGTAGATTCCAGAAAGTTTGGAGTAGGCATAGTTCTTCCTCAGGAGGATGAGGGGAAGGATTGGCCTGTACTCTATGAATTGGTGACCATTTTGGAGGTCAAATCTTGTTATTCCAAGCCAAAGTTGGAGTTTTGCAGATTAACAAGGATTGTGCAGAGATTACAGCATGTGCTGTGGGGGGTGATGTTTGGACTCCTGGTAGATGCGGAAGCACTAGCCAGGATGATAAATTCCCCAACCTTGCCTAATGCTCCTATGACTTGGTGGATAGCCTACTTACAGTTGTTCAATTTCATGGTCAGGCATATTCCAGGGAAGTCCTTTACAATTCAGGAAGCCTTGTATCAGTTTTAGGAGGTTTGGAAAGGGGTGGAAAAAGATTTGGGAGTGGAGAGGAGGCTCTTAATGGTGGCGGTGACAAAAACAGGAGTTGGAAAGCTACCCCTGAAGCAATTTGGAAGGTTTCAGGCAGTAGAGGAGTATCTCCAAACACTCAAATTTCCTGAGGGTTTGCCATTGATGGAGATCGGGTGGGTTTGGGGGAAGGTTCAGCATTTATTTTCCCAGGACAGGCAGTTATGGAAGCGGGCACTACCTATACCCTTGGTGGTGGTTATGCAATCGGAGGATCAGGGGACTTTTTGAGGATTCTTCCTGAAATTTTGGGGGACTGGGGGGACGCAGAAAAGTGGGGGGTTTTCACAACTATTCAAATCATGCTTTCCTCTGCAATGAATGCACAACCCTTCCTTCTTCCTGCTCTGCCATTCCTTGTTCTGCAGAAACCTGGTTTCTGTTGGGAAAGTGGTGTTGACCACAACTGCAACTAAAATCTCACTTTGACTACAGTTCTCACTTTGACTACAGTTCTGCTTCCGCTTGCAAAAACTCCCCACCATTAAACTACAAACTCATCAAAATAACAACCAAGAACTCAACTTTCACCCCCTCAGCTCTCCGCAGTCTCAACTCTTACTCCAGCTCAACCACTTCAACACCAATCCTTCATCCAACAATACACAACCCAACCTCAACCTCTCATGTCATGCACAACTGGTAACCTTCCATTCCTGCCTGGTGAGACTTGACTCTTTCTTCAATTCAGCCTCATATTCTGTCTTTTTCATTTTCATTTGTTGTCCATCAGCATCTGTCATGTTCCTTGGTTCTTAGAAATTCAGCTATCATCACCTCTTTCACGGTTCAAAGCCAAAAGGACTCTCCCCCCCCCCCATCACTAAGAATCAAGGAACTGACATTTTTGACCTTAACCACAACCATGGATCACTTTTGACAAGCCATGCTCAAAACTGCACTAGAAACCATCCCCATGCTTGGCAAGGATAACTAAAGGATTTGGAAGGATACAATGGACACCATCTTAGACATCAGAGGATGCACCAATGCCATCAATGGAGAAAACTCGCAATTAGAATCAAGAGTCAATGATGAGTTGAAGCTGCTGATCATATCAAAACTCAAATCATCTACTCGCAACAATGTGCTTACTCCTGCAAACAAGAATTCTGCAAAGCTTCTCTGGCACACTATCATCAAAAAATAAGCCTCATATCAAGCTTCGAATTGGGCCAGAGTGTTCAATGACTTCCTGTATCTGAGGTTCAACAGCAATCAAATTGACAAATTCACCACCAAGGCAAGAGTTTTTCTCAAAAAAATGTCTGAGGTTGGAATTTCCCTCCCCAAAGAAATCCTTGCCTACCTTCTCTTATTCAAGTTTCCCAACTCCATGAAGGACTTCAAGCGCCAGATTATTCACACCAACAAAGAACTAACAGTTGGCTTTGTTTTTAATCATTTAAACCAACTAAAAAAAAGTCCAAGGCGCAGAATTCAATGGAACCAACCTTATCATCAATAAACAAGGTAGCGCTGGTATCCACCACCTGGAAACAATCCTTCAAGTTCCAGGGAGGCAAGAGACAACAATGCACAGATGGCTATCACAACCCCAAGCAGGATAAATTACACTCCACAGAAAACTGCTGGCATAAAAATCCCAAAATTTCTCCTGAATGGTGGAAAGACAAGCAGGCAAAGTGGAAGGAAAAGAAATCTGGGACAAAGGAACAGGCTTTGAAAGCTTATTATCTGGCTCTTGTTTATCTCTGGATCAATCATGGAGACCCTCAAACAAAATTTCTCCTAGATAGAGGCACATCAGTACACATGATCAATGATAGTCAATACTTTATTGACATGGCTCCCTGCGCAGAAAACGCCGTAAAGACTGTAAAAGAAGGGGCAAGCTTGAATATCATGGGCTAAGGCACCTTCCGACTATGTTGGAAAGACTTCACTCTTCAACTCTCTCATTGTTTCTACATCCCCAAAGTCACAATCAAGCTGGCTGTACCCTCAATGTAAGAAAGGACTCTTTCTCAGTTTCTCATTCAAATACTAAAATCTTTTCAGGATCAATCACCAACAATCTATGCTCAATACCCACGCCCGCATTTGATCAGAACTTATCATGGTGTACTACCAGATCTTGTTTCCTCAATTCAGCGGAATCCCAACTAATGACTATCCATCAAAAGTTTGGCCACGCCTCCCTCTCACAAATTGGTCAGTTTGTCCAACACATCCCTAGTGAAATTTGCTCCAAATTTCAGTGCATCAACTGCATTAGAAGCAAAATCACAAAATCAAGCTTTAACCAGTCATCCAAAAGAGTCAACAAGTTATTTGAGAGAATTCACCTAGATCTGATTGGTCCCCTCAAACCCCAATCAAAAAGAGGATCTTAATTTGCCCTTATGCTTTTTGAAAACGCTTTTGGATATCTTGCAGCTTTCCCGTTGACATTGAAGGACAAGAGAGCTGAAGTTCTTATTGATCTATTAGAGAAAGAATTCAAGAGGAGGGGATAATACCCATTGGAGGTCTGCTCAGATGGGGGTAAGGAATTCATCAATCAAAAACTTACATGATTCCTCAAAGAAAAGCACGTTTGCCAGATCACATCAGAACTTTACCATCCTGAGCATAATGGACAAGCGGAACAAGCTAATTGAACAATAGTTGAATCCGCCCAATCAATCATTAAAGACGGGAAAATTCCGGCTAATACATGGGACAAGATCATCAAAGGTAGCTGCCTCATGTTAAATCAAATACCAAGAGGGGAGGATAAGGTAACTCCCTGTGAAAAGGTTCATGGTTACTCACTCCTTCCTTCATTTTTTCAACCATTAGAAAATCCCTGCATCTAACTTCTTGAAAAAATAAAAAAGTCTTGGAAATTTGACCAAAAAGGGGAAGAAGGAGTGTTGGTGAGCTTCAAACCAATCCTTCTCTCTTATTGTGTGTTAACAAAAGAAGGAAAAATAACCTCAACTAAACATATTTTATTCCTGAACATGAATCACCCAAAGGAGGAATCTCCATTTTATCCTGAAGAGGAAGAAGATCAGGCCCATAATTTAAACAATCTACCACTCTCAAATGTGATAAGCCGGCAAGGATAGTGTTCAGCTCAGTGGGAAGGCTACAGAGAGCAGAGAGAAGTCAATTCAGATAGCTCACCCTTGGAGGCAGAGGCAAAAGAACCCTCCAACAAGGAAGGAATAGAAGTGCCTGCTATAACAGCCTTCCCATCTCACCTGCCATCTCAAATTCCACCAGCGCAGTCCGGCAGAACTCATGACCTGTCTCAAAACCTCTCTTCAAGCTCCTACAGTTTGAACTCTTAGAGACCACTCATAAATTAGGCCCCCCCAACGGTATGGGTTCTACCATCACTATGAACCTACAACATAAAAACAGCCAATTGCCTGTGCAGAAAGCAAAAATTGGAGAAAAGCCATTGACCTGGATCTCTCAACAATTGAGGAGCTGAATGTATGGGAGGACTATTTTGGACCACCACCACGTAACTTCTTGAAGAAAACCTGGGCGTTTTGGATTAAAGAAAACTGTCATGGAAACCCCTTCAAGTACAAAGCAAGACTTTGTGTTCAGGGCTTCAGCCAAATTTAGGGCCTGGAATATTCAGAGACTTTTGCGCGCACTGTAAAACCCTCAACACTCAAGCTCCTTCTCCTCTCAGCCCTCAAGTCCAAGCAGCCAATCCAACAATTCAATGTAAAAAGTGCCTTCCTGCATGCACCCATTCACAAGGAAGTAATTATTAGAACTCCTAAAGGTTTGAATGGGGTATTGAAATTCCCTAAACTGAAACAATCACTATACAGACTAAAAAAGTCTCCAAAGAACTGGTATGAAACCCTCATGGAATGGTTCAAATCAGTTGGCTTCAATGAGTCCAACTCCAACCCTTGCTTGTAAATCTTGGATGATGGAGTCTCAAAACTCTTCTTTCATATCAACAACCTTATCTTGGTAGGACAAGGCCACAATTTTAAGAAGAAATTCTTGGAGAGGTTCCCTGGTTTGACAACTCAAACTCCACAAACTATCCTTGGCATGAAGATTGAGCTTCTGGAAATTTAAATCCTCCTGAGTCAACCAAATCACATTTTCACGGGGCTCAATGAACTTGGTCTCTCTGGAGCCAAAGAGTCTTCCACACCTCTCACACCAGGACTGCAGTTGAAACCTGCGACCAATGAAGAGCACAGCAACTTCAAAGCTCTCAACATAAACTATTGCTCAGCAATTGGCCTCCTCAACCACATTGCTTGGTACACACAACCTGACCTGAGCTTTGCAGTATTGAGTCTAGCAAGGCTCTCAGCCAAACCTGGCATTACCCATTGGAACAAGCTCAAACAGGCGTGGAGATATCTGAACAGCACAAGAGACCTAAAACTGAAGCTAGAATTTGAAGAGGCCAGTCCCCCATTAGAGGTCTTCACCAATGCATCCTGGGCCAACAATGCAACCACTTGCAAATCTCAATTGGGATACTTGTGTCTAGTGTATGGAAGTTTAATCTCTTGGAACAGTAGCAAGCAGCAGAACATCTTGTGGTCATCCACTGATGTTGAATTGAACGTGCTGGTGGACGGGTTTCACAAGGCAACTTGGATCAAAGCCATCATTAAATACATCCTTCAGTTAATTATCACAACAATCCCCCTTAAAATCAAAAACAGCAGTCTTGAAGACGAGATTTGGAAATTTGGATTGAATTCAAAAACTCAACATCTTGACCTCAAGACAAAAGGGATGAGAGATGAACTCATCCAAGGTAACATACTCATAAATCTAATCCACTCTCAAAGTATGCCAGCAGACGCACTAACCAAGTCCTGTTCAATGCAAGGCCTCAATCTTCTTGTAGAATACTACATGGGAAATAAATAAATTTCCTTTCTTTTTTTTCCTTTGTCTGTTATTGCGCGTCTTCATTGTCTTTTACTGTTCAATGTTTTCTTTTTTTTGCAATTTTGGGCCTAATCTCTGTGTTAGGTCAGCTCAAACTCAAGTCTCATCAGGAATGGAGGGGTTTTGGGATAGTGGTATTGAAGACAACTGCAACTAAAATCTCACTTTGACTAAAGTTCTCACTTTGACTACAGTTCTACTTCAGCTTGAAAAAACTCCATGCTACCATCAAACTACAAACTCATCACAACAACAACCAAGACCTCAACTTTCACCCCCTCAGCTCTCCGCAGTCTCAACTCTTACTCAACCACTCCAACACCAATCCTTCATCCACCAATACACAACTTGACCTCAACCTCTCATTTCATGCAAAACCAGTAACCTTCTATGCCTGCCTGGTGAGACTCAACTCTTTCTTCAATTCATCCTCATATTCTCCCTTTTTCTTTTTCATTTTTTGTCCATCACCCTCTGTCACATTCCTTGGTTCTTACAAATTCAGAGTTTGAAGTCAGATTTTGTTTGGAGTGCTTTGGGTTCTTCAACTTTTGCTTCAAAGAGTTTTCCACCGTTGGGTAAAAGGCTGATGGTCCATGGTTTTTTTGTTAAGAGAGGTTTTTTTTGTGATAGCCATTGTCAAGATTGATAACCAAATATTTCAAATGCTGAAGGTAGATTGTCTTATGACCCCCAAATGCAAGGTTTTTGATTAGGCATGCTTGTGAACCCTTTTCTAAATTAATTAAAAGTGCCACTTTGTTCCATTGGATACAAGATTTCAAGGTTCAAAATTGAGAAATATAAATTACAGCACAACTGATCTCCTTCATTACTAAATCATTAAGTTTAATTGGAATTTTGCACTTTATTGGGGTTGCCAAATAGGGTGAAGAGCTTTTGCTCAAACCTATCCCAATTTTTAAGAATACAAGTGGGACTAGTATTGGGAAATATCTTGAGATACGGCTAAAACCACTGAAAGTCTCCATCTCCCAGGAAGGAATATTCATACATCACCTTGTGTCTGTTGGAGGTGAAGTTTTTTGAATTGTTGGAAAAGATGATTTTACAGGACTGCAAGTTGGATCTAAGCTTATGGGCATGCTTTCCTGTAAATTGACAAGGCTGCTTCATTCCAGGATTTCAAAAGCTTGGACTCCTAGTGCTAGGTTGCAAGGCATTCTGGTTAAGAGCCTGTATCAGAGCATATGAAAGTTTTATGGCCTCCAATTTGGGACCATTATTTTGAATCCTTGATCTACCGCAAAGAATATTCAGTCTTCAATTTTTTCAAGAGGATCCACCAAAGCTTTTCAATGGTTCCAATGAGCAAGGGGATTTTCAAGAGGTTAAACCAAAGACAATTTAGAAGAGGGAAAAGAATCTAAGGTTTTTTAGGCCCAATAAGCACCGGATCTCTCTACCCTATGAATATTTTCATTCCAAGGGGTTAGAGAAGCATTTGCATTCAAGTGACTACATGATATTGGAAAAGAAGACTATTATGATGGAAAACTAATAATAGTTTGATTGAGTTAGTTAATTTCTGTCACACAACCACCCCATGTACTATAGGTCAATCTTGGATGATTGTGAGTGCGAATTGGGGGGGTGATTGTGAGGGATATGTAAGTGTAGCAAGGCAAAGCACAATTTGAAAAATTTGATCTCAAAAAGTATTCATGGAATCTATGAGATTAACTTACTGAGAAAAAAATCTTCAGGAAGATGGTGTGGTCCTTAAACGTTTAGCAGGGGTTACTAGAGAAAACCTAATGGAAAGTTGTCTACAGCTAGGGAGAAATGATGCAATGAGTGAAAGTAATGCAATGGTTAAATGAAATACAGGGTATAGCTGTCCAAGGTTGTATTTAAGGGAAAAAAATAAACAATTTGAGTAAATAGGTGTGGTGCAAGAATGAATGATGTGCAAGGGACTTTATTAGTAATGTGAATGAACAGATATAGTTGTTCAGGGTGTGGGACTATTCCTTAAGCAGGACTTTCAACTGATATGGCTTTCTATACAACATGCAAGCCATTATGGCCCGTGTGACAAAGAATGGAATAGCTAATTCCAAATATAAAAGAAGTGAGGTTGATTGGATGGAAATGCAAGGATTTTGGGGATAGACTGAGTTGCCAAAGTTGGTAGCTCCCTTGTGTGTAAGCCAGAGGTAGTAAGCAGACATGCAAAAAATAAGTTGCTTGCTTGTGTGACCCTCATAGACTGAGGTAGATGGTACTGAGGAATAGGATATGTTCAAAGATGATTTAGAAAATAACCCTTGAACTTGGAGCATGACACACAAAAATCACAGTTCTACACAAAGATTTAGAAAATTGTTGCAGTTTCTTGGAAGTAAAAATTTGAAAACTTGTAAAAAGGGAAGCTATATTGGTTGTAAAGTGGGAGATCCAAGCCAAATTACTGTTCCCAGAAAAACTAAGGGATATGGATATAGAAAAGCAGAGTTATGGATACTGGAAAGCAGGACTAAGGGGTATTTTCACACTCCAGGTTCAAGGGTTATTGTCTTTTGAAATATCCTTTTCCTCAATACCATCTAAGTACAACACAAATAAATCACAACATCAATTGTGACTTCCACTTAAAACCTCCGGCCTGGTTAAACAACCTTCAAATCTTGGTGACTCAATCTATAATTTAAATTCTTTGCATTTAACTCTAATCTGTTCAACAATCCATTCAAGCTTTGCTCTTCTACCCTTGGGTATTTCTAGCAATCAGACTTCCATTCTTGGTCATGCAAATAAAATAAATTTCATTCATTCCTAGATAGCCACACCAACTGTATAGTTCCACCAATAGACTAGCTCCCTTCCCTGCATAACTACATCCATTCAATTTCATTGTCTTCACATTTCATTCTGTTCATGTCTCATCTATTACGCTCTTTTACCCTTGTATTCTATTGTATTTCACATGTGCTATGAAATTAGAACAAAATTTACTATTAATTTCATTTTGCCATTTCTTTCCTTTCATTCATTGCATCATTTCTCCCTAGCTGTAGACAACTTTCCATCAGGTTGTATCTAGTTTCAACCAGTCTAGCTTATACAAACTATACCATCTTCCTGAAGATTTTTTCCTCAGTTAGTTCATTTCATATGTTCTTGAAGTTTCTAAAACAAGTCATCACATTGGGCTTTACCTTGGTTTCCTTCCATTGGAAAAATTCATCTCTTTTGCCATTTCTTGAGCCATTGAACAATCAGTTTGCAATTTTCAGTTAGCCTTGCTACCTTGTGTTTCCCCTTGCACTCAGTCCCTTCCATTTGCGCTAACCATCCTCTATGATTTCCCTATAGTACGTGGGGTGGTTGTGTGACAGAAAATCAACTAACTCAACTCATTTTTTTTAGTTATCCATCTATAGTAGATTTCTTTTATGATTTCATGTACTTGCTTGACCAGGAACACTTCCCTCACCCCTTATAATGATAATACCAATAGGTTAGGGAGATCCACTTCTCCACAGGCCAGAAAACCATTAGATCCTTTTTCTTCTTCTTAATCTTCTTTGGTTGAACCTGTACCACAACCACCCCACATACTATAGGGAAATCTTAGATGATTGTCAGCGCAAATGAAGGAACTGAGTGCAAAGGCTAAGTTTGAGGTAGCAAGGCTAACTGCAAGGTGCAAACTGTGGTGTGATGGCTGAACAAACAGCAATAGGGATGAGATGTTCCAATGGAGGGCAACTAAATCCAAGCCAAATGCGATGACTGGATTTAGCAAGATGCAAGAATGTATGAAATTAACTAACTGAGGAGGCAATCTTCAGGCAGGCAACAAAGCCTTTACAAGGTAATCCAAAGATGACTTGATACAACCTGATTGATGGCCATCTACAGCTAGATAGGGATTAGGCAATGAATGAAAGTAATGGAATGGGTAAAATGAAATAACAGTACAATTGTTTCTGAGGTTTTAGCATAAGTGCAAGACAATAGAATATGAGTGTACAGCAACTTAATGGATGAGAAAATGAAGTATTTGACAGGTGAAGGCAATGCAAGTGTGAAGATACAGCATATGCAGGGAAAGGAGCTAGTCCATCTGCAGACTATAAAGTTGGTGTGGCTATCTAGGCATGTGCTCAAACTAGTGCAATTGTGTGAGCAAGAATGGGATTCCAAGGTTTGGTGATACCCAGGGTGGAAGAGAAAAGCTCAAATGGATTGTTGACTTGGATTAGATTTAACTGAAAATATTCACAAGTATATACTGAGTTGCCATGATTGGAAGGTTGTTAAGTGAGCCAAAGGTAGTAAGCCAAAGGCACCACTTATTTTGTGTTTTAATTGTGTCACACTTATGGACTGAGGTAGATGGCACTGAGTAAAAGGATATTTCAAATTGAGGAAGACAATGACCCTTAGCCTTTGAGTGTGACAGTTGCCCAGGTATAAATCTATGAGCTCCTAAAAGTGTTTTAGATGATTTCCCATTGATTCCAAAGATTTTTAATCTAGTGTATACCCCTAAATAATACTATTTCATTTCTGGAATAAATTTATAGAATTAACTAATTTTTTCATCCTTGTCTTGCCTTTGTGAAAACTGCATTTGTTGAAATGAAAGATGTGTTCCTAGCACTTCTGCCCATGGTCTCCAAGGCAAGTGCAAGCAACTTTTTCTTCTAAAAGTAGCTTTTACTTTTCCTTTAAATATTGAGCTATTTGTTGATACCCCAGAGAGGTCCACAAATGAATTCCAAAGCTGAAGGTTGCTCTGCGCGTGAATTATCAAATTCCACCAGTGCCAGAGATTCAATTTCTATGAGTGCGTCATCCAGGTGAGTAAGGCTAGGGACTGACTAAATGAATGAGATAAACTAATATAATGTAATTTTTGTCCTTTGTAGTATTTCCAAGGTTCCCTAGCTATACAACTAACATGCCAAAACCACCATCACCATATTTTGGACCGTTGGCTGAATTCCAAACAAATCAGACTAGCACAAAGGTTCAAAGAAAAGTGTGAGGCAAAGAAGAGGTTGATAAAATCCCCAAGGAAAATAGGGGAGAAAAAAATTAAATGGGAGGATCAAAATGAACATAACAGGCAGAAGAAACTGGAGGAAATAGAGAGGAGTAAAGGAATAAGACAGGACAGGAGAAAAGAGTTGAAACAGGGGAAATGGAATGGAAGACCAAGGCAAGGGGAACCAAGTGCAAGTTTTGGTTCCAATCAAAGCTGGTGCAAGGCCGCTTACTGGCAATTTTGGAGAAGTTTTTCTGCAAGGTAGAAGGAGGAGAGCCCACAAGGAACTCTGAGAGGTAGATGAATGGAATTCCCAAATGAAGAGGGCTCAAAATGCAAATTTCAAAGAGATTTTCAAGAAGGCTTTGGTCAAACAATTCCTCATTTTGCAAGGACTTTTGGGGTTACTAGATGATAGAGACCTTGAAGAATTCAAGTTTATGGTACGGGAATTAAATTAGAATTGCAAAGAAGCTAAAAAATAAATAGAAGAAAATTTATAATTTATTTTTATTTTGGTATTTATTTATTATATATCTTATTATGATTATTATGATTATAATTATTATTATGATTATAATTATTATTATGATTATAATTATTATTATGATTATAATTATTATTATGATTATAATTATTATTATGATTATAATTATTATTATTTTTCATAAATAAAAATTATTTAAAAATAAATATAAAAAACAAAGTTTTGCAATGAAAGAAAAGAAAGAAACAAAGTCTTAAGGAATGGAAATGAGATAGGATGGTATGAAATGCAACATGGGATGGAATTGGATGATCTGGGATGGGATGGGAATGTGGAATAGGATTTGATGGGATGGAGTAAAACCGTAATGGAAGCCATTCCATCCAGAAAGTTATTGAAGTTTTCCTTTGTGTAACCTGGAATCCAGAATACCACTTACTTTCCACTCTAAATGAGCTTGAACATTGACTGGTTCAGGAGGTGGATGAGTCTTGCCCGGGTATAAGACTCAAGCTGGCTCTAGGAGAGATACATGAAAAACCAGGTGGATACCTTTCCATTTTTCAGTTAAAGAAAGTTTGAAAGCATTGGGGGAGATGACTGATTTGACCTTGAAGGGGCAAAATTTTCTTTCAGAGAGTTTTTGGGTTGGGCAAGTACTGCAAATTTTGCAAGCATCAAGACATACCTGACCTCCTACTTCAAATTTTGGTGCCATAGTGCAAATTCAGTCTGCTTGCTCCTTGTAGCACTGATTTTCTGCTTCCAGGTTTTATTGGATTTGAAATTGAAGGGACTGAATTTGGGTGCACAAGTGCATAGGGACAGGCCTTTAAAAGCAATTGATTTCAAGCAACTGAAGTCCGATCTTTGCAGTGGTTAAGCAGGATAGGAAGTCATTACGGATTGTTCATGATCTTCAGCGGCTTAATTTGTTAACAATCTGAGAGGCGGGACAACCTCTGGGCACTGAAAAGTTTCTGAAATCTATGGCAGGATGCGTGTGCTACAGGTTGGTGGGTGTGATGGGCGGATACAATCAGTGCAAACTCAATTGGAGTTTGTGGCCAATGACTGCCTTTGAAACAGGATTGGGAAGGATGCAACTGACGCAGCTGCCGCAAGGCGCAACTACCTTGGTTGCGGTTTAACAAGCACAGATGACCTGGATTCTGAAAGAAAATCTTCTGGAGGGGGTCCAGATTTTCATTGAAAATGTGGGCATCAAAGGCCCAAAGACGGATTACGGAGGGGAAACACTTATTGATGCTCTGGGAATTTGTTGATTTGTCTGGGAATTTTCACAAATTCTGGAACAGATCTTGTTTCTGATTGAGGAAGCGGGGCTCATGGTGTTGGGGAGAAAGCTAGCGGTCTGTGTACCCGCGCTGGAGGTTCTAGGGCATGCGGTTGCTTCAAATGGAAGGCGGATTGAGGAAAAGAAATGCAACAAAGTCCTTGAGTGGCCAATGCCAAAGACTGTATTGCACATTCTCCAGTTATTGGTATTTTGTAGCTATTTACAGATTTTTGTCAAGCTGTTTGCAGAGGTTGCTAGTCCGTTGTTGGCATTGATGTGTAAGGGCGCGGAATGGACCTGGGTTTTGAAATGTGACAAGGCCTTTGAAAAAATCAAGGAGATTGTTGGAGGCAATATTGTACTGCGGGAATTGGATTATGACGCCAGAGTAATTAAGTTGGCCATGGATTCAAGCAAGCTTGGCACAGGGGAAGTGCTGACACAGGAGGATGAGGGGAAAGATTTTCTGGTTCTTTACAAGTCCGTTACGTTTACCCCAAAGGAGAGCCGGTATTTGCAGCCAAAGTTGGAGCTTTGCAGGTTCACTAATATTTTGCAGAGGTTGCAGCATTTTCTATGGGGGATTCACTTCATTCTTCTGGTGGATGCGGAGGCACTGGCACGGATGATCAATTTTCCAATGCTGCCAAACGCGCCTATGAACAGGTGGGTTGTGTTCCTTCAGTTGTTTTCTTTCATGGTGGTACATGTTCCAGGGAAGGCATTTACTATGCCGGAAATGCTGTCTTGATACCCACGGGACAATCCGTAAGAAGGCGTGGAACCACTGGATGTGGAGTCTCTGGCAGTTAAAGTGGGGGTGGTGGAAGTAGGCGTTTAACTTCTGCTCCAACAGTCTGGGAGGTATGCAGTCCTCAGTTTGTATTTGCGGGATCTTTGTTTTCCAGATGAAACACCAGCCAAGATTGTTAGATGGATTTGGAGGAGAGTGGGAAATTTCTACCTACAGGGATGACAGGTAGGGCAGCGGAGCACACCGGTACAGCTTGTGGTCAGAACGTTGAGGGCAGATCAGGAGGTAATCCTGGGAAGTCTGCATGAAAATCTTGGCCATTGCGGCAAGGTTGAAATTCAGAAGCAGGTGAGGGCAAGGTTCTGGTGGCTGGGTGTGGTACCCACAGTTTTGGAGTGGATACAGTTGTGCAAAGCGTGTCAGAAGCAGAGCGCAAAGTTGCCTTGCAAATTAGGTATTCCCACTGGGGAGGACACCTTGTTTGGGTGGGTTTCTCTGGATGTTGTGCACATCAAGGCAGTAAATTTTGCATGACAATCTGTTGGGATGTGTGGAAGTGCGGCCGCTGGTAAAGCTCTTGGCGGAGAAAGTTGGGAAATTCCTGGAGGAATACTGGTTTGCATGTTACAGATCACTTTTCTTGGTAATGGTTGATGGGGGTGGGGAGTTCTGGGGATGGTTGACGGAGTTGGTGCAAAGTTGCAGAGCAAATTTTGGGCAAGTGACAGAGTACTATCCAGAAGGCGTGGGGATGATTGAGCACGTTCACTGGCCAATCAAGGAGGCAATGGTGAAAATTGTTGGGTAAATTTCTGTCTCCTGTCTCTTCTTTTTCCTTTTCTGTCTCTCTTTTTTCTCTTCCCTGTCACTTCCATGCTTCTCAATTCATCCGCGCTTCTCAAGTCACATCTGTCAAACCCACGCGTCCTCGAGCAATGTCACAAAACCTGCTCTATTTCACTCACTCAATTCTATCCTCATTGTCCGCAATCTAAACACTCACAACTCAACCACTCACTACTCAGAACAACCTCAAACCTCAACACTCAAAACCCAAACACTCTTGATTACATGTTTTTCTTTATTATTTCATTCTTCCTTTTTCTCATCTTCTTTATTTATTCTTTCCTTCTATTTCTCAAATCATCAATACAAAAACCAAATAAAATAAATCAAATCAACATGAACTCAACTTCTCAAGTTCTCCTTTCAACAAGAACTGACTAGTAAGATCAGAACTGGTGGCTATCTAAATCTCATTCTTCAAGTCTGACTTTTCATTTAATCCTCCTCCAAAAGTTCTTCATTGCCGCCTGCTTGTGACTCATCTTGACTCAAAACCTGAAAGCCCATAATCTTGTTGAACGCCTCTTTTCATTCAGTTTCCGGATGTTGGTTTCTTCCCTTCTCAATTTCTTTTGTTTCCTTTATCCCACATTCTCTTTACTGATGTTTTTTCCATCTCATCCTTCTATGTTCTTGATTTCTTACGTCTTCTACAGAAATTCAACAAAAATGTGCAGGGAGGATGGCAAGTGGCGGCAGGAAACCTTTCCAGTAGTCCTCTTTGTGGATCAGATTTTGGTGAAGATATCAATGGGTTATTTTCCCTACAAGCTGCTATTTGGGCAGCAACCTTTTCTGCCAATTGACATTGAGCTGGAAAAATTTCTGGGTATTTATTGGTGGAAGGTTAAGACGGCTGCAGACCTAGTCCAGGCCCACGCCAAGCAGCTCCTGCAATGGAACAAGATGCTGGAGAAAGGGGCTGGAAGGCTGAAAGCAACCCGCACAAAGTCCATTGGCTACTGGGACAAGCGCTGCGCGCACAAACTCTGGTATCTGTTGCGGAGCGGGGACTTGGTTCTGCTTTACAACCATGGCCTGGAAACTCAATGGGGGAAGTTTTTTGCAAATCCATGGAACAGTCCTTTCCGCATGATGTCCAAGTTCACCAGAGGAAGTTACCAGTTGGAGGAATTTGATGGAAGGCCGCAGCTTTGCAGGTGAAATGATTCTTTGCGCGGGGCTTGAATTCATTCAACAAGATGGCTGGTTTGGATAGCAAGGGGGATGACAACGCAGATCCTTTGTCCAAGGACAAGCCTGCGTGCACGGTTCGCGCCTGGCGGAGTAAACAATTGCAGACCGCTGCGGACAGCAGCCAAGGTGGGGGAACAATGGATGAATAGGGGATATGATTGGATTTGGTGAGGGGGTGCTCTAGCTGGTTCACAGCCGGAAAAACTAGACACCCCAGAATGTTTGTTTTCTTATTTCCTTCTCTCTGGATTGGCTTTTTGGGATTATTGCTGGCTAGTTTATAAGTTTCTTTTAGGTACAGGCATGGCACAAAGCTGGGTCTGCAGACAAGAGGACAAGCCCCACATTTGGGAAAAGAAAAACTTCCAATGGATGATTGGAGTAACTAGGGAAGCCCGTGGTGCACAACAGATGTGGTTCAAATAGAAAGGCATGGGCTTGGAAAACGGTTGTTGCTTATTAAAAAATAATAAAAACTCTCTCTCTCTCTTTTCAGGTTTTCTTTGGTTATCTTATGGATGGAAGGTATAGATGGTTGGGGTGGATACTATTTTTCTCTTCCTCTCTCTCTGAAGGATGTGCACCCGGTGGGTTTTCTTTGTGCTCTCTCTGTTCTGTAGAAGGGTACAGGGAACTGTGAGGCAGTTTTTCTGGGGTGGTCCAGGCACCTTCAGCATATACTCTCACGTGGCTCCAATTCTTCTCACTCTCAGAGGATACTCTCAGTGGCCTGGATTCTCCTCACTCTTGCGGGTTGCTCTCAAAGAGCAGATCTTGGGTGTGGCTCTTATTTCTCTCAAGGTTCTCACAAGTCCAAAGGCTGCTTAGGTTGGCGCGGCAAAAGTCCCTTTTCTTCGCAAAGATAGGCGCGGGAATAGAAGCAAGGAAGAAAGAAGAAAGGGGGGTGATCCGCCTACGCTGGCCAAGTCCTCATCACCTCCTTGGCGTCCACGCAAGCTGACGCAGCTAGGGTTTGGAATTCTGCCAGAAATTTTTGTTGCGCATTTGTGGTGTGAGCGTGGGGAACTGCTAGGAAAAGCCAGATTAGTTTGTCCGCATAATTAACCATTGCTTTGAACCTTGCCAGTGGGATTGCCAAAATTAAGGGGATCTCCCAAATCTTGGGAGTGGTGGCTGTGGGTTCTGGTGACAATTTGATGACCACGGGAGTTGGCGCGCGCGCAGGTTCCAGTGACAACCTGGGAACTGGTGATGGAGATGACGGAAGAGGAGTGGGAGAATGCGGTGGCGGTGGGGGAGGCGCGGTTGGACGGTTTACAATCCGCGGGCCTGTTGCTGGTACGTTCATCCGTACCCGTGCGTCCTGTTGGTATTTTTGCCTGCTGCTAGTGTTTCCTGAATCTTGATTACAACCTTCTTGTAGTCCCTCACCTTGTGCGGTCTCTGATGGCCCAGTACTGAATATTTCTTATTCATTTCTAGTTCTCTGTTCAACCACTTGTCAGCCTCTTTTTTACTTAGTCTACTTAAGCCAGCTGAACCTCAAGTAAATGAACATCATCCATTCTTCCCTTACATTGAACCGGAGTGCTCCACCCCCTGACTCCTTGGATCTGCTCTCCTCTTGGCCACACAAGTCATCCTCATTGTCTGTTGACCCTTTCATCTCAAGCACCCGCTCTAAAATCTAACACGGTTAAAAGCCAAAGACTCCCCTCTGATCCATTCAATGTCTTCTGTCACTGTCAACCAGAAACTACTCTTAACCATTGACAACTACTACACCTGGTCAATTGCTATGGAAGGGAAATTAGATTCTATTGACGCTCTTGATATCATCCTTAAGGAAGTAGTCCGTCCCTCTGATAACAAAGATAAAAATAACGCTAAACTATTTGATAAACTAAATTGAAAAGCTTACAACCTTAGCCTTGATCACCTCAACAAGGACAACTTATCATATGTTGCTGGTTCCTTTCCTTCTTCAGAAAAACGCAATGGCATAGCCCTTTGGGATCTACTCTAGTCTTGATACATGCCCAACAACTTCATCAATAAAACACTTGCTTTTACTCAATTGAACAAGATCAAATTCAAAAATAAAATCTTCAAATTTGTCTTGAAAATCCAAGCCTTGACTCAAAAGATGAGACTTGTGGGGTTAAAATTAGAAGAAGAATTAACAATCATCCTCACCTTATCCAAACTGCCCTTGGAATTCAACTACTTGAAGAAATCCAATGAGTTCAAAAACAAGTCCATCAACTACATCCTGAAGCAATTAGAGAAAGATGAGGCCCAAGCAAAGATCAACCCCATAGACAACACTCTTGGTGACATCAATCAGGTCTTTTATTCAAAATCCACCAATTGACCTCACTGCAACAAACCCGGTCACCCTGCCAAGAACTGTTGGGTGAAATACCCTGAGAAAGCCCCCAAATCAATCTTTCATTCTGGCCCAAACAAGCAGAACAAGGTTCATTTCTATACCTTCTGAATTTGCTTTCCTCCACTTGCTCCCGTCTTTGCCTCATCAAGTCTCCAACAATCAAAATTTGTTTCCGCTTGACATAGTTTATTGACCTTGTCAACTCCTGTTGGTCGATTTCTCCTGGTCAACTCAAACATCTCCGCCGCTCTTCAGTCCTCAAACTTCCCCCATCTGGTCCAATCACCCCTTGCTTACAATTTTTGTTTGGTCAACACCGTTTTCAAAGTTGCCTGGTTGTTGCTACCTTAATTCGAACAGTAAGGTTGCTACTCAAACTCGCCCGATTCCTTGCCACCTCATGCTGAACTCTTGGTTTGATTGCTACCATCTAAAGTTGGTCGGTCATGCGCTACCTCAAGTCGCAAGTTTGGTCTATTAGCCAACTATAGTCCTCTATTGTTACTGCTCCATTGTGAGCAAAATCTTTTAAGTAGTTGTTGTTCAGTATGAACCGGGGTTCAAAAATTACAATAGGAATTATTGTGTTTCTTGTGGATGTAATATGCTCTATTGTAGGTTCAATATTAGTTCAAAAATCATAAGATTTCCTTCCTTTCTAACGGAATAGGCCTTTAATGCAGCGTTCAAAAATCTCTTCATTCTAAGTAGTAATGTTGGATGTAATAGGCGTGCATGTGTTCACAAGTCTTCAACTCATTATTTTGTTCTAACTCCCTCAAGCTTCAGTCAAGGGGATGTGTTGGTATTTTTGCCTGCTGCTAGTGTTTCCTGAATCTTGAGTGCAACCTGCTTGTAGTCCCTCACCTTGTGCGGTCTCTGATGGCCCAGTACTGAATATTTCTTATTCATTTCTAGTTCTCTGTTCAACCACTTGTCAGCCTCTTTTTTACTTAGTCTACTTAAGCCAGCTGAACCTCAAGTAAATGAACATCATCCATTCTTCCCTTACATTGAACCGGAGTGCTCCACCCCCTGACTCCTTGGATCCGCTCTCCTCTTGGTGACACAAGTCATCCTCATTGTCTCTTGACCCTTTCATCTCAAGCACCCGCTCTGAAATCTAACACGTCCCACTCGTGAGTGGACTTCCAATAAGCCGCAAATTTGGGAAATTCCTGGCGCTGCGGTGGTCCAGCCCAACAGAATGGCAAGCCCAAGTCATGGCTTTTGCGTGAAGGAGGGTTTGGAGCGGTGCACTGCGGTCAGTTGCAAGGTGAGCCGGGCGGGGTCCACTCATTGCTTAAGATTTTTTCATCACTCAAGACCACAAAAAAGTTGCGCGGGCAACCTTGAAAACAGTTGCAAGGAATACCATTGGATAGAAAGCAGCAATGGTTGCCGGCTTGACACGGAACAAAGGCGCGCCTGCCTGGAAGGATGCGGCAGGAGAGGTCATTCTGACTGCAGAATGTGCAGGACATGTTGAAGGGGTAGGGTGTGTTGGGTTTTTTTTCTTGGGGTGGTGTAGAGGCGTGGAGAGGGGATGGGATAACTAGGGATAGCTGGGGGTAGGTGAGATAGTGGTGGATCTCTGGGGACAGAACTCAAGTTGGGGGGGATGTGGTGGTCTTTTATAGACGTGAGTTGGAATTGGCTGCACGCTGCATGCTCAGCAGAGGCAGCGTGCTCAGCAATGGGTGCGGACTTGCCGCAGGAAGCCATGCTGCAGGCTCAGAATCTGGAGACGCGGGGAGGATTGGATTGGATTGGGCAGATTGTGCGGATTGCGTGTTGCAAGACGCATGGATCTGATTGCGCGGATGTACCTTGGATATCTGGAATGGCATTTTGGGCAAATGCGGACAAGTGCAGGGGGATCCATGTTGGGCGTGGCGCAAGGGCAGCATCATGAGAAGGAAAAAACGGGTGGACTTAATGGCAGGTGGGTAATACAGATGCATGGGATAGAGTTGGGCTAGGGTTCTGTACTTAGGGGTTGTATTTCATTATTCTTGTTTGCTTGCGGTTGTACCTAGGTTAGGGTTGAGGGAAAGGCTACTTAAACCGCACCCTCAACCCAGATGTAGAAGGGGAGAACATCATTGGATCATCATAGGTGGTTGGAAGGAATCTTTAATCTCATCTCTCTATCTCTCAGTCAAAGGGTGAACAGTTGAACTCAGGTTTTACAGATGCAAGGGATCAATAACTTCCAAACTTGGGAACCATTTAAGGAGAATTCCTCTTCTGAATTCCACACCAGGTTGATTAACTGCTGAAGGGAGGTTTTTGTATGTCCCCCAACTGCAAGCTGTTCAATTAGGCGTACCGGTAAACCTTTTCAAAAGTGAAATAAAAGTGCTGCCTTGTTCCATTGGATTCAAGACTGAAAATTTTGGAATTAGGAGATATAAACAGAAAATCTAATATTCTCTTTCATAACTAGGTTACTAAGTTCATATTTGACATTTTGCACTTTGTCGGGGTCACCAAACAGGGTTAACAGTTGTTTCTTGAAATTGTCCCAATTATTAATAATTCAAGTGGGACTATTTTTGGATAATAGCTTGAGATACGGTTGAAACCAATGTGAGTCTCTGCCCCCTAATAAGGAAGACACATACATAACTTTATTTCTGTCAGAGGGGAATTTATTGGGATAGTTTGAGAAGATGATTTTACAGGACTGTAGGTAAGATTTAAGTTTATGGGAGTGTTCCCCTGTAAAGTGGTCGGGCTTCTTCATGCCTGGAGTACTAAAACTGGGACTGCTTGGACTAGGTTGCGAGGCATTCTGGTTAAGAGCCTGGATCAAAGTCAAGAGAAGGGTCAAAGCTTTGGCCTTGGGGGCATTAGTGAAAACCCTTGATCTACTGCAGGTCAAGGTTTCATCAGAACAATGTTCAGAATCTTTGATTTCCTCTAGAGGATCCACTGGAGCTTCCTGTTGAGAAGTGAGGGTTTCATCAAGAGGTTCAACCAAAGGAGATTTGGAAGAGGGAACTGAGCCTAAGGGTTTTTGGTACCTTGAAGTGCTGGATCTCCCTACCCAATGAATATCATCATTTTAAGGGGTTGAGGGAACCATTCCCAGTCAAGGGAGTACATGGCATTGTAAATAAAATCCATTATAGGTTGGTTAACTACAATTGAGGAGTTGAGTTAGTTAATTTACTGTCACAAAACCACCCCATGTACTATAGGGCAATCTTAGATGATTGTGAGCAAAAATGAAGGAATTGAGTGCAAGGTAGCAAGGCTAACTGCAAAATGCAAACTGTGGTTTGATGGCTCAAAAAAAAGCAAGAGGGATGAGATTTTCCAATGGAAGAGAACTAAAGCCAAGCCCAATGTGATGACTGGATTTAGCAAGATGCAAGAACATATGAAATTGACTAACTGAGGAGACAATCTTCAGGCAGGCAACCCAGCCTTTATAATTTAATCCAAAGTTGACTGGATACAACCTGATGGATGGCCGTATAAAGCTAGGGAGAAATGAGGCAATGAATTACAGTAATGGAATGGGGAAAAGGAAATAACAGTACAATTGTTTCTAAGGTCTTAGAGTAAGTGCAAGGCAATAGAATATGAGTTTACAGCAAAGTAATGGATGAGACAATTAAGTACTTGACAGGTGAAAGCAATGAAAATGTGAAGATACAGTATATGCAGGAAAAGGAGCTAGTCCATTTGCAAACTATACAGTTGGTGTGGCTATCTAGGCATGTGTGGAAACTAGTGCAATTGCCTGACCAATAACAGAAGTCCAAGGGTTGGTGATACCCAGGGTAGAAGAGCAAAGCTTGAATGGATGGTTGACTTGGATTAGAGTTAAGTGCAAAAATTTGCAAGTATATACTGAGTTTCCAGGATTAAAAGGTTGTTATGCAAGCCATAGGTAGTAAGCGGAAGGCACCATTGATGTTGTACTTTATTTGTGTCACACTTATGGACTGAGGTAGATGGTACTGAGGAGAAGGATATTTCAAAGTGAGGAAGACAATCAACCTTAACCTTGGAGCATGACAGAACCCCTCAATGGCTCCCTTGCTCCTTGGACTTGTTTGGAAGACCTGTTGGATCCTCCCAAACAACTAGAAGCTTCCAAAAACTCCTCTGATGAAACCTTGCCTTGGGGAAGTTCAAGGGCTTGTACAAATGCTCTCAAGATGGGAAATTTGACCATCCTCTCTGCTTTGATCATTTCTTTTAACCAAAATTCCTTGCAACCTATCACAAGTGGTCCTAGTCCCTGCACTCTGGGAATGAAGCAGCCTGATCAATTTACTGGTTAAAATTCCCATAAACTTATATCCTATCTGCAGTCTTGTAAAATCATCTTTTTCAACAATCCCTACAACTTCCCCTCCAACAGACACAAGGTGATGTATGTGTCTTCCTTGCTAGGAGGTGGAGCCTTTCAGTGGTTTGAACTATACCTTAAACTCCTTCCCAATAAGAGTCTCACTGGTATTCTCAACAATTGGGACAAGTGTGAGCAACAACTGTTCAACCCTTTTTAGGGAACCCAACAAAGTGTGAAAATTCTATTAAAATATTAACAGCCTAGTAATGAAGAAGAATAGACAGGTTTCTGTTTGATTCTCTCAATTCCAATTTTTGCACTCTTGCATCCAATGGAACAAGGCTGCACTTTTAGTTCACTTCTGAAAAGGTTTACTGACATGCCTAATTGAACAGCTTGCAGTCAGGAGGCAAAAGCAACCTCCCTTCAGCAGTTAATAGATTGGTTGATAAGGCTTTATAATTTCTATCACAACAAGAACCTCTCTCACTAAAACAACCTTGGATTTTAAGACTTGGTTCCAAAGTAAGACAACTCTTTGAATCAAAACTCAAAGAATCAGAAACACTCCAAACCAAATCCATCTTTAAACTCCAACCTGAAAGGGAAGACTGTTTTCAAAACTCCAAATTTTCTGGAAAAGGAAACTGGAATGCTCCAGAACAAGGAATTGGAAAGGAGGTTTTCTGATCTCTGATACCAGTACCCCTGCCTTCCTCTAGCTACAGAAAGTTATATAATAATGCAATAATAATATTCTTCAGAATAAACTTTTAAAAATCTCAAATAATAAATATGTTAAGAGCTAGTGAAAGGTTTAAATGGTTTGGTAAAAGGGTTTTAAATATGTTATAAAAGTGGGACCACAGTACTATACTACTGGGGATCTTTACAGAAAAGCAACCTCTCTTCAAGGGGTCTCCTTGGGCAGTTTCAAAACCGTGCAATAATGGTGGGTGCCCTTTAAGGACTTATCCAACTAATATGGCCAGGAGAAAAGCACTCCAACCAAAGCTGGAAGGAAAAAACTCATTTTGGAGCAATAATTCACAGCAAGCCTGCACAGATTCAGGCAAAGGGTTCCAGAGCAGGAGGGGTTGATTTCTTGACTAAACTTTGATGAATCAGGGTGATGGTTTTTGAAAATAATAAGAATACTTCAGGCTAAAGTCATAAATCACTTTTTTATCTCTATATAAGCACATGATCAACAATGAAATGGTATCTGATTTATAATAAATAAATTCCTAGTAAACTGGGGAACAGTAGGTCCAAAGAGGTCTGTATAAATACCTTTTTGGGTTGGAGAAGAGCCTCCTCATGGCGTGTAGAGAGGGCAAGGCTAAAGGGCTAAGACTAGTAAGCCAGCTAGGGCAAGATTTGAATTTACTCAAGGTTCTTTCAATCATCTGAAATCAGATCTGCTGGATCTCTGCATGTTTTTAGCTGCAGGATCTGTTAATGTGTTAATTCTTCATTTTGATCATTCTGCACATATCTTTAATTTTTATTACTAATATTGGACTGAAGTGATCAGAAGTTAATTTTTATTAATTTCACATTACCTTTTAATCAATTTGATGATTTTTAATAATTTTTAAAACCAATACTTGATGTGTTTTGTGGTCTTGAAAGATTGGGATCAGTCTTTGTTGTGGTGATTCTCAATATTTGATTATTAATTTGAAATATTCTAAAATTTGTTAATTAAAATTTTTATTTAGGTTTTAAGGTGTTTAGACTATTTGAAATGTGTATGCCAAGGTACTACATACACATGGTGGACCCTACTTGGCTTTAGCTATTATCAGCAGTACTAGTTGTCAGATTAGTCAAGACTGATCCTGATGCATGGAGGAGTCTGATCTTCTGCATGCAGGCATCTTGCATGCGGGAATTTGAGCCAATGCATGCGCTATGGCTGATTTATGTGTTTAGGGGATGATTCAAGCGGGCATAAAGTGTGTACAGATTCAGGGCTTCATGCAGGAATGGTGAAAAAACACATTTCTGCATGTAACTCCTAAAATATACCCAACACATCAGTTTTGACTTAAATTTAGGTGTAAAACCCATACGTGACAAAAAAATGTGAATTTCTGAAATTTCCAAAAAGTGCCATAGAGGTGCCGTGACTTTTTGGTCAATGTTTGTTTAATTATTTAAAATATGAAGGAGTAATAATTCAAGGGTGAGGTCAGTGAGTGACCCTACCTAATCTTGGGTGGGTAATCCATTCCTGAAATTATATTAATGGATTTTCTACTCCTTCTGCTTTAATTAATTATTTTTTGTATTTTTTACTTATTTTGTCTACTTTGACAGGTTGCTCTGTATTAAGTAGCAAGCTGAAAGAGGGAAATAAATTGGTTATATATGTATTGTGGAGGAGAGAATGATTTCAATAGCTGTGCAAAGCAGCTAAGCTTTCAAAAAAAATTAGCTTGTAGTTTTTATAAAACTTGCAAGGAAGACTAAACATTATCTCAATACCAGGAATTCAATCTTTGCACTTGCAATTCACTCAACACTCCAAGTTTGAGATTTTTTCTTTTCCATTCCAAAAATACTCCTTATAATGTTTTACTTGATTCCAGTGTTAATGTTTCTTTTATATTTTATCTTTTGCCACTTTCAAAAGCCTTACGTTTTCCAAGATAGATCATTTTTGTGTCTATTCAGTAAGTAGTGCAACCAATCCATCCCATTGGGTTACCCATAAGACAAAGTAGACCTTTGCATTATCCAATTTCCCCAGCTTTTAATGAGATTTATTTTTCTTGGAAAACACCATTCTAGGCCATGCCTTTCTGTTCTACTGGAATCCAAATGTGAACTGGCAGGAAGGAGTAATTAAAATTCAAATGTCCCACCCCCAGGAAAATAACCCTTCAATCAAACGGAAATTGAACAGCCTGCCTGAAATTGTCATTGAGTTGGATGACACCTTTCCTCCAGGACATTTTAAATATCCTAACCTTCATTCCCAAGTTCCCTCTTCAGATTTAGAATTTATTTCTTATATGTCTGACTTAACTCTTCCTTTTTTCTTCAAAGAGAAACAGTTGCCTAATAAAAGTTTTATATTGAGCTCCCTGATCCTCTTGCATTGTGCAAGCACCTCTAATCCCATGCTGGAAGATGAAAAGATTGATGATTTAGAAATCATTCAAGAGTCTTTGCCTTTGGTTTGGCATGACCTTGCTAACATCTTTTTAGCTTTAACAGCAGATAAACTACCTCCTTCTTGTTCTTATAATCACAGGATCAAAATTAATTTCCAAAACCCAGCACCCAGACTATTTTAATCTCTCTCAAAGCAAGAATCAGCTACACTTCAATAATACATCAAAGAAAATTTATTAAAAGGATTTCTTTGACCAAGTGATTTGAATACTTGCTTGCCCATTCCATTTTTCCCTAAGAAAGACAGAAGCCTTTTCCTTTGTGTTGACTACAGGAAACTGAACCAGGTAACCCTGGAGAATACCTACTCAGTAACACCTATGTTGCACCTCCTTACTCCCTTCCATGGAGCTGCTTATTTTATGAATTTTGACCTGTGGGTTGCCTATAACCTGATTTTCATTGAAAAAGGGCATGATTATTTTACCACAATGAGAACTGTCAGCTCTCTGATACCAGGAACCTTGCAGTCCTTTAGCTACAGAGAGTGATAAAAATTCTGGAATGATAATAATAATTATGATTCCAATAATAAACACTTAGAAGCTCAAATAAATGATTTAATAAGAGCAGTTGCAAGGTCTAATTGGTTTGGTGGTAGATGGTTTTCAATATAATATAAAAGAGGGGCCACAGTATTATACTACTGGGGATCTTTACAGACTAGCAACCTCTCTTCAAGGGGCCTCCTTGGGCAGTTTAAGAACCTTGGAATAAAGATGGGTGCCTTAGAAAGGACTTATTCCACTAGTGGCCGGGCTTAACAGCACAAAAGGCCTAGACAGGAAGAGTAACACTCACTCTGAGCACTTTACCACAAAAATCAAGGAATAATTGGAAGGGTTTCAGAGCAGATGGGGTAGATTGCTTGACTAAACTTCAATGGTTGATGGGTTAATATAGGTAAATAATACTACTGCAGACTAAGTCATACATCACTTGCTTATCTTCATATAAGCACTTGATTAACAATTACACGGTGTCTGATTGATAATAAATAAATTCCTGGTAAACTGATTAACTGATTAGATCCAAAGAGGTCTGTATAAATACCTTTTTGGGGTGATTTTGGTCTTCTCAGGGCATGTAGAGAGGGTTCTTCTCATGGTCTGAGGCTGGCAAGCCATTCAGGGAAAGATTAGCACGTCTACTTGGTGCTGTCAATCAGCTGTCCTTAGATCTGCTGTATTTCTGTACTATTTTAGCCACAGGATCTGTTAATCTGTTATGGCGTAAATTTGATCATTCTGTACTCATCCTTCATTTGTACTATTGATATTGCTTAAAAGCGTGCAGATGTGGATGTTTACTGATTGTCCATCATCTGCTGATCATTTAGATTCTTTTAAATAATTTTTATGAACACTTCTTGTAGTTTTTTGTGGTCTTCAAAGATCAAGATCCATGGTTTACGTGGTAGTCCTTGATCTTTGATTTATTATTAAAAAATGTTTAAAACTTAATTTTCATTAATTTTATTTAAGTTTTGATCTTTTGAGATCATTAGTAATGCATATGTCTGTTTGTTACATATACTAGGCAACCCTAACTAGGTTGTAGCTCTTCTGAGCGGTACCTGGTTGTCAGATTAGTCACAACTGATCCAGGTGCGGGGATCAGTAGTACAGATGCGCGCGGGGTAGGATCCGCTGCGTGCGTGGCAGAATCAGCTGCGCGCGGGTCTCTAGTACGCGGGATCCTGCTGCTGCTAGTACGTAGGGTTATGTAATGATGCGGGGCTGCGCGCGGGAATTTTGAGATAACACATTTCCGCGTGTAACTCCTAAAATATACACAACACCTCAATTCTGAGTGAATTTTAGGTGTAAACCCTATACGTGAAAATACGTTTGAAATGTTAGAATGGCCAAAAAGTGCCATACAGGTGTCATAATTTTTAGTAATTTTCCTTTTAATTATTTTAAAAATGTAAGGACTTGGAATTCAAGGGTGGGGTCAGTTAGTGACCCTACCTAATTTTGGGTGAGGAATCCATTCCTGTAATAATATTCATGGATTTCTCACTTCTTACTTTGTTAATTGAGGTATTCTTATTTTTCATATTTTGTGTTACTATTTGACAGTCTTGCTCTGTATATAGTAGCAAGCTGACAAGAACCTGGTTTGGTCATTAGGAGTATACCGTCATTCCTTTTGGCCTTTGCAATGCTCCTTCCACTACCAAAAATTTTTTCAACAAAATTTTTTTCTGACCTTGTAGAGAAATATCTCCTGGTGTATCTTGACAATATACTTGTCTGCTTGAAAACTCTTCAGGATCAGATTGCACATGTGCAAGAGGTGCTTCAGTGACTTCAAAAGAATGACCTGTTTGCAAAAGCCTCTAAGTGCAAATTTTGAACTCATTCTCTTCAGTTTTTAGGTTTCATAGTCTTGCAGCAAGGACTATTGATGGATCCAGCCAAAAGCCAATGCATATTGGACTGGACCGCACCTTCTTTGGTAAAATCCCTTCAAATCTTCCTTGGTTTCAGTAATTTTTACAGGAGTTTTATTGAGAACTATGCCAAGAAAACCATTAACATTACTAACCTTCTTCAAAGAGACACTCTTTTTTTTTTACTGAACCAACTGCTTTGGATTTTGATGCTGTGAAAAAATCTTTTAACACTGCTCCAATACTTTCTCACTTCAACAAGCTAGCTTGCACTATTGTGGAAACAGATGCAAGCAACTATGAAATTGCAAGATTAATCTTGCAGTCTTCTTCTTCTTTGTTGCTTTTTCATCCCATAGCCTTCAAGTCTTGAAAACTGCTTGCTGCAGAACTTAATTATGAGATTAATTACAAGGAACTTCTTGCAATTGCTTATAGCTTGAAGAAATTGTGTTCATACATTTTGAGCCTTATGGAACCCTTTGAGGTCTTAACTGATCACATTTCTCATAAGTATTTCATGAGCTCAAAAGTCCTTACAAACATACAGGCACGTTGGGCCAAATACCTCTCTGAGTTCAACTTTAAAATCATATGCTGTCCTGGGAAACCGGTGGTAGTCCCTGATGATTTATTATGTTGTGGTGGGATTATGTAGCTGTGGGATCAGGAACTTCATTGTGGCCTGTGCAAAGCAGGCTTAGCAGCATTGATTGTGAGCCTGGGTCAGAAATAGCTGCTGCGGGCTCAGCAGCCAGTGAGTGGTTGGCTCAGAATCTGGTGCCACAGGCCAGAAACCCACTCCAGGGAAATTGAAAAAGAAACAAAGCATATCCGTTTGGTTTCTAAAATAATGCTAGTTTGGGGAAAGCAGGAGCGGGATGGTTGTTTGGGGCTATCTGGGGGTGGGAACTCAAGGATGGGCACATTGGGCAGATTCAAACAGGTACAGGGGGGCTCCAAGTAGGATGCCCACCATGAGAAGTGAAAACATGGATGGAGGTAATGGCAGGCGGAGGACAATGTTTACTCAGGGGGGGTAGCACCTTTGTCAATAACAAGGCTGAAAACATTGGGAGACCTTTCTCCAACCAGTATTCCCAACTTAGTTTGATCATCAACCAACTTCAAGACAAAGCTTCTGAGCTTTGAAAATCCTAACTCAACAACCCCAAGTGTAAAAAACTTTGCAAGAGTGCAACAATATTAACAAGCAATGACAGTATTGACAAAGATGGTTATTTATTTAATAAATATCATGTAGGAGTACTTGATAATCCTCACATTCAGTTAGATATCTTTGAGTCTTGGCATGACTCTCCACTTGCTAGTCATCATGGTCAGTATAAAACCTAGAATTTAATTGCACTAGACTTCTATTTTCCTGATATGACCAAGAAAGTAAAAAACTCTGTTAATGTGTGCTATGATTGCAATTATAACAAGTCTTCAAACACCATAAGTTTGAGCTGCTTCAGTTGCTTCCAATCCTTCTCATTCCCTGGAACTTGTTGCCAATGTATTTTATTTCTCAATGACCTATTTCTAGTGGTTATGATGCTATTTTAGTAGTAGTAGATTGCTTCTCAAAGATGGGCTTATTTCTTTGCAGTACTGTGACCACCTCTTCAGAAGACCTAGCTAATTTATTCAAAGAATATGTCTTATAAAAACATGGCCTGCCTGATAATATTGTTAGTGATTGTGGATCCTTGTCTGCCTCTAGCTTTTGAACCTTGCTCTGCCAACATTTGAAGATTAATTGCAACTTCTGAACGGTCTACCACCCAGAAATGGATGGGCAGACCCAGCAAGTCAATCAGATTCTAAAACAGTATCTTTGAATGGATGCCTCCTATCAACAGGAAAACCGGTCAATATGGCTCTCACTAGCCAAATTTGCATACAGAAACTCCACTCATTCATCCACCAGACAATTTCCCTTTCAGACTCTTTATAGAAGAAACCCAAATTTTGACTCTATTAACGTAGCACCTTCACAACCAGAAACCAATTACCTCACACTCATCAAATATCTCCAATTTTAACTCCAATCTAACCTAAAAGCAGTAAACCAGAGCTACAAGGGGCAAGCAGACCCACTCTTCACTATGGCACCAACTTTTTTCAGTAGGAGCTCAGTTATGGCTCAATGCTCACAAAATTTGCAGTACTTTCCCAACCCAAAAACTCTCTGAAAGAAAGCTTGGCCTCTTCAAATTGGAATCAGTCATCTCTCCCAATGCTTTCAAACTTTCTTTACCTGCCAAATGGAAATTTTATCCACCCATTCTTTCATGTGTCTCTCCTAGAGCCAGCTCAAGTCCTATACCTGGGTAAGATTCATCCCCCTCCTGAACCAGTCAACATCCAAGATCATTCAGAGTGGGAATTAAGTGGTATTCTAGATTCCAGGTTATGCAAAGGAAAACTTCAATACCTTGTTGAATGGACTGGCTTCCAGTTTGGCAGAGATTGCACCTTGTGGTAACCAGCCCGTCAACTTTGCAATTCTCCCAACCTGGACCAATATTTCCATGCAAAGCACCCCTGAAAACCTTGTCAAGTTTAATCCCATCCTGATTTGAATTTCCATTCCATTCACTCCCATCACAATCCCATTTCTATTCCATCCCATTTAGCTTTTTTTTTTTCCCATTTTATTTTCTTACACCTGTTGATCATATCAATTCTTTACAACCAATCCTTTCTTATTTTTCAAAACTTTCAATCCCTTCTTCTCCTTTTCTGCATCCAATTACTTTCCTTAATGGAACTGTCATTCTCCAAGGTCAAGGGTTATTGTCTTTACTACTTTCACATCTCCTTTTCCTCAGTACCCTCTACCTCAGTCCATAAGTGTGACACAAATAAAGCACAACATCAATGGTGCCTTCCACTTACTACCTCCAGCTTGCACAAACAACCTTCCAATATTGGAGACTAAGTCTATACTTTCAAATCTTTGCAGTCAAATCTAATCTACCTGGCCATCCATTCAAGCTTTGCTCTTCTACCCCTGGGTATCTCCAGCCCTTGGACTTTGATTCTTGTTAAGGAAACTAAACTGGCTTGCACCCATGCCTAGATAGCCACACCAACTTGATAGTTCTGCAAATGGAATAGCTCCCTTTTCTGCATAACTACATCCATTCATTTGCATTGTCTTCACATTTCATTCCTTCTGTGTCTCACCCATTACATCCTTGTACTCTCATATTCTATTGTCTTGTACCTATGCTATGACCTTGTAAACAACTCTACTGTTTATTTCATTTTCCCATTCTGTTCCTGTCATTCATTGCATCATTGCTCTGTAGCTGTGGATGATCATCTATCAGGTTGTATCTACTGATCATTGGATTAACTAATAAGGGCTACACTGCCTGCCTGAAGATTGTTTCCTCAGTTAGTTAATTTCATACATCCTTGCATATGCTAGGACAAGTCATCACATTGGGCTCTGACTTGGTTTTCCTTCCCATTGGAATAATTCATCTCTCTTCCTGTTTGTTGAGCCATCAAACCATCAGTTTGCACTTTGCAGTCAGCATTGCTATCTTTTATCTTCCCTTGCACTAATTCTCTCCCATTTGCGCTCACAATCATGTAAGATTGCCCTATAGTACCTGGGTTGGTTGTGTGACAGGTATGGGCTGAGCATGTGATTAGACAAGGAACCTATGGGACAAAAGACTGACTATGGGGTATGGTACTGCTCATTGATTGGGCAGGTGTTTGTTGAGACAGTGGATCAGGGAGGATTCAAGGAGGCCAGCATTCCAAAGATTATAAGGGACCAACCAAGGGGGCATGGCAAGGTGGATGGATCAGTACATGACTGGAGATATAAGCAAAATTGGATGGATAGTACATGCACACAGATTGGGGCTAGGTGGGTCATGAAAGGGATTGGGTACCCCATGAAAGAACCATGATTGACTGATTAAAAGTGACATACCAGTGAGCAAAGGGCCCCTTTTTCCTCAGGTATGTGATCACTTGTCATCAAGTGATCATTGGTTTGTTTGTTTTTTTTTTCTCATGGTGGTGTCATCAGTTGGGGAGGAATAAAGTGTGGAAGGGGTTTTTTTCTCAGATTTAGTTGACTTGGAAGTGGGGATATATAAGAAGGCCAAGGCTCTACATATTTATAATTGGGCATTATCTTGTCATCTCACACATCAAACGTATCATGTTTGGATAATCAGGAGCAGCAAATTAACAGAGTTAAGTGATCACTTAATCAAAAGAAGTGCTGTAGTGCAAGTATTATTATGATGACTGGTGACTGGAGTAGAATTTGGCAGATCTTACACGGTGTGGAATTCAGTGTTGCATACATTCCTGCGACACCCGGACGTATACAAACTTGTGCAACATCTCACAGCCGTGGGGGCCAAAATTTTGATGCAACACCTGGGTTGACATAGACCTGTCACATCACAACTCAAGCATTATAATACACATTTATGTACTTGCAACCCAACTTGAAGCCATCAAAAACTCTCTTGATAGCACCATGGAGATCTGCACTTGCTCTCAATGTATTCTGCTCAGCTTCACAGATGCCAATGGACAGAAGGTACAAGGCCAGCTTATCTCCAGACAAAACCAACTCAAGCATGCCAAATTGGATTGCGAAAGCTGCCTTGAAAATTGTTTGACACACCACTTGCTAACCAGTGGTGATGAAGAATCAAGTTCATCAACTTCCAGCTCTAATTCAACCTACTCGTCAGAAATTCTGTCCTACAATAGTACCTCAAAAAGTTAGCAATGTTGTTTTTCTTGCTTTTTATAAACTGTACATTCAACTGACACTATTCTCCAGCTATGTTTCTTGTTTCTATTTTCATTGCATGGCTTCATTTGTTTTGCTGTTTGAGCATCAAGAGATGTCAACTTGCAAGAAATTTTATCACCACCATCATTAATCATTGTGAGGGAACTCAAGAAGATTTGGAAAAAGAAGTTCCAAGAGATATCAGTACAATCATCAAACAGTTAGATCTTTCTCCCACCATAAATACATGTGTTTGTTGCCCAACATGTTTTCTACTATATTTTCCCCCTAACATCCCAAAAACATGTGGATATAAGGAATCTCCCCAAGCCCGCAAATGTGGAAAAGCACTCTTCAAATATTGCTCTCAATCAGGGGCAACTGCAAATATTGGCCCAACTCAAAAAGTCCCCAGTCAATATAAAACAATATCAGACAAACCCCATCCAACCCCGGTGTCACTGTATGCAACTCAGCCCATGGAGAACTGGCTTGGGTGTTTTCTTCAAAATGAAAACATTGAGAGCTCTATTCTGGACTGGTTGAAACATTTAAATCACAATCAATCTTAGGATAGTAGTGATATTCAACAAGGGAGTGCCTGGAGGGAAATGGAATGGCCAGAAAATCTTACTGAAGTCAACTCGCTCAATCTTACCTTTTTGCTTTTTATTAATAGGTTTAATCCCAAAGGAAATAAACTTGCTGGAAAACAGCAGTCACTTGGATTGATAGCAATGAATTGCCTCAACTTGCCACCATCAAAGCAAAACCTGATGACCCACACTTACATTGCTGGAATCACACCTGGTCCAAATTCTCCTACAATGGTCACAATTAATCATTGCCTGGCACCACTTGTTGATGACTTAATTCTTCTTAATAAAGGAATCCGTCTTAAAACACACCAATTCCCTGAAGGTCGTCTGGTTTGAGTCCGATTACTTCCTCTCCTTGGTGACATTGTTGGGGTGCATAAAGTGGCAGGCTACGCTTCACACAGTGCCAAACTTTTTTGCTCTTGGTGCAAAGAAGTTAAGGATGATTTGCATCATCTAAAAGTTGGAGAGCCCCGGAACAATGAAGAAACACTTTCAGCATCATTAAGATGGAAAGGTCTGAAGTCAATCAGCCAACAGGATGATCATCTTTGCAAGACTGGTGTGAGGTGGTCAGAGCTAAACCGACTCCCCTATTGTAATATAGTTGAGCATGTCCCCCTTGGGATGATGCATAACTGGTTAGAAGGTATATTAAAGCATCATTTTAGAGTACGGTGGGGCTTTGATACTTGGTTGGTTCAAAATCAGAACAGAAAACGAGAAGAAAATGGAAAGCAGCAACCACAAAAATTTGCCAGGATAAATGACAACAAATTTGAAATGGAAGACTCAGAAAGTCCAGAATACTCTAGAGATGAAAGCAATGCTTTCAATTTTGGTGACGGGCTTTTCTCTGAAGAAAAAATAAAACAATTCAAGAAGATCTATGAATCAGTAATATTACCCACCGAGTTAGAACAGCCACCTCAGCCACTTGGAGATCAAAAGGCTGGAAAGTGGAAGGCTAATCACTGGTATTACCTGTTTGAATACATAATACCCCTTGTGATTACCAAAATGTTCATCAGCCATAAGTTAGAAGTCAACGCCAAATCCAGGAAAGGAATGATCCTCACAAATGCTGGTGCACTGTGTTGATGCACTAGTGTGGTTTGTGCAAAAACAATCACACCAAGAGATCCCGAGATCTTTCAAACTTATTATCATTGCTATAATGAAACTTCAAAGAGGATCTTTCAAAATTTGAACATCCGACCAAACCATCACTATGCCTTACACATCCCTGAGCAACTCAGAAGATGGGGTCCACTAAACCAGGTAGGAGAATTCAGTGGAGAACGATTGATTGGTTTTTTGCAAAAGATAAAAACAAACCCAAACATAAGTATGTGTTTTCAAGCATCTCAAAATTGAATTGATCAAACTGAAATTGATTTGTTTAATTGCAGAGGAAATGGACCAAAAAATTTTGCAAAAGGCATGTTCCCTGCAAAGATTAAACCAGAGGTATGATACATCAGGATTGGTATCTTGCTTGCATAATGCAAGTCAAACAACAAACACAATGACACTTCCAGAGGTTGAATATACCATGATCCTGAATCATCTGCACCATCAAAATATTCCAGCTTGCAATTACTGCCATTTGCCACATCCAAAGAATTCACATGTGCTACTAAACTATGGAACTCCCATCAAAACTTGGAAATGGCCGGGAGAATATGGCATTGAAAAATATGTCTCCAGAGATCAACCAAACAACTGCATTTTGTATCAAGATGGAAGTAAAACCCTAATTGGATTGGTTTGGAAGATATACCTGATCAATGTTGCTCATGACAAGGTTGAACCTTGGTTCTTTGTTGATGTAATTGAGAAGAAGTATTCTCAATCTCTTGACTCAAAAGATGCAAACTTTTGTTCAATACTGTCATTATTCAAGACTTTACTTGGAACCCTTACAAGTCAACACCAGGTTCTCAATGAAAAGGCAATCAGATGCCTCTGTGCTTATCGACTTTTAGGGAAGCAGACTTTGGGTATTCATATTAATGGAATAATCATTTGGCCATTAGAACATACAAGCCTGCCAAATTTTGATAGACATATATAATATTTTCTCTGTTTTTTTTGCTTTTATCTATTTGGAATTGAAGTAAGAGATTTTTTGATCCTCCTGACTGGTTGTTTTTGCCAATACTCCAATGTGGAAATATCATTGTGACTGACCACATGCGTTGATGAGATGGGTTGGGTGATGAATCCAAAAGTGAGTTTTATGACAGTTGATATAGAGTCAATCAAATCCTTGAGTGTGATAAACGTTCCACCAATCATGATTTGGTCTATCTCAAGTGAGTGATCAGAGTCACAGCTCTATTTGGCCAGGGTGGTAAGATACTGAGAATCAATTTGACTCAAAATCTCATGTTAATTTCAAATCAGGCTCCATAGATTAGATTTTCTTGGATCACATAAAACTATTCAACCATACATCTTTGACAAAAACTTTGGGAAATAGGAAAGGTTGAGTGGGGATTTTCAGTGGTAAAAAACATACAATATCAAATTCTTACAATCAAGCTAAAGATCTAAAGATCTCCTTCATCGGTTGATGGGGCATCATTGGAAAAATCACTTTCATCTAGATCATACAAGTCTCCAAAATCACCCTGTTCAAGGAAAGGTTTGTCAGATTCTTCCTCCACTTCTTCATTGTAATCATCAACTTCAATTGCATCATTCTCAGAAATCTCTTCTTCACTACTTGAATCGGAATCGTTGCCATGAAGAACATCTAAGCCATAAGGCTCAAGTAACACATCACGGAACTTTGCTGTGAAAGCATGGTCACCCAGCTTTTCATCAGGGACTCGGGTGGGCAAGAGCAAGAGCTTGGCATCGGGAAGAAATGCAACTGAATTGCAGTCTGGAATAATTTGCTTGTCAGCATCAGATAATGTTTTGAACCAGCCTTGATGATAAAAGTCCAATGTCAAGTTGATGGGTGGTTGGGTAAACTCAGATGGAATCGGTACCCTGGGCAGTTTGCAAACTCGTTTACGCCCTTGCTTCCCAGCTAACTGGTTGGCTTTGATCATTTTGACATCCAACCTTTGGAAAAATTTGTTGGCATTGTTGGAACGGTAGCCCAATGTCTTGATGGCATAAGTATTATACTCAGGATTGAATTCATCATCACTATGTGTCAGTGTGTCTTTAAGAATGACAAGGTATCGCTTTGGGAACTTGTTCTTGACTGCATATTCATACCGACTATCATGTAGATATAGAAACTATCAGCATTTTTTCAAAACCAAGTCAATGAAAACTGACTTACTTGCTCTTGGTTTTTTTGGATACTTTTCTTAGATTTGTCCTTCTTGTGCTTTCCTAACTCTTTCATTTCCTTCTTGAACCAACTTTCCATTACATAATGCACATAGTGATTTTAGGCTGAAACCAACAAGCTGACTTTATTGACATGAGAAAGGTTGATATTCATGTACTGATAGGCCCCACTAGC
Organism: Puccinia polysora; assembly: GCA_025617555.3. NCBI lineage: Eukaryota > Fungi > Basidiomycota > Pucciniomycetes > Pucciniales > Pucciniaceae > Puccinia > Puccinia polysora. The sequence goes on from CM062618.1 coordinate 53,105,103, forward strand.
CAAAAGTTGTTGGAACGTGTTTAGGGCTGTGATTTGGCAGGCAGAGTTGAAGAGAGAGTCATGAGACTCCTCAAGATTGGGTCCCCAAATGCGAATTCCAACCTTAGCCAACATGGCATGCACATATAATATATGCATCTCATCAATGTTTGCTAGACCACGTCCAAGCTTGAAACGACCTGCTTGACCTTGCCTCAGTGAGATGATGTCTTCCTGAGAAATTAATTCAGGAGCTTGGGGGTCAGAAATGGCATTTTTGAGGTCTGGAATTGAGTTGAATCGGTTGTAGAATTCCTTTGAGAGACTGGGGTCAACTTTTTCTGGAACTGAGTTCTGTTCAAAGAGACCCCACAGCATTTGGATGTGAAGAAACAGTGCATCCTGTTTCAAGTGCACCAAAAATTAGAATTGCAGGAAGTCAATTTTGGTAACCGGTGGCAGGGATCAAATGGATTCATCAAACCTTAATCCTTTGAAAATCTTTTGGTACTTTGCTAGACAGAAGCTGAGCTGGATGGCATTTGTGACTAGATGGAGATGGGGTTGCTTGAGTCCCTTGAATAGATTTTTTCTGACCCTTTGAGGAAGAAACTGGCTTTTGGGGCTTCAGCGGGGGCTCGGACTTAGCTTGGGTCACTTTGGGTGAGTTCTGTAACTTTTCTTTACTTTTTGGGGTAGTAGAATCTATGGCTGATTTAGAGTTGGAGGAGTTGGTGTTGTTGCTAGCTGACAGGTCCGTAAGTTGCTTCTGAAGGCCTTGAAGAACACCTTCAAAATGAGAAGCTTGCTCTTTCAAGGCACGAGTTCTTTTGGCTTCAAGGGTCTCGGCCTGCTTGTTTAATGCTGCTTGCACAATGGATTCAAAGTCAATTGGTGTAGTGTTCATAAATTGTTGATTCATTCTTGCAATCGTAATGTGACAGTCAGTCAAAAATAAGATGAAAAAGATCAGATGAAGACAATGAAGAACGCGAACTGGCAGATGGCACAAGGGTGTGGTTAGGCCCGGGTATGGGGAAAAGGCAGGGCAGTTCTTATAATTAAAATGATGGAACAGATAATATGTAGAGGTTATTATTGCATGGTGCATGCGACAGTAGTATGTGGGGATTCAATGTCGTGACACATGTCGCTTCATGTTGGTTGAATTCTTTATGAATAGTCTGGGTCAAATTCCACACCGTGTTATAAACTAAGGATTGACTCGAGGTCATCATTCTATTCTATCCTATTCTATCCTATTCTATCCTATCCTACGTACGCTGAGGATGACTTGACGATCGTGGATATCATTAATCAGCTTGTGCGTTCGACTAATTGAGCTACCTGGATAAATATAAAAATCTATCATCAATCATCCTCTCTCTCTCTTTCCCTTCTTCTCTCTCCATCCATCATCTCGCTCACTCTCTCTTCTTCTCTACCATCCCAGCCTTCCTATCTCCATCGATCAACTTCCCTCCAACCGGTCCTGGCTCCTCAAACCTCCTCGGTCCATCTCTATCCCTCCAACGAGATGACCACTCTCGATAGCTCATCTCCATCTGGCCCCTCAGTCGATAAACCTGCCATCGAGCCACCCGAGCACTCGGCCGATCCATCATCAACCTGCAATCCATCCCTCCTCAGCGGTCCTTTGGGCGCCCGTCGCTATTCTAAACCCAAGGATCCATGGTCTGATCTAGGGCTCGATCGAAAGATCGCTCACCAGCTCAATCTCATGTCGTCAGTCATGTCGTACATATCTCAAATCAATTCCAATCTTCGATCGAGTCCTTCCTCTCTTCTTCCATCGGCTCACGTCCTTCTTCCCTTCCCCACTTCGATCCTCGATCCCATCATCTCTCGATCGCTGCCGCCAGACTCATTCCAAACGAATTCCTCCGACGGATCATTCGTTCGATCCTACGAGCCCAACATCTCGAGATCATCGCACCCCCTCAGAGTCTCACCACCAAGGCCGTCGAAGCTTGCCTGATGAGTTTCTTGGCCTTGGAACTCAAGAATCACCCAGGATACCCCATCCCATCCGTCACCTCACCCCTCGTTCTCGTCCTGTGCTTGAGCCCTGAGAGAGTCAATCGACATCTGATGATCTCCAAGCAGCTCGCCCTCAACCTTCCAGGACTCGGGATCGATCACATTCACCCATTTAACTCCCTGAGTACCGACTTGCAAGAATTATCTAGCCCTTCGATCGATCGTCCGGTCTTGATGACCACCCTGACGCGATCAAACATCTTGCTTCAACATCACCTCCTCGCTCTCGATCGCTTGTCGATCATCGTCATCGATCTACGCCATTCGAACCAGTTCAACCATCACACCGTAGCCGAATTAGAACCTCTGATCAACTCCCTAGGTCCTCAAGTCCAAATCATCCTCCTATTTAGCCTCGACGCCCGTATTCCTAATACCTTGTCCAACCTCATCACCTGTAAGATGGAATCCTCCATCCGGATCAACCTTAGTAACAGCTCATCCTCTGCCACGATTTCACCTTCCACCAGTCCCACACTCTCATCGTCCAATACTGCATCGTTCGGGAGCCCTAATTTCAACCACGGTGGCAAGGTTTTTGAATCGAAGCCTTTGGGACGGAAGTATAACGCCGATGACATTCTACTGAGTTACCTGAAGCGAACCGGAGTATACGAAGATACTCCATCAATCCCCTCAGCTCTTGGCTTGAAGCAGCTAACCCAAGCTGAAAAATTAGTATGAGCCGACTGATACCTTCAGATTTGCGACTACCTTTTGAAGTGTAAAATAAAATAAACAAGAACAGAAGGAATATCGCTTTTCATTCTTGGATACATCTTGCGCCCTTCAATGTTGGCTACTGAAAAGCCCTCATTCGACCGGTCCCTAGAACCAAAAGACAAACCTGATGATTTGATCAGGTTTTCCCAAATACTCTTGACCTCGCATATATCTTCGGAAGGGAAGACTCAAAACTATTCAAAGAAGAGAAGGACAAAGAGCCAAGATTGAAGCTTCAAACGCGCTTGAGAGCATTCTGGTTGTTGTTGGAATTCATAAGTTGGAAACCATTCTATCGATCAACGACGACGACAAATAATAATGATGAGAAGAAAATCAAAAGAAAAGAAAAAAAAACGTTTGGGTTGCTTTCCCTCCTATTCACATCCAAGGCCAATAGTCATCCTGATACGATCATCAATCATGATTTGTTTGAAATTTGTTTATTTGTTGATCCTGACGTTGAACTCATCAGTTAACATGATCTTTCTTGCTCAAATTAGTGTAAAGTGAACGCTCAGATACCTGCATGATTGACCCATGTGTTTTTTGTAATACTGTCTTGACTAAGAAGAGACAAAGAGATCAAACAAGCTGCTGTATGTATGTAGATACGTTATCTGGTTCTAACGTCCTCAGATCTCCAACTCATCTTGGCTCTCCCAACATCTTCCCAACCAGCGTTTGACTTGATGTGTGTGTATGTGTGTGCATGTGTGTGTATGAGTATTTCCTTCTTCTTGGAAAGAGAACAGAAGGAGCATCATTCTCTTGAAAAACAACCGTTTTTTTGGGGGGGGCCAGGTCTCCTACTGATCTGTCCTACAACCTCTCAAGCTCCACGGGAAGTACCCAACCAGTCTATCATTCTCCAACCCTCCAATCGGATCCCATATACCCCACACCTTTTGATCTATCCTTTGATCTGCCCTAGTTCTTTTCTGTCTTGGACCGACGCAAGGGGGAGGATGAGACTCTATCTGCAGGGGATCAAAGGCCAAAGTCTCAAAGCCGAGCCTAGCTTAGTGGGGCCTCCGATTGACGATCTCGTTTGTCCCTCACAAAACCTGCGGCCAAGCCGCATCCATTGACGGACATGTCCAGTTCAAGAGCACTCCCATGACTCTCTTGCTGCCGTCACGCCTCCCTTGCTCATCGGCATCCGTTCCCTGAGCCTCCGTTTGGCAGCCGGGGCATCACTCGCGCCGCCACACCAAAGAAAAGTCACACCCGGTATGGCCCGGATGTGACATACAGGGCCGTTCAACAAAGTGTAGGTGTAAGAGCATCTCCAATTGTCTCGGTAAACCCGCTCATTAGCTAAGTTTACCAAGAAATTTTCACAATCGTGCAAAAATAAGGGCTCACTAGCAAGCGAGCTCCATAAGTCGGGTCCAATTTTCATAAAGTTACCAGATTTTAGCAAGCTCGCTAGCTCCCCCTCTCAACATCTCTTGCATATCCAATGCGCCAATACCCCACCCACCCTGCCACCCTCATATGTCCCTTCCACCATCCCAACTTTGATATCACCCCCACCAATATCCCCCTCCCCCAAGCCCCAGCTCCAATATGCCCCACTCCCCCCACTCCCTCCCTCCATGACAATGAGTTAATTGCAAGGCCAAGTTGCAACAAAGGGGGGGACCTAGCTAGAAAGCCACTGACGCAGCACACAATTGTGTGTTTTGGGTCGTTAGCTGGCTTCTGCGGCCTTGTGGAGTGGACAATTGTGAAACCCAGGTGGTAAATCGCTTGCTAGCTATTTTTTTTTTTTTTTTTTTTTTTTTGGCTAGCGAGTCACTACCTAATGAGCCAAGATCTCCAACAATTGGAGATGCTCTAAGTGTGCATTTCCTTGCACACCTTAGCTCACCGCCAACATTTCTGCTGGGGCTAGACATAATATGGTATTTCAAGCTGGTTTGGGCACCCACCCAAATTAGCCTCTTTTTTGCTAAAGCGTGCTGGGCACCCCCTAAGGCCCCCTTGGCACATAGCCAAGCGCAAATTGGCACACAGCCAAGCGCAAATTGGCACACAGCCAAGGGCAACTTGGCACACAGCCAAGTTTGGGTGGGTTGGGCCAAAGTTTGACTTGGCCAACACCCAAGCCAATCAGTCATGGCTTCCAGATCAACACCACACACCTGTACCCAAACCTCATTCTCTGTCATCATTGTAGCTCATTGGCTCACTTACTTCCAGAAGGCAGAGAATGGATTCCTAGGTGCAAATCTTGGCCCCAAATCAACTAGCCAGCTGGCTAGCTGTGAGCCTCACTCCATCTTCATTCCCCCCCCCCCAGCAAAACATCCTATCCATTATCATTTTCACCCCTCCTTCCATGCCTTCATTCATCCTCTAATCAACAACCCCCCCCCCCTTGTTGTGTGAAGACTATCATCCACCATTGAGTGTGTGGAATCCCCCTCCCCTCCTGACCAGGGGGAGAGGAGCAAGTGAGTGAGGAGGGGGTGCCAACAGCTTGTCTCTGGCTCAAAGGAACTTGGCTGTGTGGCAAGATCTTCAGCACAACCTGATGTGGAAATCAAGCCTGCTGGGCACTGTGCCAAGCGAGACTTGGGAGTGTACCCAGAAAAGCTTGAAGGACCATAGAGGGTCAGCCCTAGGGCTAGACCCTGATCACTCAATCTTGGGTAATACCCAAGTTCTGAACCAATCAGGGTTGGGGAAATCGGGCTTATAAAAAGGTGTTGGGTATGGTTTGGGAGTTATTCTCACAGACCTTGTACACCGGGTATTTTGGGCATTTGGCAAAATTGCACCAGGGGTAGCTATTGTGCCATGCAATGTGTTGAAAATTCACATATTTAACCTGTTTCATTTCAATAACATACTCCATTTGTACTTGTATCAGTTGCAATAAACTCAAAGAAAACAATATAAGGAATAATAATAATAATAAAAATACAAATGAAATAAAAACATCAACATGAAAGCTTTCCAAAACTGTGATACCAATCTTTTAAACATAAGAGCTACTCAATATAATCACATTCAAATGAAGCACATTGAGGCCCAAAAAGCAGACTTGAATTTATAGAAAACCTGTTCTGATGTGGGAATTTTGGCAGGAATGGCTAGAAACTTCTGAGCCATCCTGGGAAGGTTAGTTTACATTGATGCCCAAGAAATCCAATAAAGAAGCACATCAGCTTCTTGAGGCTCTTCCACCTCAGATAGGTATGGGAGAACCTCAGACTCAATTTCTCCTTTGATCTGAGAAGCTTCAAAAACCTTAATCTCCAGTCAAATTTGAACCTTGGATATTTTATCAATCACAGATGGCTTGTGAGAGTTCATCATAAAATTCTGGGTGGATTGGAACTTCAGTGCTTCAGTCCTAAACCTGGTAAGGATTTTGGCTGAGGTTTAGTTTGATGTTCAGATTCTCAAGGATAATTTTTTGTTGATTTGAAAATCATGAAAGTTTTTTTTGGGGTTCAAGTATCATTTCACATGATGGAGCTACCTTTTCCAAAAGATTGCATAAATAAATCTTCAGTTTGTTGATCATAGTGTTTGCCACTGGAACAAGCTGAGAAGATTCATACTATTATTTGATTTCAATCATATTACCTACCAGTGTAATGGAAAATTATTAGGGCATAGCTTAGAGTGGGGTACTGGCTGGAGCAGAGCCATTTGGTAGAATTATTGATTGGCTCAAGAAAGTTGATCATCTGTTCAACTTTGGCCAATTCAACCCTGTTGATCTTGTATTTGATGGTGTCTGGTAACTTTCAAACAAGATTTCAGGTACTATTGAGCTTATGAGCTCTCAGTGTAATGGAAAATTATTAGGGCATAGCTTAGAGTGGGGTACTGGCTGGAGCAGAGCCATTTGGTAGCATTATTGATTGGCTCAAGAAAGTTGATCATCTGTTCAATTTTGGCCAATTCAACCCTGTTGATCTTGTATTTGATGGTGTCTGGTAACTTTCAAACAAGATTTCAGGTACTATTGAGCTCATGAGCTCTCTTCAACATTAGGTAAGTTAAATTCCAAGGTTTCTTGAAATCTGGTATCAACATACTAGCCAAGTTCATCAAACGATTTTTCATATTTCTGATCTTCATACATTTTTTGCAAGTTTTCCCAATGTTGAGGAGAGGACCAAAACCAGGTGGACAGGTCATGGATCCTTTGAAGGAAATTTCTAAGATTAATTTGGGCCCCATCTGGCAGATTGAAAAGTTTTGAAATTAATAGTGGATTGGTTTTAATCCCAAGAGTGCTATTGGGGTCCAAGTCTGATCCAGAACCAAACACATTGATACCATCTTTGGCATAAAGGTTGGTTGTATGTGCAATGAAACCCTAATAGGTCATACTCTCAGTGAAACTTCAGATTGGTGAGCTTGAAAATTTTCTTAGACATTTTTAAATCTTTTGAAGCATTTTCAGTCATGATGACCAAGAGTTTTTTTAAGCAAACCCATATTTTTCAGGCCACCAAAGAATATTTCTGCAAGATTTTCACCAGTCTGCAATCCTAAAAGATTGAATAAAACATTGGCTTGAATGAGAAGAAATTTTACATGATATAAAACAGTAGAATAGATGAGAAAGGGAGACTTACCACGTATAGTTGGAATTCCAATGGCCACTTTGTTCAATTTCCAATTGGTGTCAATAACATGGGCAGTCATTCCCAAAAATGACATACAGTTTGGCAATGTTCAAGAATCAATGTTACAAGCAACAGCCAATATAACCACAAAAAATTACTTGATATGTTTTACATGGGCTGCATATAGATCATGGCCGACTTTGTTTGAGATTGCCTTGCATTTTTTTATCATTGGTGGTGCCTGGGAGTTGATTAGCATGAGAAGATTGACAAATGATGCTTACTCCACAATTTAAAAAAGGTAGGTTGGAATTAGAAATGAAGTATTCAATCATTTTTTGTGACAATGTTGGTTTGAGTTCCATCTGGAAAAAACAGAAAAAAAAACATTTGATCAAGAAAACTAAAATCTGGAGGAGAGAGAATTTGTTGAATTAATTATGGTTCTATCCATGCTTGTGTCTTTGAAAAAGCCATTGATATTGGGTTGGGTATCAGAGACCTTTTGAGGATTGAAGATCTTGTGAATTTGAATAAGATGCTTGGCCATGAGTTTTTTGCTCTTGTACTTTTTGAAAAGTAGGATTTTTGAGCACAAGTCTTGATTTACAAGGGGTAAGATGCACATGAATTGGTTTTTGTTACCTTTGCTGAAAAAGTAGGACCATACCCAACTTTTTGAAAAGTTCCCATCACTTGAAACTGATCCCTTACTCACTTGGGTTTTTCTGGGTGTTTTTCAGCCTCCTGGATGCCAAGAACCTTGCTATCTTTTAGATACCAGAGGTGATAGAATGAATAATAATTATATCATTCAATAAATTCAGCAAAAATCTGTAAAATATTTGGATAAAGGAATTGCAAGGTTGAATGGTTTGGTTATGATTGAATATTATTAATCAATATTAATAAATTTATTATGAAATAAATAAAAAGAGGGGACACAATAATATTGGAGATATTTAACACCTCTTCTTCTGGGAATTCAATTTGAAAACAAATAGGCCTGGTTACTTTGGAACCTTTAATTTATTTTCTTAAAGGAGATATTGCCCAAAGATAATATATATATAAAATATATCATGGAGAGGAAGGGCTTTGTAACCAAGCTTCCACAACAGAAAAAGGATAATAAACTCACTTTTATGTTATTTAATTCTTTGGGTACCTGTTTGGGACATGTACTGATGGGTCAAATCTGTATCTGAGGTAAAAAGGTCTTTCAGCAGTTTAAATTGATCAAAAAAGGGTTTTGGACAGATAATATTAATCAGACTAAAGCCATAAATCACCTAACTATCTCTTATAAGGATTTTATTACCTTGGCATGGTGTCTGGATGTAAATATAACTGGGTCTGTGGTATTGATAACCTCCAAAGAGCTCTTTATTTATAGCTTTATTGGGTCCCAATTCTGTCCTTCTGAGGGCTACAGGGGCTCAAAGGGATGGGTGCTAAGGCTAGAAAGATAAACAGTGGTAGCCAATCATGTGCTCTTGGGGCTAAAACACTGGTAGCATTTAATTCTACAGGGTATGGGAATTATTCTATTTTTTTAATTGATGTTTTGGCATGTGAATAACACCTATTTATCCACATGATCATTATCCCATTAATTATCCTTAGTAAATATTCCCATGTTTTTATAATATATTCTTAGTAGACATTCCTACAGGTAATCTGATCTAAGATTAGTTCTCATTATGTATTAGCTGATGGGAGAAAAATCATAATAATGATTTTGCTCCTTATTTTCAAAATTTTGTTGATTTACTCAAAATACTCAAAAAAAAAGTGCTATGGGAATATATAAAATATATTGGCATATTTGGTTTCCTCAGTATGTCACAGACATACTGAGATTTTGAAGTTCTCAAAGTTGTATCTTTGAAGTATTTTAAGATGTTTCTCAAGCTTTACTTATCTTATATTTGACATTTTGGTATGTTCTCATTATATTTTGTAAAAATATATCTAGAAATTTTATTTATGTATTTTTATGTAATTTTAGACTATATAATATCCCCAGGGACATTTATTAAATATGTGGTAAGTCCCTGTTGTTAGAATTTGAGTTTCATATATTTGACTTTCACTGGAGTTTAAAGTAGAATTGATTGGATTGATTTTAATTTATTATTGTCAACCTTAAAGTACTACAACAATGGTTAAAGTGTTGCTAGGCTGTGCTGTATTATTGTTATTATCAGACTGTTTAGTCATTTAATTTCACTTTCCATGTCACTTAAATTGCTTATGTTGATTTGACCTTATTCATTTTGTACCCAACCACTTGTCAGCCAGTTTTGTATTTATTCTATATAAAAACTGGTGCTTTCAAGTGGAATTCATCATCTGCTCATTCACCAAATCACTCGGAGTGTCCTTTTCCTCCTGCTCCCAGGTTGTTCACGCTTGATGTTACAAGCCTCTTTCATTAATTTCTCTTTACCTTTTATTTCATCTGAGCTTAAGCTCTTTTCATCTTTTACACCTGTATCAGTAATACTACCTTTACGTGGTACCTCATCTTCTCATGCTGTCTGTCAGCCTGTCAGCCTGTAGTCCTGCGGCTGCGTAATTGTCAGTTCCCTGGGACTGTGTACTTCTATTTTCAGGATAGGCATACAGGGAAACAGTGCTGTTTCTCAGCCGCATGCGGATGTATCAGTTGCCGCGGCTGCATGCAGGAATTTTGATAAATCACATTTCTGCCCATAACTCCTTCATTTCACAGAATTCATGGGTTCTGACTTAATTTTCACTAGGAAACCTATATTTGGGGTTCCATGTGAAATACTAGAAGGGCCAAAATATCAAGGACTTGCCCTTTTTCAATTTTCATAAATTATTTAAAATTATAAGGAGTGTGGGAATTTGAGGTAGGTGTCAGTGGGTGACCCTACCTTAAATGTAATGTAGAATAAAAATTTGAAATAATATTCTTAATTTTATTAATACTTTAATATATTATTATTCATTTTTGTTTCTTATTTTATTTTGCTGTTACTTTTTCAGATTGCTCTGCAATAGTAGCAAGCTGACATTCCCCCACTCCAAGATATGTCCATATCTGAAAAAAATTGGAGTTGGAGAAAAAACATTCCATATGTAATTCAGTGTCTCTTACTTGCTCTGTAGTTTTGAAGATTTATTGGCCCATCAGGTATGTTGTTCTCTGGTAACCATTCATCTTTTTCTGCAGATTCTCCTTTGTATCCAACCAAGTATAGTCTAACATCTTTCCCTTGGATTCTTTCTTTTTTGTCTCTTAGTATTCTGCTTACTTTTAATTTGTCTTTCACAGGGTCAGATTCAACTGGGATTGTTACTGCAGGGAGGTTGCTTCCTTCTCTGGTATGAAAGTGTTTTACCAGACTAACAGGGAATACTGGATGCTTCCTTGATAATTATTCACTCAGAATTACTTCTACAGCATTTTTTCCATGTAGTGCTTTGATAACAAAAGGTCCCACAAAGGCTGGCTTCAATTTCCTATTCCCAGATAGGGTTTTAAAGTTGGTAGTGGATATCAAGATCTGATCTCCTACCTTAAAATCAGGTTCTTTATGTGTTTTATCCCATCAATGTTTGTTATATTCCACTGCATCTTCCATGCATTTCTGGGCATGATTATTTGCTAGGTCTATCATTTTCTTGAAATCAAGAGATGTAGGGTGAGTAGTGGCTAAGTTTAGGTTTAAGGTATTCCTAGGGAGTTTTGGAATCCATCCTCTTTCCAATATGCACAGGGCTTCCTTAGTAGTAGAGTGCTTACTACTATTATAAGCCATTTCTAGAGCTGGGAGTAAACTTAGCCAGTCATGGCAGTATCCATCTACATTTTTGTATTCTAGACCAAAACTAAAGAATATTCTCAACATTTTTTCTAGAGTTTGTATCATTCTCTCAGCTAAACCATCAGTCTGAGGATGGTATACAGTAGAAAAGGCTAGGGTAGTCACCAGTATATCATGTAAATTCCTCCAGAATTCAGAAGTGAATTTGGGGTCTCTGTCACTGATTATAACTTTTGGTATACCTACATCAGCTATAATCTTATTCCAAAAAAGCAAAGCCACATCCATAGCAGTATCTTATTTGTGGTTAGGTAAAAACTTTGCTTTCTTAGAATACCTGTCTGCTATGACCAGGACAGAGTTATAGGAGTGTGTTTCACCTGGGGGCAGTCCTGTAACAAAGTCCATGTTAATAATCTCCCATCTAGTTTTGGGTTCAGCAATCTTCTGTAAAAGTTCAAATCTCTTGCCAGTAGCTCTATTTAATTTCTGGAAAGTCTAAAACTAGAAAAATACCCAATGGTGGCCTCTCTCCAACCTATCCACCAAGGAATCTGTTTTAAATTTTATAGGGTCCTATCAGTAGATAGATTTTCTGAGGAGCAGTTATCATGGCATTCTTTAAATATATGCTGTATGTGATCTTTTGTACTTATGGTTAGTAAAGAAGAGTGTTGATGCCTATAATATAGGAGACCATCCCACAGAGAAAATATTCTAGCTTTGTATGGTTTGAGGAGTGAAGCAGGTAAGCTATTAATCAGAGCTGCTTCTGGAGACTCACTTTCCATAATAGTGATCAATAACTTAATATCAGGGGATTAGTCTCTCTTTACTAAGTAGAATTGATCAATATCTAATTCACATATGTGAATTCCCATGATTTGAGCTTCTAATGCAAGAAGATTTATATTCAATATGGGAAAGATATCTGAATCCTCTGGATCATAAGCAGGGTTTCTGGGATCATTAGGTAAAGCATTTCTACTTAAACTGTCTGCATTCTGGTGTTTAGCACCAGATTTATGAACAATAGCCATCTGACCTCTGTACTGTTGTAGAGAAATTTGCCATCCAAGCATATGCCTACTAAGGTTCTTCATATTCATTAGGGTCCTTACAGAATTGCAGTCTGTAGTTACTTGAAATGTTTTACCTTCCAAGTAAAATTGTAGTTTTTCCAAAGCCCATACTAGAGCAAGGAATTCCATTTGACTGGCTCCATATCTTTTTTCAGCATATTTGATCTGCCTGGATATAAAAATTACAGTTTTCTCTAAAGTTTTGTCATCTTCTATCCTTTCCTGGTTTAATGCTGCTCCTAATCCATCCATACACGCATCAATGTGTAGTTTAAATTGTTTGGAGTAGTCTGGTTTTATTAGTACTGGGGCATAATTCATAGCTAATTTTAATTCTTTGTAGTCTTTCCACCTCTCATGAGTCATTTCAAAGAGAGTATTTTTGTTTCATATTTTATACAAGCTTTTAGTTTGAAATGCAAAATTCAAGATATAATTTCTGTAATAACTAAAGAAACTAACAAAGAATAGTAGTTCTGTTTTATTCTAAGGCATTGGTCTATTCATCACAGCAGCTATCTTATTCTTATCAGCAGCTAGAATTAGTCCAGAAACTAAATGTCCCAGAGCTTTCATTTCTCCATACCCAAAGTTGCATTTCTTCATGGATAATTTTAATCCTACTTTGGTAATTTTTTGGAGGATTAATCTGACATGATTCATATGAGTCTCCCAGTCATCAGAGTATATAATGACATCATCTATATAAAAAATCATCCAGCCTTGCATTATGTAAGATCCTAGAACTTTATCCATCATTCTTTGGAAGTGTGATGGGGCATTCTTTATACCAAAAGGCATTCTGAGGCATTCATATATACCTAGGTGAAAGATTACTCTCATAAATTTTCTATTTTCAGGGCTTATTGGTATTTGGTGAAATCCATTGAGCATATCCATAGGAGTGATGTATCTTGCTTTTCACAAGTTATGAAGAGCATGGTAAATCCGGGGAATAGGATAATAGTCTTCCTGTGTATAGTTATTCAACATTCTAAAGTCTCCAACCATTCTTGAATTATTATGCCACACTATTATGACAGGAATGGTTATATCTACTTGCTCATTGTGTCCCACTTTCCTTAGTCCTTGCAAATTTATAAGTTCTTGAATATTTTCTTCCAGAGCCAACCTAGATTTAGGACTAGAAGGATTGGCAGGTCTCCTCAAGTTAGGTGGGTAAGGAGGTTTGATGGTTAAGGTCAGAGCCATGTCATACCCTTTGATATTACCAATGGGGTGATCTTTGGCACAGAAAGAGTTTTTATTCTCAAAAAAAATGATCAGTATATCTTTCATCTGTTATTCAGAAAGTTTCTCACTCAGGGCAGCTTGAGAGAATTATTCTTGATTGAATTCTTCTAAGTTTTTCTGATAAGTGGATGAGGGGACATTGGTTTTTATAGTACATATCTTGAATTTCTTGTTCCAGTTACCTCCTACAGTAAAGTATCTTCCTTTACTTTGGAACAAATCTATACCATATAGGCATAAAGTATCATTTCCTATTATCAGGTAGTCACACGACCCATTGAGTAACACTACAAATTACACTTGAATCCTCAGGGATCCTTTGGTGTGGGGCAGTCCTATGGAGGAATTCCATACTCCAATAGCATTCATAGTTGAGTTGCAAGAGATAGACTGGGCTTTTGGGATGGCAGCAGGTGATCTTTCCACGTGGGATTCCATTTGTTCAAGAAATCAGTACAGAAAAATGAGCAAAAAGCCCCACTATCCAGTAATAACCTCATTAGTTTTTCTTTATAAAGTACTGTTGCATAGAATGTCTGGCCTGTAGTATAACTTTTACCACTCATGGGTTTCACTGTTAATGGTTTAGCTTCAGTTATATGTCTAGGAATTATGGAAGGTTCCCAATGTTGAGGTAAACTGGATTCACCATGAATATTATTGATCTCTACAGAAGAACCTATATCTCCTTCTATTACACTTACAGGATTTGTCATTATCAGTTCAAATTCTGATATTTATCCTTCAGTTTCAGCTGTTTCCTTGTAATTCTCATTATCCAAATTCTCTGGTTCTCCTTCCATGACTGCTATTTTTCTTTTTGGTAATGGGCAATCTTGCCTCATGTGCCCAGTTTTGTTGCAGTTCCAAAACATTCTGGGTATCTTATCCTTATTATCAGTAGGTATTTTATCATCAGGGACAATCATATGAGGAGGTTTTTCCCTAATTTTGTTGGTATTAAAGCTCTCCTTAGGTCTAGAGGGAGCCTTTTTGTCCAATCCATTCATATGTATTACTTCCTCTAACACATTGATCAGTGTTGGTAAGTCAGTATCCATATTCATCCTGCATCTTAAACCATGGTTAAGATGACCAGGACACAGATTAAGATGTCTTTCATGAGCCTCTTCTTTATCAGTATCACAGTAGAAGTAGTCTAGTATCCTGTTCTGTTCCAAACAACATTTGTGAGGTTTATCTTGGGAGGGGTCAAATAAGGAATTTTCAAAATTCTGCATCATTTTCCTTTTTCACATCCTACAACCAAACGGTTACTTGATTAAAATTTTCCGAGAATTCCATAGTAAAGATCTTACTTCTTCTCTCTTGCTGATAAACCAATCTAGAGCTACGCCTTCAAAGAGACTAGGCAGTCTGACTACAGCTATAGCTTCTGAAAGGTCATAAGAATTTATGGTATAGTCAATAAATTTGATGAAATTTATATGGTTGTATTCTCCTTCACCAGAGAACTTAGGCCATTCAGAGATAGGGGGTAAACATTTGAGGGCTTGTTCCATTTCAGGAGTAGGACTAGGCCTGAAAGTGTCACTCCTCTGCATTCCAGTTAAGGTTGGTGCATAAGGGGTGGAAGTTTTCCTGGGAGGTTTTGGTTCCTCTGTGGTACTCCCCAAGGGGTTGGTCAGACGGACTTTCAAGTCTCTAAGATCATTTTTGATCAAATTAAGTTGCAGGTAAACTTTAACATTAAGAATATCTAATTTTTCACTAAGAGGCAAAATGAAATTGTTAGTAGCATTATATAATTCTTCTTTCAATGGCTGGATGGACATAATACAAGCTTCTTGAATAAATGATAAAATGTTCTCAATTTTTTGGGTTTGATTGGTTTTACCTTGATTTATTGTTTCCAATAATTGTTCTGTATGTACCTTACAATCCTCCATCCCTAAAGCCTTTGATTTATTATTAATTAACTTGGCCAATACTGAAGTCAAATTATCCAATTGAGTGTGAAAACCATCCAGATTTCCACAAAACATCTTGAAATTATGACACATATCCTTAGAGAAAGAAGTAATTGAATCTGAGGTTGGTTTAGACAAAACATTAGGTTCAGGATTAGAAGCTAATTGTGGTACAATTTTTGCCACTTTTGAGCTTATGATATTATCTGATCCCAATCTTTCTTTCCCTTGGGATTTGGATGGGAAGAGGATCTCTTCTTTCCTGATCTTCTGCCTTTCAGTTGGGCTAATTGATCCCAAGTATTCCAATTTTTTTTACGTAGGACTATACCTCTTTTCTGTGGATCATCTTCTGAAGAGCTATCTGGGAAGCCTTTGCTTGGGATATTATCTCTTTCATGGAGATCAAGTCCTCTTTTGACTGGGATTCTTTCAATTATTCCCAGAATTTCACGTGCTCTTTGACTAAGTCTTTGATCCTGGCTTCTTGGCCAGATTCTGCTGGGGTGGCTGCAGAGAACCTCCTTGCAATTGAGAGGGGTTTGATTCAACCACTTTCTCCAGGACTATGTTGGGGAGGGCAGCGGTACTTGATTCTGCTCCTTCTCTACCCACCTTGGACTCATGTTCTCTAACCCCCTCATATTTGTCATTATTGGCTGTCTCATGGTTACTGGGAGCTTCTGGAGAAGAGCCATAGGAGGGAACTCTGCCTGAGGCCCTTGTGTTGCATCTGTTCATATTGAGATTTTTATAGAAGTGTTTTTCTTGCCAAGAAAGATCCAAAGTAATTAGGTATTTTAACTTACTTCAGTTAATAGTTAAAGGCACTAAGACTTTGTCAGGATTGAATTTATCTTAAACAGGTAATCCAACAGGGTCTTGGTGCGTCCCAATAAGGTCTTCTCCACTCCAATCAATGTTTTCAGGACGTCCAGAAATTTCTGGTAACTCTTGATCTAAAAGATAAATTTCAGGGGAAGTTGTTTCTGGGATAGGAGCACTCACTGATAGTATAAGGAACAGATTTTATTGGTCAATCAAATGCATTAATATTATTTTAATCAAATTATTTTGTAAAAGATTTTTACTTACTTTTTTATTTTAAAAAGTAATTTATCCAGTATTTTTTCCAAGCTTTGTGTTGTCTCAATAGATCTTAAAAGTTAATGCGCCTCTCTAGATCTTCTTGTTCAAAGAGTTTATCTAATTTTTTACAGTGAATAGAGATTTCAAGTTGTTCAGGTGGTGTTAAAGCTTCCCAACCTATTGGTTTATAGTTTTGAATATATTATTCTTTTCTTATTTTCAAAAGTTTTAAATAATATAATATTAATTCTGCATTAGTTTTCAAGTCCAATTCAAAAGGAATTAATGATTAATCATGTTTGGAATGTCAGATAAATTATATCTTTGGTTATTTTACATGAAATTTCTTGTCCAAAGTATTAAATATAAATGGAATATTTTCCCGGCCAGACCCCCAATTCTCAGCCTGCTGGATGCAAAGAACCTTCCGATCTTTTAGATACCAGAGGTGATAGAATAAATAATACAACAAAAAAAAGGATAGTAAACTCACTGGTATGTTATTTAATCCTTTGGGTACCTTTTTGAGACGTGTACTGATGAGTCAAACCTGTATCTGGGGTAAAAAGGTTGTTCAGCAGTTTAAATTGATCAAAAAAGGGTTTGGGACAGATAATATTAATCCGAATAAAGCCATAAATCACTTACCTATCTCTTATAAGTATTTTATTACCTTGGCACCATGTCTGGATGTAAATATAACTGGGTCTGTGGTATCAGTCACCTCAAAAGAGCTCTTTACTTATGGCTTTTTTGGGTCCCAATTCTGTCCTTCTGAGGGCTAAAGGGGCTCAAAGAGACGGGTTCTAAGGCTAGCTGGTTAACCAGTGGTAGCCTATCATGTGTTCTTGGGGCTATAAAACGGGTAGAATCCAATTCTACAGGGTATGGGAATTATTCTATTTTGTTGATTGATGTTTTGGAATGTGAATAACACCTATTTATCCACATGATGATTATCCCATTAATTATGATTAGTAAATATTCCAATTTTGTTATTAGTAGATATTACTAAGGATAATATGATTCAAGATTAGTTCTCATTATGTAATAGCTGATGGGAGAAAAATCATAATAATTATTTTGGTCCTTATTTTTCAAATTTTGTTGATTTACTTAAAATAATTGAAAAAAATATGAAATGAGAATATATGTAATATATTAACATATTCAGTTTTCTCAGTATGTCACGGAAATACCAAAATCTTTAAGTCCTCAAAATTGTATTTTTAAAGTATTTTAAGATGTTTCTCAAGCTTTAGTTATCTTATTTTTGACATCTTGGCATGTTCTCATTATATTTTGTAAACATATGTAGAAAGCTTATTTAAGTATTTTTATATAATTTTATGTATTTTAAACTATCTACTATCCACAGGGACATTTATTAAATATGTGGGAAGTCCCTGTATCAGTGGTGGTACCTTTACGCAGTACCTCAGCTGCTCATGCTTGCTGTCCCTCAGCCTGTCAGCCCATAGTCCTGCGGCTGCTACTTGTCAGTTCCCCAGGACTGCATACTTGGATTTTCAGGAAAGGCAGAAGGGTATACAGTGTTTTTTCTCAGCCGCGGGCAGATGTATCAGTTGCCGCAGCTGCATGCAGGAATTGTGATAAATCACATTTCTGCCTGTAACTCCTTCATTTCACAGAATTTATGGATTCTGACTTCATTTTCACTAGGGAACCTATAATTAGGGTTCCATGTGAAATAGTAGAACTGCAAAAATATCAAGGCAGTGCCTTTTTGCAATTTTCATAAATTATTTAAAATTTTAAGGAATGGGAATTGGAGGTAGGTGTCAGTGGGTGACCCTACCTTAAATGTAATGTAGAATCATAATTTGAAATAATATTCTTTATATTATTTCTCCTTTAATAATTATTATTCATTTTTTGTTTCTTATGTTATTTTGCTTTTACTTTTGAAGCTTGCTCTGCAATAGTAGCAAGCTGACAGTTTTTCAATATCAGTCAACAGAGGGTTGAGCATTTTCAGTTTTTTGGGGAAATGAAGTGGTTCTGCTTTAGAAGAAGCAATTGTAACACTATTGTTGCAATAAAATTTGGAGGTTATGCTATTTGGGTGCTTTGGCAAGTTGGCCATATCTTTTTTTTTTCTGAGAATGAGGTGGGTTTGGAGCAAGTGGGTTTGAGGCATTTTTTTTTGAGATTTGGCACCATTATATTAATCTGTGGTGGTGGGGTGTGTTTTGAAGAAGGCTCAAATTCAAAACCAAACTATATTTAATGTGGATAAACACCAAATGGATATAAATCAGTCAAAGGGCATACACAGACAAATTAAGGGGCTAGGGTTGTATGGGAGATAAGGAACACATACCAAAAACTTGCAATGCAGAAGTATGTGGGGGATTAGAGGGCTATGAGTCACTTTTGAACCATGAAAATAAATATTTGATGTTTGAGGGTACTTGGATCTGTTGAGTCAATCAGGCTGAGGATGACAGTGCTCACCTGAGAATGCTCAGAGATTTGGTAGCAGAAAGAAAGATGAGGTTTCATTATTGATCAGTGAGACATGAGGAATGAACAGAAACAGAAATAGATGAGAAAAACAAGATGAAATCAGCAAACACAGTACTCACCTGAGGATGCTCAGAGATTTGGTAGCGGACAGAAAGATGAGGAAGGAATGTTTCTGTGCGGCCAAAATCTGTCCTCAGGTGATGAGCTTTCAGTAAGTATCACAGTTTAAAGTGAAATACAACATGTGTGACATTTGAGTGAAGTCACATGGGCTTTGATTGTAGAGTGGAGGAGAGTTTGAAGAACACATCAAAGGCAAGCAGTAAGAGATATAAATGAGAGCTGGAACATGAGGTATTGGTTGTGGAGATGAGATGTAGAGGTTTGGAATGATGTGATGAGGAGAATGAAGAAGGAAAGAGAAAAACTGAGAGAGAAGAAAGAGATTTATCCCAAAACCCCCCCTGCTGATCACATCATGATAGACCAAGCAGGGAGCAATTGTATTTCAGGAGAACACACAGAAGAGCCTTTGTAAGCATGTCAGAAATCATGTTGGAAGTAGAGACGTGGCTGACGCAGAAGACTTGACTTTTGACGCACTCACAAATGAAATGATGCCGCGCATCAATTTCTTTGTTCTAGAGTGATTCTGTGGGTTCTTGGAAAGAGCTTCAGCTCTGCTTTTGTCAATGTAGAGAGGAACAGCAGAGGAATCCCAAAGTTTGAGTTTGCAAAGGACGTTGTGGAGCCACAGAACCTCCTTGCATGCATTGGAGAGGGCTTTGTATTCTGCTTCAGTGCTGGATAAGGACTGTTAAAATACGTACGCACTTACGCGGGTGCTACGTATAAGTGTAATCCAAATGGGATGCACAAATGGGCCTCTAAGGCCCATTGGACACACACACGGACCATACGGGCCCATGTGGATGTTACAGAGTTGGGGAAACTGGCCTCAAAACGCGTGAAATAGACCCATTGGTACACGGGCCCTAACGGGCCCGATGGGGTATATGGGCAAATACGGCCAGATGGGCTTGTATGGGAATAATTGGGCCCAAGGTTTATTTTGGACATACTTGGCCAGACGGGCTGGCCCGCAAAAGTAGTCTTTTCTCACAATTCGGGCTTGGGGCGGCCCATTAGGGTTGCCGCCCGTGTCGCGGCCCGCTCGGGGCCGCTGCTCGCGTCGCGGCCCGTTCGGGGCCGCCTGTGTTCCTCGACATGGCCCACGCGGGGCCCGACGGCCCGCGCGGGGCTGTTGCGCGGCCGAGGGATCCCGCGCGGGCCCGGCTGGTCGCGACCGGCGACCAGCGCCGCGGAGCCGGGGCTCGCGGCCCCGGCTCGCTCCCCCTCCCCTCGCTTGCCGTCGCGAGGGGGAGGGGGCAGGCTGGCTGGGTTGAACCAGCCAGCGACCGACCGCAACAGCGCGGTCGGCCAGGGCAGGGGGGACCTGACCACCCCCTTGCCCAAGGAGGTGGCGGCGCCGGCCGCAAGGGTAGCAACCGGCAGGTGGGGGGGAATTCATCACCCCCCCACCATTGATCGTTTGAGGCGACCGAGCAGGGCAGGGACGCTCTCCCCCCCCCTTTACCGAGGGGGAGGAGCAATGGGCCTGGGGGGACCTGATCACCTCCCAGGCCAACGTACTTGACGACGCCCTGGAGGTATTGACCTCCAGGGCCCCTGGTGAGGGGATTTGACCGCCCCCACCAGGGATTTGAGAGAAAAAGGGGGGGGGACAACATGTCCGCTGGTCACCCCCCCCCCATGTGAGTCTGAGACCGGACTCAGGTGTGCCCTGGGTCCCACCTGGCCCATTTGAGGGGCCAGGGGCTGGCTGCATGAGGCAACCAGCCCGTAAACAAGGCAATAAAGGTCATCATGGCTGGTTGTAAAGGACAACCAGCCAAGGGGATTGAACAGTTAAGGGGCTGGTTCAGCCCCATTGAGGTGGAAACACCAGAAATAACCAGAATAGGCTGGTTGTAAGGGTACAGGGACTGATGCCATGTGGGCTGATTTAGTCCAAACCAAGTAACAAGGACAGTAGAGCCTGTAGAGCCCTTTTGGGGCGGAAAATTTTCCTTTTGGCTTGTTGTATCATGGGCTCACAAGAGGCCAATCTTTTTTACTTAAGGAGCCCTTCTCCCTGCTGTTTTCCATCCATTCATTCATCATCCAATCAAATTCATCCAACATATTGCCCCATTGTGAGAGCCCCATTAGCCATTATTGACACACAGTGTCCAGCATTTCTTTTGCTTTAAATACTGCTCATTTGCCTAAGCTAATTGCTGGCCATAATTATAACACATTATCAGTACCAACATCATCATTACTTCCAAGCCATCTAGACCTTTGTACCTTACTTTGGAGAACCTCAAAGACCTCAAGTTTTCCAAGAAGATGTCCTATATCCCTGATGTTAGCTCTACCAAAATAGTTCTGAATAGTCAGAACTATAATGCTTGGGCTGTCCTTATGGATAGTGAGCTGGATAACATCTGCTGTGGGGAAATTATGGATGCAGATGACACTCTGATCAGTTCAGAAGTGGAGAAGAAGTCTTACCATCTGATCCTTAGGCATCTTGATGAGAATCATGTGACATGGGTTGCTGATACTCTTAGGGAAGATGAGAGGAGGAGGGGCAGCATCCTTTGGAAGCTGCTTAAGTCCAAGTATGCTGGTGATTCTGTTCACCAGAAGGGTATAGCCTTTAATAAACTGTTCAAGTTACAATATTTGAATTGTAAACAGTTTGTGGCAGAGGCTAGGTCTAGTATAGCCAAGTTCAAGTCATCTGGACTTAACATGGATCCAGAGTGTTTGTCACTCTTAATCCTTCAAAAGCTGCCAAAAGAGTTTGATTCCTTAGTCAGAATCATTTCTCAATTGGATCCTCTTCCTGGGGAGGAGGATGTGCTTAAAAGGATTGAAAAGGATGACCTTCAATTCAAGATGAAGGGGGGTTCTGGAACAGCCCTAGTTGGAAAGACTGGAAAATCTCGCAAGAAGGCAAAAAAGGATTTGTCCAAGGTCTTATGTTACAATTGTCAGAATAAGGGTCACTATGCTAAGGACTGCAAGGAGGCCAAGAAAAGGAAGAAGTCCGAAGGGAATGACAAGGAGGTCAATCTCACAACTGAAAACATTGCAATGGTGGCGTTGGATGCTCCAATTGAAGAGGCTGTTGTGGAAGAAGGTCCCAACAAGAAGGCCAAAATTGATGAGGATCAAGAAATGGACTTGATTGATTATGAAGTGAGTAATCTTAACCTCAAAGATAAGAACTTATCAGTGACTGATAAAGCTTCTTTCCTACTAGGAGGATTGAAGGAGGATGTTCTTGTTTTGATTTATTCTGGTTGTACAGATCACATGTTTTTTGAACCAAATTTATTTTCAAATCTTAGTGATTATGATGGGGTTGTAAATATTGGTCAGAAAGGCAGAACAATTCAGATTAAAGGAATTGGAAAAGTTATTCTTGCAAATCAACTGGGTTTCCAAATTACTTTTGATAAAGTGTTCTATGTACCAGAGTTGCCTTACAACCTTGTGTCTCTTGGGGTGTTATGGAAAAAAGGTTTCCAAATTCGTTATCTTAAAGGAGATATGTTTGTTATTGATATGAATGGGAGAACTGTTCTTAGTGGACAAGTTCGGAATAAGCTTCTGTGTGCAAGCTTGTTCAAATTCTCAGCTCTGAGCACTGTTTCTCACAATAGAAGTGGCCATAAGGTAAAGGACAGCAACTGTGAGAGTTGTACCTTGGGGGCTAAGACTAGAAATGTGTTCTCTAAGAGTAGAGATCACACAGATGTTCCTAGAGAGGAATTTTCCATTTATTTGGCAGGGCCATTCACTCCAGAGTCCCTTGGTGGGGCAAGATACTTCATCAATTTAGTTGATACTGCAACTAATTATGTTTGGGTTAAACCAATTCGATCTAAGGATCAGACCACAGAGGAGGTTTCTGTAATCTTCAAAGTCTGGAAACAGAATGGTCTGATGAAGGAGATCAAGAGGGTTATTACCAATGGAGGGGGTGAATTCGTGAGTAAAGAGTTTGGGAGGCTGTTGAAAGATTATGGTATCATTCATATAGTCACTACTGCAAGTACTCCACAAAATAATGGAATAGTTGAGAGAATGAATAGGACTTTACTGGACAAAGTCAGAACTATTATGTCTCAATCTGGTCTGCCAAAGTTCTTATGGGCTGAGTTGATGTGCACGGTGTGTCTGTTGCACAACATTGTAAGTGTTAATGGGAAGTGCCCCCATTATCAGTTTTGGAAGTTGTACCCCAAAACATCACACCTAAGAACAATTGGTTGCTTGGTGTATTATAGTGTCCACCATAATGAAATGGTCGGAAAATTAGACCCTAGAGCCAGAACAGGGGCACTTGTAGGCTATGATTTAATAAGTAAATCTTATAGGATCTATTGTCCAGGGACAAGAAAGGTTATCCGTAGCAGGGATGTAAAATTCGACGAAAGTACCTTTCCACTCAAAAGGAGTGAAGATGTCGTTGTGATTAAGCCACAACAAGAAATAGAATTAGCACCTATTTCACCAGCAAAAGCTGTGGAACATGTGGTTCCAGAAGATGAAGAGGTGGCAGACGTGCCACAAGAGGGTTCAGTACCCGCTCCAGGTGATTCTGTGGAATCAGAACCTGATGAGCCTCCACCTCTGGTTAGAAGGAGTGGTAGGGTTAGAGTACCGGTTGACAGGTACGGGGAGTGGAGATCCCATTATGCTGCCGCAGGATATGAGGAAGATACATTTCAGGAACAGTGTATGCTCAATGAAGTCCTGGAGTTGAGTTCAGAAATGGGTAACAGGGTTAACCCAAATAGCTTTGGCCAAGCTATGAATTCTGATGAGAGAGCCAACCGGAAGAGTGCTATTTTTGAGGAATTTGATTCTTTAGAGAATAATAGTGTCTTTGAAGTGGTTAAGCGGGATTCTGTTCCAAAAGGAAAGACCATTGTGGGGTCTCAATTGGTGTTAAACAAGAAGTTTGACACAAATGGAGTTTTGAAAAGGTTCAAGGCTAGATGTGTTGCACAGGGCTTCAAGCAGAGAGAGGGTATTGATTACCAAGAAACTTTCTCACCAACTGGAAGGCTGTCCACCTTCAGGTACATCATTGCTCTGGCAGTGGAGTTGGGTGAAGAAATCAGACAAGCTGATTTTGTAACAGCATACTTGAATGCAAAACTTGGAAAGGAGGAGACTGTTTATATGTTGATTCCTGATGGTTTTCGTGAATGGTTAGTAGAGACTAAACCAGAAACCATGAAGAAAATCTGTGTTAGAACTTTTCTTTTGGCAGATAAAGGGGAATATGTCCTCAAGCTGTGTAGATCCCTGTATGGACAGAAACAAGCATCAAGGCTTTGTGACTAATATGCGGATGTCACCCCTTTTGGATTAAGGGGGTGTGTTAAAATACGTACGCACTTACGCGGGTGCTACGTATAAGTGTAATCCAAATGGGATGCACAAATGGGCCTCTAAGGCCCATTGGACACACACACGGACCATACGGGCCCATGTGGATGTTACAGAGTTGGGGAAACTGGCCTCAAAACGCGTGAAATAGACCCATTGGTACACGGGCCCTAACGGGCCCGATGGGGTATATGGGCAAATACGGCCAGATGGGCTTGTATGGGAATAATTGGGCCCAAGGTTTATTTTGGACATACTTGGCCAGACGGGCTGGCCCGCAAAAGTAGTCTTTTCTCACAATTCGGGCTTGGGGCGGCCCATTAGGGTTGCCGCCCGTGTCGCGGCCCGCTCGGGGCCGCTGCTCGCGTCGCGGCCCGTTCGGGGCCGCCTGTGTTCCTCGACATGGCCCACGCGGGGCCCGACGGCCCGCGCGGGGCTGTTGCGCGGCCGAGGGATCCCGCGCGGGCCCGGCTGGTCGCGACCGGCGACCAGCGCCGCGGAGCCGGGGCTCGCGGCCCCGGCTCGCTCCCCCTCCCCTCGCTTGCCGTCGCGAGGGGGAGGGGGCAGGCTGGCTGGGTTGAACCAGCCAGCGACCGACCGCAACAGCGCGGTCGGCCAGGGCAGGGGGGACCTGACCACCCCCTTGCCCAAGGAGGTGGCGGCGCCGGCCGCAAGGGTAGCAACCGGCAGGTGGGGGGGAATTCATCACCCCCCCACCATTGATTGTTTGAGGCGACCGAGCAGGGCAGGGACGCTCTCCCCCCCCCCTTTACCGAGGGGGAGGAGCAATGGGCCTGGGGGGACCTGATCACCTCCCAGGCCAACGTACTTGACGACGCCCTGGAGGTATCGACCTCCAGGGCCCCTGGTGAGGGGATTTGACCGCCCCCACCAGGGATTTGAGAGAAAAAGGGAGGGGACAACATGTCCGCTGGTCACCCCCCCCCCCATGTGAGTCTGAGACCGGACCCAGGTGTGCCCTGGGTCCCACCTGGCCCATTTGAGGGGCCAGGGGCTGGCTGCATGAGGCAACCAGCCCGTAAACAAGGCAATAAAGGTCATCATGGCTGGTTGTAAAGGACAACCAGCCAAGGGGATTGAACAGTTAAGGGGCTGGTTCAGCCCCATTGAGGTGGAAACACCAGAAATAACCAGAATAGGCTGGTTGTAAGGGTACAGGGACTGATGCCATGTGGGCTGATTTAGTCCAAACCAAGTAACAAGGCCAGTAGAGCCTGTAGAGCCCTTTTGGGGCGGAAAATTTGCCTTTTGGCTTGTTGTATCATGGGCTCACAAGAGGCCAATCTTTTGTACTTAAGGAGCCCTTCTCCCTGCTGTTTTCCATCCATTCATTCATCATCCAATCAAATTCATCCAACATATTGCCCCATTGTGAGAGCCCCATTAGCCATTATTGACACACAGTGTCCAGCATTTCTTTTGCTTTAAATACTGCTCATTTGCCTAAGCTAATTGCTGGCCATAATTATAACAAGGACACCATTGGTTTTTTTCGTAGATTTCCAAGATATTGTGCTGGTTCCCACCCGGAAGATGTAACCAGAGGTGGATCTCCAATCCTCAATGTTTTTGGCCCAATCAGAGTCGGCTTAGCCTTCCAGATTGAAGTTTGGTACACCAAGCACCAAATGCAGGTTACCAGTGGTGTGAGGATAACGCAGAAGTTGTATTGCAGCATTCCAGTGGGTCAGAAATGGATCTTAAAGAAATTGGGAGAGTTGATTAACAGGAAATACAAATTTGGGCCTAGTGCATTGAGACAACCAGGGAAGCAAACCTACAAGTTGATTGTACTGGGGAGGGGCCTCTTTGCAGTTGGCTGACTGCCAAGAAAGCTGTTGGAACTTGCTTTCAGTTTGACCCTGGATGTTCTTTGTGTTTTCAGGAGGAAGGAAGGATGCGCATAAGGCGTCAATGTAGTGCACCTGGCCCAGAAAGACCGTATTGGACAATTTATCCTGGTGGATGGAGATTGAGAGAAAGAGGTGGAGATCCTCATTGGATTCCACTTGAAACTTGGTTTTGATGCCTTGCACAAATGACAAGACAAAGTTGAGGGTACCTACCACTGAAAGATCATCCAAGTGAGCGGTAATGGCACCCACAAGGCAACCACCCTTGAGCCTGAAATACAGCAATGGATCATAGGAGGATTTCTGCAGACCAAGGGAGACAAGAGCGGCTTCTAGCTCAAGATTTCATTGCCGCAGGGATTGCACAAGTGATCTTGCAGATCCAGTCTGGGTGCGCCAGGTCCTCAAAGCCCGGGGGCTGAGACATATAAGCTGGTTTGTCAAGTTTTCCATTCAGAAAGGCGGTCTTTAAATCAAGTTGGCAACCAACCCAAGTTTTGTGACCAAGAAGAGAGAGAAAAAACAATAGGTTTCAAGTGGAAGTGTGGGGGAAAAAAGTTCAGAGAAATCCAGACAGTGGACCTGTGAGAAACCCATGGCCACCAGATGGGCCTTCAGCTTTACAAAGGAACCATCTTTGCGCTTCTTCACCCAAAATACCTACTTGCAGCACACAACCTTCCAATTTTTGGGAGGAGGGACCAGGTTCCATGTTCCCATGCCCTTGAGGGAGGCCATCTCCTCTTGAGCAGAGAGTATCCACCATTTTTTGTGCTGAAACTTGAGAAGCTTCTTCCATGTGGTGGGGGCGATCAGATTGTCTTTCACCAATGCACAACGGGAGAAATTGCCATACTGCTGTGGGGTGCGTTGTACCCTGGTGGAATGGCAAGTCAGGCAAGGATGAGAAGGAGGATGGGGCAGGGAAAGAAACATGGGGATAGATTCTAAGGAGGTAAGTGGGATGGTTTGTGAGTCAGGCGGCGTGATATGGGGTGGAGAAGGCAAAATATCAGAGCCGGAGGAGGTGACGCTTGTTGAGCGCAGAGGGATCATACGGGGCACAAAAGGTTTGGGTGAGCCAAGAGTTACGCGGGGAGATGGATTGTTGCCAGACTGTGGAAAATAAACCAATAAATTGGAGAAAGAGCCACAGGACGGTGTGCCTCTACTGACGTTGGTGACGCTTTGCCTTGAGATGGAGGCAGTGCTGGGATTGACAAGAGAGGAAAAGTCATGTTGGTGGGGGAAGTGGGATTGTTTGATGCACGGTTTTCACTCATGCCGTATGGGAAAGACAAGTCATTAAATAAGCGGTCATGGGATTTGAAAAACAATTTGCTTGCAAGATCCAAAAGTCAATACCTGTTTCCCTGACTGAGATAGGATAGAAGAATGGCGGGCTTTGCCTTGTCATTGAGTTTTGTGTGATTTGCTTCAGGCACTTTGTACCACGTGAGGCAACCAAATGGATGGAGATAGGAGAGCGGTGTGTCTTCTTGTTGGAGGATGGAGTTAGGAGATTTAAAGCCCTGTGGGGTTTTACATGGACGCGAGTTAAAGTAGAAGAGAGAGTGACAAAGGGCATTGACCCAGAATTATTTGGGTAAGTTGGAAGAGATCAAAGCCAATTGAATTAGATTATTGAGGGTTTGATTGGACCGCTCTGCAAAACCTTTGAGCTGCGGAGAATGAAGAGGACCCAGTTTGTGAATGATGCCTTTTGAGGAGAGGAAGAGCTTCATTTTGTTGCAAATGTACTCACCTCCATTATTGGTGCGCAAGGAGGAGACGCAACTCTGATATTGGTTTTCAAAAAAGGAAATAAAGAGCTTGGTGCATTGAAGGGAGTCTGATTTCAGTCACATAGGATAAGCAAATAGCGCTTTAGAGCAGTTGTTGATGAAGGTGATGAAATATTTGTATCCTTCTCTTGATAGGGTCTTGAAACTGCAAAAATTGGAGTGAATTATTTCACCTGGTTGAGTGGATCTGTGGCTGAGCTGTGTATGGAAAGGAAGTCTCAACATTTTGGCCTTTATACAGGTTTTGCACTGTTGCACTTCTAATTTGTTGAATGTTTTAGGAGAGATGTTTTGAGTTTTGAGAAATGCCTTCAACAACTTCAGATTTAGATGTGAGAGTCTGCAGTGATAGCCAAAGAGGCTGCTGTCAGCGGCTTGGGAGGCACTGGAGTTGGATGATACTTGACAGCTGCTTACCACTCCTTGAGGGAGGTAGTACAGGTTTCCATTTTGATACCCATGCTGTAAGGCCTTTTTGTCCTGTTGATTTACATTCTCATTGTAGGTACTGAAACCTTCTTTGCTGAAAAGGACCACCAGTCCTTTATTGCACAGGCTGGATACTGATAGAAGGGGTTCATGTAGGCTTGGTACAAGGAGGGATTTAGTCTTGCAGAACAATAAGTTTAGCATTCCTTCTTTGACCAAGTTGATTTTTAATCCATTGGAAAGTCTTACAGGGGTGAGATTAGGTTTCCTATTGGTAAGCTGATTTTCATAGGGAGTCATTGAGACAGTGCATCCAGAATAAAGATTGAGATCTCTACTGAGATTCAGATTTGAGTGAGTCAGATTACACAATGTCAATCCGGCGTGGATTATAATGTTGGAATCAGAGAAGTCATATTCCTCCTTGGATGTTGAATGTACAATGGTATCAACTTTGCTCAAATTGGCTTTGGTCAATTTGGGTTGTTTTCCTTTTTGCGGACAATTTTTTTCTCTTATTTTTCCAATGCTTCCAAAACTTCAGGACAACAAAAGAACAAGTGGCCTTCTGTTTTGCAGTTGGTACAGTAGAAGATCCTTGGCGGTCCTCTGATATAACCTTGAGATGGAGTGTGTTTTGTTTTAGAGGCTGACTTTTGTAGCCTGAGTTGGGTGTTTGCGGAGTTAACCAAGACCTCTTTGCTACGCGTCTGTCTTCTCAGGTGTTCCTGCTTCAGGGAAGTGATGATTTATGATGAGGGAACTGACTCTCTTTTAATCATTCCCAAAACAAATTTAAGCCAGTTGTTGGGAAGAGAGAGAAGAATGGTGGCTTATTGCTATTCATTGGCAGTGAGAGGATTTTTGGGAGTGATTAGTGACAAGAGTTTTTCTCCATACAATATTATCTCAATGAGGTGAGTGGTCATATCCTTGTTGTTCAGTTTGGTAAGCAACAGTTTTTGAAGCCAGTACATACCACCTCTGGATGAATTGTCCTGATGAGCTTCCTTGAGAGTGGTCCACATTCCAAGGGCATTTTCTTCATTTTTTTGAATGAATTGGAAATTTGATGGATTTATTGATCTTGAGATGACTGAACAGATGGCTAGGTTGTATTTGAACCATTCTTTGTTGCTAGGTTTGGGAGATTCACTGTTGAACAGGTTCTCAACACCAGAAGCTTGGAAGTGTATATCGAGGATCATTGAACAATCAAGATATTTTGAATCTTCTCCTGGAGAGTTGAGAGGAATTATAGATGAATTTTTGAGAACTGGGTGAGAAGACAATGATTTTTCCATGTTTTTTTATTGACACTTGTAATAGGTAGTGAAAGATCTTTCTGTTCCTTGTCAGAATAAGAATTTTATCTGGGTTCATAAACTTTTGAGTCAATCAGGCTGAGGATGACAGTTCTCACCTGAGGATGCTCAGAGATTTGGTAGCAGACAGAAAGATTAGGTTTCATTATTGATCAGTGAGATGTGAGGAATGAACAGAAACAGAAATAGATGAGGACAACAAGATGAAATCAGCAAACACAGTACTCACCTGAGGATGCTCAGAGATTTGGTAGCAGACAGAAAGATGAGGAAGGAATCTTTCTGTGCAGCCAAACTATTTCCTCAGGTTATGAGCATTCAGTAAGTATCATTGTTTACAGTGAAATACAATACGTGTGACATTTGAGGGAAGTCACACGGGCTTTGATGGTAGAGCAGAGGAGAGGTTGAAGAACACATCAAAGGCAAGCAGTAAGAGATATAAATGAGAGCTGGAAAATGAGGTATTGGTCGTGGAGATGAGATTTAGAGGTTTGGAATGATGTGATGAGGAGAATGAAGAAGGAAAGAGAAACACTCAGAGAGAAGAAAGAGATTCATCCCAACAGGATATGTATATAGGATATGTGAAGAAATCATAGGTGATGGGAGAGTAACAGCAAGAGGGATGAAAGTATACAAATAAAGTATGGGTGATGGGAAGGATGGCAAGGGAGGGGAGGGTAATGGTGAGAGGTTTGGTTTAAGGCTAGAGGCTGGAGACAGGGGGGAATGTGGGTGGAAGAGGGAGAGGAATCTGGTTAGAAGAGAGGGATATAGACTATAGGCTGCCAAGAAATCATCTGGATGATGATATGCAGATGATGGATCAAAATTAGAATTAGGGAAGCAGATTGGTGGTTGAACTTTGGGTATATACCCAATACCCATGTGTATTGGATTGTTCCATCAAAATCAGATACCCAACCAGTGGTTATACCCGCGGGTTGGGCATTGGAAGGGGGTTGGGTATGGGTTTGGGTCCAGCCCTAGTTGACCCTGTATATTTTTTTGGAAAAATGTTGTTTTGGGCCTCTTGTTTGTGCATACACACGTAAAATTACATGTTGGTAGTTGCCAAAAACAGCCTAATAGTTTTTGCAGCTCATCAAGGGCCCTTTTTTTAGTGCACTCTAGCTTCAACATCTTTGGTTGACCAAGGGTCTTCCCAAAGTATGTATTTATATATGTAATTAAATAAGTTCTGGAAAACTCCTTAGACCCTCAAGGATTGGATTGGATGACTTAAGTTCATGGAGCAAGTGCCTTTCTTAGGGGGGGGATCTTGAATGCATGAAGATCCTGCCTTCCTTTGATACATATACCTCAAAATAGATCAGCAAAATCTGATTCACATGAATTTCACTACCCTACTATTTAGTAAAATTAATTTCAATGTGTGAACCTGCA
The DNA here is from genome assembly GCA_025617555.3 of Puccinia polysora. NCBI lineage: Eukaryota > Fungi > Basidiomycota > Pucciniomycetes > Pucciniales > Pucciniaceae > Puccinia > Puccinia polysora. Next base: position 53,136,428 of record CM062618.1, read on the forward strand.
TTGAGATAACCCCTATTAATCACCAAACTTCTAATATCCCCCAGGTCAGAAGACCCATTGAGATCAATTACCACCCCCTTTTAAATCCTGAAATACACAATAATAATCAATCAACATATCTTTCACCACCCTCAGCAGAGAAGACCCAGTTCAGGATTCCCTGCTGCACTGTATGTATGTATGTACATTGATCTGCACCCCAAACACAGAAGATAGCAAGCCTCCATATTGCCAGGTATTGCCCCTCTCCCCCATCTCCAAATTTGAAGACTTGAATCTTTGGTCCAATGTCCCTGGTCAACCCACATCAAACTACCTCAACCAAAGATTTTCCATCTTCTTCAATTGCTAATTTTGCCCATCCACAATCTACCAAGAATTTTAGAAACTCACATAGCCTTATTAGCTCAGTTGAAACTCAACCTGATCTTTCTCTTACCAATAATAATGATCTCAATTCTGCTTCCAAGCCTGATAGAAGAAATTCATACTACCTTGGTACAAAATCCCAGGTCAACCCAATGCTCAGAATCCATCAAAAAAACTCCCTGAAAGCTTTTACTCATTCTTCAATCACTACTCATTTTGACTATCCAAAACTTACCAATGATTTGGAAAGTCACATAGCCTTACCAGCTCTCTCTGTTGAAACTCACCCTGCATTTTAACTTATCAATAATGATTATTTCTGTCTTGATTCCAACCATGATCTTCAAGATTAACATCCATTTGAGCTTCCTGTCTCATTTTAAACTCATTTCCAAATTTTTTCACACAAAAAATAAAAAATCAGTCTTATTATATTGAGCTTGAAAGTCACTTGTCTCATAAAACTCAAGATAATGAGCTTCAAACTGGCCTTATGGAACTCACCATCTTTCTTCAAAATGAACTTTTTTTGGAAGATGAAAAAACTTAGTTTAAAAAAGAAATTTCAATATATCCTGTTTCCTGTGGGTGGCATCAACCTCATCAATCTCAACCTCTCACTTTACGCCCAAAAAAAGACTTTTTTCAACATTTTCAAGCCATTCCTTTTCAATATGAGATAAGTTCTCTCTTTTGTTTCAATTTTGAGGGTTTAATACCCTAGAAAATAAGACCCAATGAATTTCTGCATATCTTCAAGATTTCTAAAAGACATTATACTTCTCATGAGCATCAAATCTGACCCAACATCAGATTGATAAAATTGAATTTTGCTTCAACATCAATGGGTGTTTACCAGGAATAAACCAGGAACAAAATGAATAACTAGACAAGAGTCATCTATGATTTCATATTTAATGCAACAATCCATCAAAATTTTGGGTGCACATCATACTGACACCCATAATCCAGGGTTTTTTAAATTTCAAATATCTAAAACATACAATTAATTTCAGACCTTTCATATGATGTTTAAAACATGTCTGTGAAACTGTCAAATGTTGAATTTTCATGTGCCAAGTGGGACTTGGATTGGCACCCAGGCAGCTTGATCATGTTTCAAACTTGCATGGTTTAAACCTTGGCACCCAACCAATCTCCCCTTGACTCAAATCAAAGGTGTTTGCACAAATCCAACCAGCCTCCCTCCCCCTAACTTTCAACCTGTTGTTTCAAATTATTTTAAATAAAATCATGAGATTGGAAGTTCAATGAAACCATATTTGATTGATTTCGAAGATACAATTTGGTGTGGAGCCAGACTTCTTTGGCCTGGAATCAAGTTCACTATTATTGGCACCAAGGCAAATATTATGAGCTCCATGCACACACTTGGGGAAAAAAATTGAATAAATCTTAGGTGATCCTAAAAAATACTTGACACAAAACAGATGGGCTTCAAAGCCAACACAAAATTCATTTCTCAGGGCTCAAAGTATCCTGCATCAACATAATGGTTTGATTCAAATTTTTGAATGATTGGCTCCCCAGTTTGGTATCAAGTGGAGGCTTGAAACAGATCCAGGATGTCAGATACCTAACAGGGGAAGGAAGAATATTACCCAAAGAGATCTGAAAATCATTGAGCTGAATATTCAGCAGATGGGTGGGAAACCAAAGAGGACTTGAAGTGAGGGCAGATGGGTGAGAACCCAAAGAGGACTTGAAGTGAGTCTGGATGGTACTATGATGAATCCATACTCCAGGAATGTAGTGGACTGAAAGTCAGGGTGCAAACAAGTGTTGAGGTATTGGCTTCCTCCTTCTTCTATTCAACTGTATTTTCTTGTGCACATCTTTTCTTATTTCCATCTCATATTCATTTTCTGATTTTAGCACCAAGTAAAAGCTTGGCCTCACCAGCTTGGCAAAGCTCAACCACCCACTTGCCTCAGGTGTCTCAGGAACTGGTGCGCTCATGTGCTCATTTGCACCAGTGCCAGCACTCCAACTCCAAGCTGGAATGACTTAAGTAGCTATGCTGGCTCAGATCCCAATATGTTTTCCCTTGTAACATTTCCAACTTGTACCAATAACATCTTGGGGACCTGAGACCAGTAAGTATAATCTCATCAATTGTCTTTGTTCATACTTCTGTCTCTAGCACACTACTCTGACCAGCTCTCATTTTCAGTCCTATCTGTTCTTTGTGTCACCTCTCCTTCATTCTGCGCATTTTGCATCACACTCAGCTGTCCTTTGCATCTCCTGTAGTTTTTCTTAGTCTTCTTTTGAATGGGATAACATATGTTGTCTTTCTACCCCATGCTTTTCTTTCATCACTGAAATCTATCTTCTTTTGAAGTCTGAACCCAACAGATTTACAGTCCCAGATTTCTTTTATGAATACTCACCATGGCTGATCAGGATGACAACCCCAAGCTCAGAATACTGCTTCTCAAGGAATCAAACTACCCGTCTTGGCTCCTATGACTCAAGAACTACCTGCATAGGAAAGGCCTACTCAAGGTCATTGAAGAATTTGATCCCTCTCAGCCTTCCAACTCTGCCCTGAGGAAGAAAATCTACAAAGCTGTGTACATCATCATCCAAAATCTGGGAAACACTTCATTCAACGCTTTTTTCAACCACACCAACAAAGCTAACCTCAAGGCCATTCTAGAAGCCATTAATAAAAGATACAACTCTCAGTGATCCAAAAACCAAGGACACTTGTGGCTCAGTTTCAGTTGGTATCAGTAAAAGGGAAACCTCAACCAATACATCACCAAGTGTTGCAAACTCATGAACAACCATTTCCAAAGTCAAGCTTGAGGTGCCACAGAACATTTTCAGCTACACCATTCTGGCCAAACTCCCAAGCCCATTCTACCACATTTTGGAAAAAATTTGCCTCAAAAACAATATTCTCAAGAACCCAACGTCTGTCCTGAAAAAACTCAGGGAAGTAATCCACCTGGAATCATCTAGATTGGTAGACTCTCTGGACTAATCCTCCTCTACCAACCCCAGTGTTGCACTCAACGTGACTTCCTCACTCCAGAAAGTTAAAACAAAAAACCCCTGCTCCAAGGGCAAGCACAATCCACTGGCCAAGCAACCCAAAGACCATTGTTGGAAACTGTTGGAATAAATCCTTTCCATATCCACACATGTCTTTGTCCTACTCTCTTCATACTGTGTCTTCACTCTTGTCTTCACTCTTTGCTCCTTTTCCTCTTCTTTCCCTTTTCCTTTTATTTGGTGATCAATGTCAAACGGCTGCCCTATTTCCTATCTCCTGTCACACACATACTTTCATCACATCTGTTGTGCTTTCATCTCTCATCTGTTCCTCACTTGAACGCACATGCCACTCTCAAGAATCATGTCACACACTCTGTGAAACTTATCTGTCCACTACTACCTGAGGACAGAGTTCAAGCCAGATTGAAGGATATTCTCTCATCCTTCTTCCTGCCTCACTTCTGTGTATCCTCAGGTAAGTCTGCCTTTCATCATTCTTTCTCTTTGAACTTTCCTTATTATTTTTCCTTCCCTTTTGTGATTCTCTCTTAAAGTGAACATCCTTCTTCCTGCCTCACTTCTGCCCATCCTCAGCTCTGAGTGCAGTCAGTCACACTCACTCAAAAGGTTATGAGCCCAGAGCTATCTTGAAAACTACTTATATAAAGCAAAGGATCCATCACCTCACTTGCTGTAAAAATGAACAATACCACCAACTCACACCAAGTGCTAAAAACACCTCCCATCAATCCCCTCAGCTCTCCCGGTTCAAACTCAAATTACCTGGACTGGGCAATGATCCTCAGGATACACTTCCAAGCCTCAGGAGTGTGTTATCTCCTGAACAACAATGACCAAAAGAAACAAAAACAAGAAATGTGGACATGAGACAACCTGGTGGTTTGCTCAGTTATGTCCAGGTTGATAAATCCTTTGAACTTTCAGTTTATAAGAAAACATGAGGAAAACGCACTTGGGATGTGGAATGCTCTTCAAGACTCCCATCAAGAAAGCTCTTGAGGAGGCCAAATGTTCTGGTTCCGGAAACTTCTACTCACTAAACTGAACAATAAAGATATGGCATCTCATTTTACAGAAATTGTTACGTATGGAGAAAAGCTATCTTCCCTTATTACCCCCCAAAAACCTCTCACCGCTGACAATCTTCAGTCCACCGCAATTCTTCTCTCACTGACCAATGACTGGCTTGGATTTTTTTCCAGCATGATGAATTAGGAATCAATTCCCTCATCAAGACTCATAGGTGCCCTCAAACAAGAAAACCTCCAAAGACAAAAATGTGATGAAGATTCAGTTGCAAACTTGGCCAAGTCTCTTCAGGCAACTCACTGTAAGTCAAGGACACCATCCAGAAGAGGTTCAGAATTGCATGGCTCCTCAAAACCTACTTCTGTACCTTCTGCAAGACCAAGGGACAGGCCTTCTCCAGGTGCCTGGACATCCACAAAGCCATAAACCACATGAAAAGAAACAAAACTAAATCAAAGAACAAATTGACTGGATCTTCAAAATCTTCTAACGCAAACTTGAGCAAAGCTAGAGCCTCAGAAGAAAAAGACAAATCTGACTCTGAAAACTTCTTGGACTCTCAAATAATTGTTCACGCTGGTTTGTCCACCTGCCATCTCTCAACTAAGGTTAGACCCAAGACTCATGATTTCAACCTTGACTCTGGCTTCTCTATATTTATGACCCCATACAAACACCAAGTTCAAAACAGAAAACAAGACAGCACCTTGGTGAGGCTTGCAGATGGATTGGTCATCAACTCTAAGGAGAAAGGATTGATTTCTTTTCTGTTCTGCCAAATCAAATCACTGGTGGTGCAAAACTTCACAAACCGCTTCTGTCAATCTCCAGCATATGCAACTCTGGATTCATTGTAGTATTTACAAAGGAAAAATTCAAAATTTTCAGTAGATCAGCATCAAACCTAAACCAAAAGCCGCTTCAGACCAGATACAGAAAAGGAAATCTTTACTACCTTCCTCAAAACATAGTAAGCAGAGAAGTGTCAACTTTCTCAGTCACATTACACACACCTGATAACTCTCTTTTTGGTTACCATTGTAGGTTATCTCATCTGAATCTGAAGTCTCTCCAGAAATAACTCAAGTCTAATGGAATATCACCAGAGATCAACAACAAAATTGACATACAGCAATGCCCCATCTGTGTACAATCAAAGATGAAAAGGACACCTTTCCACTCTTGACTCAGTCACTGCTCAACTGAACCTGGTCAGATCATCCACTCTTAGGTATGTGGCTTTGAGACTGTGTCAAGAGAAGGGTACAAATACTTTGTCACCTTCATTGAAAATTGCTCCAAGGCCATGTTTGCCTATCCCATCCGCCTGAAATCAGACGTCTTCCTCTCCACAAAACTTTTCATTTCCTTCTTTGAAAATCAATACAACTACAAGATACTCTCCCTCAAGTCCAATAACGGGGGCAAATACGTCAATCAACATATGAAACTCTACCTATTGTCTAAAGGAATTGTGCACAAACCAGGACCGCCCCCCTCTACCCAGCTAAATGGAGTTGCCAAATGCTCCAACCGCACAATCTCAAACCTCATCCAATGCTTTCTCCTCTTGTCAAATCTTCCCAAATCATACTGGGCCAATGCTTTAAATCACTGCCTGCATGCCTATAACTCCTACCAGTGCAAGACTCCCTGCGGTTTTGTCTCACCCAACACCATCCTCAAGCACAACAAAACCAGTCCATTGGACCTTCACCCCTTTGGCTGTCTGGTCTGGTACAAAGTACCCAAGCCAAATAGAAACAAGCTGGACATGAAAGGTTGATCATCTGTTTTCCTGTCCTAACTGTACAATAACTCCGGCTACAGACTTCTGGACCTTGCAACAAAGAAAGTCATCAAGTCCAGGGACTGCATCTTCAACAACAAGGTCTTCCCATATGGATTGCTTGCCTCAAGATTAACTCCCTCCCACCTCCCTTTGCCCAAGCACGCTCAACCTCCTCCTTTTTCTTCTCTGCCTGTCTCCTCCCCTACATCTCTTCCCTCCCCCCCTTCCTTCCCTCCTCCCCCTCCTGTCCCTGATCCATCTGCTGCTCCTTCTCCAACGACCTCTCCCCATTTAAGTCAGGTCCCGGTTCCCCTGACCTCTCCTGGCTACCAACGCTCTCCCAGTGTAGCTGATCCCGTTGTTCCATCTCTCCCCACCTCCTCCTCAATCCCCCCTGCTTTTGGTTGCATCAGGTCCCCCAGTGAGACCCACTCCAACAACTCTGCCATCCCCCCTCCGCTTTCCCTGATGCCTCTGGCCATCTCCCCCATTTCCCCGGTTCTTCCTTCTGTCTCTCCTCTGTCCCCTTCCCCTTCCCCCCCCCCTCCCCACTGCTCAGCCCCTGTCTCTTTTCCTCCGTCATGTTTTGGCCACTTTTCCAGATCCACCTCCGTGAAAGACAACCTCACTGCTCCCAAAACCTGGAAGCAGTTTCTCCGCTCCCCCCAACGCTGTCAATGGATATTCTCCACTCAAGAGGATATTTACTCCCTCAAAGGTATGCAAACGTGGGTCCTGGTACCGCCTCTGAAGGATCACAAGATCATCAAGTGCAAGTGGTTCTTCAAGGTCAAACGCTGTGCCAATGGCTTGGTGATAAAGATGAAGGCTTGTCTTGTTGCCATGAGATTCTCTCAGGTATGTGGCTTTGACTTCTCCAAGGTTTTTTCCCTGACTCTGCGCCTGGAAACTCTACGCCTTCTCCTCAGTCTTCTGGGCCACCACGGCTGGGTTGGGCGTCAACTTGATTTCAAGACTGTGTTCCTCAATGGTCATCTTTACAAGCCTGTCTTCATGAGGCAGCAGCCTGGCTTTGAGGATCCTCTCCATCCAGACTGGGTCTGCAAGGTGTCAAGGGCAATATACAGACTCAAGAAATCCCCAAGCCAATGGAATTGCAAACTCAACTCAGCTCTCCTTTCTCTGGGTCTCTCACGCTCATCCTACAATCCCTCCCTTTACTTTTGACTGTCTGGAGGGTCTCTTGTGGGAGCCATCACTTCCCACGTTGATGATCTGGCTGTTGTTGGGACAGACTTGTTTGTCAAGTCATTTGTTGCATCTATTGGTAAGCGCTTCAAGGTGGGTTCCAATGAGGATCTCACCCTATTCCTGTCCATCTACTTTGACCAGAACTTGCAGGACCATACTGTCTCCATTGGTCAACAGCACTACATCCTCTCCACCTTGGATTCATTCCTACCCAGTCACTCTTCCACTGTTTGCTCCCCAACCAACCCTTGCTTCAAGGATCTTGTCAAGCGCAACTCTGATGAACCCCAATCCCCACCTCAATAAAAAAAACTCATTGGCTCTCTCCTCTGGATCTCACAATGCACCTGCCCCAATGTTGCGTTTGCCATCAACAGGCTGTCCCAGTTCCTACAGGATCCTTCCCTTGCTCACTGGACCGCTGCAACCCAGATCCCCCAGTACCTTTGGACTACCATCAATCTCTGCCTCCATCTTGGCAGGCCCAACCTCTGGCTGACAGGCTTCTTGGACTTGGACGGGGCCAAAAACAAAGGTGATCGTTTTTTGACATCTGGCTACACCTTTCCCATCGGATGTGGAACCATCTTGTGGAGATCCAAGACACAGCCCACAGTCTCAGTCTCTAGCACCAAAGCCAAGTACAAGGCCTTATCCAATTGCTACAAGGAGGGTCTCTGGCTCCGCAAAATGCTGTTTAAACTCAAGATCCGCAATGACTCCCCCGTTCCCTTGCTTGTTGACAATGAAGGCACCAAGGCTCTTGCCAAGAACCCCAAACACCACTCTTGGACAAAGCACATAGATGCCTGGCATCATTTCATTCAAGAGTGTGTCAAATGCGCGGTTTTCCTCATCAAACATATCAGTACCAAAGAAATGCTGGCCAAAATGCTGAACAAGCCCTTGTCTGGCATCCTGCTTCAATCCCATCAGCGGCTCTTTGGCCTACTTGGATGTAGTCAGCAAGGGGGGGTGTTGCAATAAATCCTTTCCATATTCACACATGTCTTTGTCCTACTCTCTTCATATTGTGTCTTCACTCTTTACTCCTTTTCCTCTTATTTCCCTTTTCCTTTTCTTTGGTGACCACTGTCAACCGGCTGCCTTATTTCCTATCTCCTGTCACACACATACTTTCATCACATCTGTTGTGCTTTCATCTCTAATCTGTTACTCACTTGCGCGCACATGCCACTCTCAAGAATCATTTCACACACTCTGTGAAACTTATCTGTCCACTACTACCTGAGGACAGAGGTCAAGCCAGATTGAAGGATCTTCTCTCATCCTTCTTCCTGCCTCACTTCTGCGTATCCTCAGGTAAGTCTGTCTTTCATCATTCTGTCCCTTATAACTTTCCTTATTATTTTTCCTCCCTTTTGTGATTCTCTTTGAAATTGAACATCCTTCTTCCTGCCTCACTTCTGCGTATCCTCAGCTCTGAGTGCAGTCAGTCACACTCACTCAAAAGCAACTACACCTTGAGTTGTGGCCTGGCAGTCTAAAGCCAAGAATACAATCCCATCTACATTCTGCGCAAAATAAACAGGAGAATGCTGAAACCAGCCCATCCAACCAACCCTAAGCCTTTCTCAATGCCCAGCTTTTCTTAAATCCCACACTACTGCATGATTCTCTCCTGCCTTTATTGGACTCAGGCTGCACCCATCACTTTGTCAACAAAGTGGAATACCTTACAAAATGAAGACCTACACCAGTTCTCATTAGCACTGGTAGCAAAGGCTCCATGCTGCTGGCCACAGCTATCAGTAAGTCAACACTCATCAACCACCCAGGAGAAAGCATTGAGATCCAGGATGTACTGCTTGTACCCAAACTCAAGAGATGTCTCATTTCATTGTTGAAACTCACCAACAAAACAAAAACTATCAAGCATGTGGGTCACTTGGGCTATGAAATTACTTTGAATCACTTCTCCCTTATATTTATGGCAGTGAACCGCCTAGTGTAACTGTGCGGCCTTGGATTGAAAGGAGTATTGATCCAAGGAGCGGTCCACCTGAAACAACCTGCTGACAGTCTTTGGCACCTGCAACTGGGACACCCAAGCAATAAAGTACTCAACCATCTGTTTCAAAACCTCCCATAAACAGCAAACTGTGAAGTCTGTTTTAGCTGTAAGATTAGTGCAACTTGTTTCCCCAGCCACTTCAAATCCTTCACTAGGGGATTAGAATTAATAAATTTAGAAATCATGGCCGGTCCCTTTTCAATCCAATCCATTTGCAGCTGCAAGTTCTTTCTCAACATTGTAGACCAGCACTTGGAATTCAAATTGGTTTTGTTTCTCCAAACCAAGGACCAAGTACCCGCACCTGTTTTGGTGACAATTTGGGACACCTCAGAAGAAAGGGGGAATTTTTTTAATTTTTTTATTACAAACTTCCATCTGACCATCATCAAAAAAAAGGGAATATTTTCTGTATCTCCATGGGAACTCTTCCATTTTTCAGTTTCCCAGCTTCTCCCTGTCCTAGTGGTCTAGGAAGTGCTCTCCAGGGATTCAAAATCCCCAGATCCTCTGTTAAATTCCTCCTCCTTGCACTCAGCACCCAATTAATTTTTGGCCAAGCGCGCGCAATCCATCAATCATCCTCATCCTCATCATCCTTGGTCTCTACATCATGAACCAATCCACTTCATCCTCCTCCTACCAACACTTGACATCCAGCTCATCATCATCTTCATGGGCAACAACAACAATGAATTCCCTCAAATTAATCATCATCAATGGTTTCTTGCTGAAAATGGCCCCTCCCACAGTCCCCAACCACAGCTGCTCCTCCATTGTGATCAGGGCAATGACCTTTGCTTGCAAGCCATCCTTTATCAGAGCAATCTACTCTAGCAAGGAAGACCAATCATGATTCCCTTCAATCCCAATCCCTGCATCATCATCATCATCATCATCATCATCATCATCATCATCATCATCATCATCATCATCATCATCATCATCATCATCATCATCATCATCATCATCATCATCATCATCATCATCATCATCATCATCATCATCTTATGCAACCAATCCATCCCCCCTTTGCTGATGGGACAGCTTGCGGCCTTTGCGTCAGTCATTGCAGCAAATTTTCCAACTTGCTGAGGTCCATCAGCAACCAACTCAACTCTGCCCACCATTGTCCACCAACCCCCTGGTAACTTTTAACACCAATCATTGCATTGTCTGCGTAGCTCACTGTTTTCCACGCGCCGTGAGACCTCTCATCTCCATCTGCCATGATGTTTGTCTTTTTTTCCTTTTCCAGCTTTCTGTTTCTTTTTTTTATGTCATGGTTCTTTTGCGGGTCTGGATCTTCTCAAATACTATCATTTCTTTATTAAAAAAAAAAATTCTGCTTTCATTTGTTTTATCTCCTTGTAAGTAGTAAATAAGGTCTCTTGCCCATAAAAGGAGGGGCTCTCCCCAGCCTTTTTCCCCATCATCATCACTGTATGCAATCAATAAATCTTTGGGGCCCTTCCCCTTTATCCAAGCCATTAATCATCCTTATACTGGGTATAACTATGATTTCCCCTTGATCTTTGAGCCTCCATACTCAATCTTTGATCCATCTCTCTGTTACCTTGTCCATTATCACCAAACAATAATCTTGCTGGTTGAAGAAGAATTCATTTGATTGAATTCTTGAGTATGTTATAACACGCTTTGATCCCTTTTTTGACCATAATAGTCTTGATCATTCTTTGATTATCAATCTGGAACCAGTCATGTTTGACTGAGAGGTTTCTTTAAGCTTGAAACCTGGAGTTTTAAACCTCCCTTTATTTCCTTGAAGTTGATTTTCACCACGCTACTCTTGAGTTCCTTGAGAAGTTTTGGGTTATTCTTGTTCAAATCTGTCATTGCTTTGCTTCTAGAACTTCATCAAAAAAATTTCTTTCTTTTGTACAGCAACCCACAGTTATCTGGTACCCTTCAAGCACTTGATTGCAGATATTTGGGCAGTTTCATTAAGAACCTGGAGGTTGGTTGGGATCAAGTTTATCTTTCCTAATCTTCTGCTGACAACCAGCATTATTAGCTTGTGGGAGTTGTTACTTAAAGCTTCCTTTTTCTGTTGAACCCTCAACAAAACTTTAACTTGTTTTTTCAAGTCTTTTCCCGCACCATCTTGCCTCAGATAGTTTTGTTCCATTTCTTCCAATTTCCATCCAACTTATTCCTTCCCATTGATCCCTCATTCATAAGGTTCTGAACCTTGATTCTGGTTACATTTTAATATTTTTGTAACACTCAGGAGGGCAGCTTAAAAAGCACCTTTCCCCTCCACAGAACTGCCTGCGGCTCAGCACCGTTTGGAGTCTTAAACCATGAAGGAACTCATCCTAACAGCCAAAAAAAAGCTTGAAACCAAATTTTGCACCCTTGTATCTGACAATAGAGGGGAGTTTGTGAATGAGGATCTCTCCATGTACCTAAATAAACTGGGAATAGATCACCACCTTTCACACCACAACAAAAAGGCCTTGCAGAGAAAACAAACCGCTGCATCCTCAACAATTCCCGCTACCTGCTAGTTGAGAGCATGCTACCACCAGCCTACTGGGCCAAATCTGTGAAAACAGCAACCAACCTACTCAACCTTCTCCCAATGGTAGCAAGGAATTTCACAACCCTATACAAAGTCTGGACGGGGAAAGACTTCCACTACAACTTTCTCAACCCATTTTTGCATTGCATATACTCTCATTCCAAAGGACAAGAGAGACTCAAATCTTGTAATAAACAGGGCAAGAGGTGCACTAATTGTGTATGTTAATGACTTCTTATCATAAAAAATTTTAGATCATCATACCAGCCATACCCACATTAGTGCAAATGTTACCTTTCTGGAAGGGACCTTTGGACACCACTGCTCCTCTTCTGATGGAAAAAATGATCACCAAGATCCTTTTTCACTTCAACCAATCAATTCACTGAAATCCTCTCCCCCTCTCACAAGAAATAAAGCCATTCCAGCTCAAAACCAAATTTTTGACCCACTTGTCTCCCCTGATTACAGGGTCATGTCAGAAAAAAACATTCTGACACATGGTCAATGTCAGGTTCACAAAAATCTGGAGGAAAACTTCAAAGAAGTCCAAAACCAGGATCCTAAACCCTTGCAACAAGCCCTTGCAAGCCCACACAAATTAGAATGGATTTCAGTGATGGAAAAGTAGATCATGAACTTTCTCACCTAAATTTTTGGGAGAAATGCAAGCCGCAACCCTCAAACAAGGTGCTAAAATAAATCTGGGTATTCCAAACCAAGCATGATAAAAACAAAAACATTACCAATTTTAAGGCAAGATTGTGTGTCCAAGGATTTCACCGAGAATTTGGAGTAGACTACTCAAGTTTCTTTGCCCCAAAATGAAACAAATCCTCCCTCCGCTTACTTATTGCATATGCCGTCCAGTGCAGGTACAAATTTCATCAACTAGACATCAAGTTGGCTTTCCTCAACACCCCACTCAACAAAAAAATTCATTTTGATGTGCCCTCAAATTTTCCAATCTCCCCTGGAAAGGATTCATGCCTGAAGAAAGCCTTCTACCGCCTCAAGCAAGCCCCAAAAATTTGGGAAAAAACCCTCAGTGACTGGTTGCAACAGGAGGGATACCATAGAAGTGAGGTGGACAGGTGTGTTTTCTGGAAGGATAAAACATACTTATACATACACGTGGACAACATAGCTATCTTTAGCCCAGACACAGATGGTTTTGTTGAGGCCATTGGTAAAAGATTCAAGATCAAAGACCTTGGAACAGCTGCACTGCCACTTGGAATGAATGTAAATCAGATGTCTGGTTTAGTTAATCTAAGCTACAAAACCTATATCACCTTGCTTGGGACACTTTATAACCTACCTGGTCATAAGCTCTGCTCTATGCCCTTCAAGCCTTTTGGAAAGCTTTTTCACACAAAAAAGGATGAGTAGGATGTTTTCACTGAAACTGGATCATATTACAGGAAACTGGTTGACAAACACAATTAAATTAGCTGCAAAACCCCTCCCAACATCACCTTTGTGGTTGATTACCTATTGCAATTCCACAAGGCTCCCAGTATCACTCATTACAAATCTGGACTAATGGTTCTCAGCTAACTTTTCCACACCAGTTTTTCAGGACTCAATTTTGCAAAGAAGAAAAACAAAACTAATCTTAGTGCCTATGCTGACACAGATTGGGACACCTTTCCCGCCACCAGGCAATCCACCAGCAGATTCAGGGTGCTATGGAAAGGTAACATAATCAGTTGGAAGTATTTAAAACAAGCTATGGTCACCCCCTCCACCACCAAAGCAGAGTAAAAGGTGTCCGGGGAAGCGGTAAAAGAGTGTCTCTGGTCAAAGTCCCTAGCAGAGGAAAACTTTCAGAAGCTGGTGAAGATGCAGATACCTGTTCATGAAGAAAATTACTTCTGCATCAAATTTGCTTTGATTGCGGCCAATCATGCTACCTTCAAGACAAAGCATATTGAACTGTGATACCACTTTTTGCAAGAGGAGGTAGAAAAGAGAACCATCTTGATCCTGAAAATCAATTCCAAAGGTAATCCTGTGGACTTCCTCACAAAGCCATTCTCTTGACTATCAATTGAACAAAAACTCAAGACTCTCAATTTTGGAGCCCTCAGCAACAAATTCTGAAGCCAGGGTGGGTGTTGAGGTATTGGCTTCCTCCTTCTGCTATTCAAATTTCTTCTCTTGTGTACATATTTTCATCTTTCCATCTCATTTGCATTTTCTTATGTTAGATTCTGTTAGAACCAAGTAAAAGCTTGGCCAAGATCAACCACCTGCTGGCCTCAGGTGTCTCAGGGGCTGGCGCGCTCACACACTCATCTGCACCAGTGCCAGCACTCCAACTCCAAGCTGGCATTACTTAAGTAGCTACGCTGTCTCAGATGCCAAGATGTTTTCCCTTGTACCATTTCCAACTTTTACCACTAACATCTTGGGGACCTGAGACTGGTAAGGATAATCTCATCACTTGTCTTTCTTAATAATTCTGTCTCTACTGCACTACTCTGACCAGCTCTCATTTTCAGTCCTATCTGTTCTTTGTGTCACCTCTCCTTCATTCTGGGCACTTCCTGTCACACTCAGCTGTCCTTTGCACTTTCTGTAGTTGTGCTGAGTCTTCTTTTGATGGTGATAAAATAAATTGTCTTTCTACCCCTTGCTTTTCTTTCATAACTGAAATCTATCTCATTTTGAATTCTGAACCCAACAACAAGTAAAATATATTTAACAAGGAAGGAATAGCAAGTGGACGCAGTGTTGATTTTATGAAATTCTAATTATAACATAGGATAACCTATGTTTTTAACAGATTAATGGTACTTGAAAGGATTACTAATCACACAATCTGTATTATATAATCAAAACTTTATTGGTTTCATGGTTGTGACATAATCTCCCTGGGAAAAACAGGTGGGCTCCTGCAAACCATAAAATAAAGAGGAACAAAACTTATTGAAAAATCCAACTCATGAGCTGGAGAGGTCAGCTGATTTGAAATGAATATGAATTTGTGGTTGGGAGATACATGGGCATGTCAGGAAAGCTAGCCAAGTTGTCCTATTGAAGACCATTGTTTGCAACAAGGGTGAGTGTGCGTGTTGATGAGCAGACATGGGAAGAGCATCAGGAAGCCATTCAAGATTGAAGGGGCATGTCACAAGGGCTGCTGAAATGAAAGCAGGGCTTGGCACAGAGGGGAATCTACTCTCAGTAGGCTTGGGGGAAAGGATACTGGAAGGGGCTACAAGTAGCAGAGTAGGACTTAATTGAAGATAAGGTGCTGATGACACTTGCTGGGATGGATTCCTAGCAAGAAGTAGTAAACTGATTTCTTGGGGAACCATGAGGAAGAAGGAAGAGGATGCCAGCTTAAATAGACAAGAGGTTTGTTAATACAACAGTTTTACAAGTGATTGGGGCTCAGACTACATATGTGATGTCATGGGAAAAATCTAGGTAATAGAGAGGGCTGATCAGGTATGATACTATATTTGGATAGGCTGCTTACTACATTGGGGCTAGGCTACAGGTATGGCTTTCTCAGTTGGGAATGTACAGGGGGAGGATGTACAGTGTACATGAAGGTCATGACAATATTTACTAAGTAGAGAGAGTATGTAATACAATCTGCAAGAGGATGTACATAAGGATTCCCAAAGGATAACCCATGACCGAGTATGGGTTAGACAGAGTTAATAAGGTTGGAGTATGTGCAGACCTGGGAGATTAAGTATCTGCAAGTCTATGGTGTCTATCTGCATAATGTATGAGGTTAGACTATATGTAGATATGTACTGCATGAAGATCCTGAGGTATATAATTACTGGAGACATATTGATATAAGTCTCCTGAGCCTTGAGGTTTCAGTTCCTTGGAAAGTAGATCAGGCCTGAGGGTTAGATTGGGTTTGCTGAGCTTAGAATGAGTTAGGTGTCAGTATGACAGGGCAATCTCATAAGGCTGAAAAGGCAAGCTGCGCAAGGCTGAAGGGACAGTTAGCACAAAGGCAGAGGTTAGAAAGCCATTAGTTTAGGCAAGAAAGAAATTACAAGCTTGGGGGTTGGGCAAGTTGAGCAGTCCAGTGGTTGGCGCAAAGTTGTGCAGGTGGCAATGGTGGAATAGAAAAAAAGAAAATTGGGCAAGTTGGATGGTTTTGGGATGATGCATTAGTATTTTGCCTCCCCAAAAGAGGAGAGAGCAAGCAACAATGAGGTTGGGGATTTCTTGGGATGATGCAATTTTTCATTGCCTTGTGAAGGCATTTCAAGCACAAAATGGCAAGGTTGAGGGTTTCTTAGGATAGTTTGGTTGCTCTTTTCCTTGCTGGAGGCATAGAAAGCAAGCAAAAATGAGTTCAAGGGTTGCAAGGGCTATTTGAGGTTGAGAAAGCAGATGAGTTAATTTCACAAGGGGAAGCCGGAAAAAAGATGATGGTGGTTTGGAAAAGTCAATTGAGCCTTTCTCAATGTGGGGATTCTGGTTTAAAGGGAAAGAGTGAGCAGGGAGATAGTTTCCATGGTTGGCTGTCTGCGTGATTGAAAAAATGGTGGCCAAAGAGCAAGTAGGATCAGTTGAGAGTGGGAGGGTTTCCCAAATTGGTGAATGCAATTAGGAACAAGTTTCAGATGTTGTAGGATGATGAGAAGGGTAGCAAGTGATTTCAGAGCAGGAAAGACTGGGAAAATCTAAGCAACCCAGGTGGTTATGGGATGGGGTGAAAAACTGGAGATGTTTGGAGTAGGATAGAAGGGCATTTGTTGATATAGAAAAGGGGTGTGCTGCTTTGGTTGATTGGTCTTTGACTTGGGATAGCCAGAGCAACAGGAGAAAAGAGACCAACAACAGCAAGGATTTGGCGTGCAGGATTGATGTGATCAATGGGATATGAATTATTGGCAAAAGTTTTATGTCAAAGAAGCCAGTCAAATCCAAAATGAACAAGACCAAGTATACAAGTATTAGGCACCATTATAAGAGAGCTAACTTTTGTCAACTACAAAAATGAAATATATTCTCATGTAATGTGGAGGCTTTACACGGAGCCAGGGTGGCAGATGAATAACAGGGAAAGGAAGACTAGTACTGGAAGAGATCCAAAATGGATCAAGCTGAAGATTCAGCTGATGGATTAAGGACTCAAGGATGGGTGAGAACCCAAAGAGGACTCAAAGTGAGTCCAGATGATACTAGGATGAAGGGAGATTCCTGGAATAGAGTGGATTGACAGTCAGGATGCAAAAAAATGGGATAAATTTCATGAGGAGGGACATTCAATTGGAGAAAGAATTGAGTTTACATAACACTAATTACAACCCATGACACCCTATGTTTGTAGCATGTTACTGATACTTGAAAGGATGACTGATCACACCAGATTTATTGTCCCATGAAGTGAAATTTAGTCCCAATCAATCCATTAGCTAATCAATCATCTGAAAATTCAGATCAAACGGCTTGAAAAAAAGACCAGAAGGAGATCATATATCTGAAATATGGAAAGAAGGTGGTTATCTTTCTTTATTTTCCTTTATTTTTCTGTATTTTCCATTATTTTTCTCCATTTTTTTTTATTTTTCTCTATTTTTCTTTATTTTCCTGTATTTTCCTGTATTTTTCTTTATTTTTCTTGATTGTTCATTATTTTTAATTATTCATTATTTTTCATTATTTTTCATTTTTCATTAGTTTTCATTGTTTTTCATTATTTTTATTTATTTTTCATTATTTTTCATTTTTAATTATTTTCCATTTTTTTTATTTTTCTTATTTTTCTTTATTTTTCATTTTTTTTATTTTTCATTATTTTTCATTTTTCATTATTTTTCATTGTTTTTCTTATTCTTCTTTATTTTTATTTATTTTTCCTTATTTTTCCTTATTTTTCATTTTTCACTATTTTTCATTTTTCATTATTTTTCTTTGTTTTCTTTATCTTTCTTTATTTTTTGGTTATTTTTGTTTACTTTTACTTATTTTTCTTTAAGGAATCAATTCTCTCATGGTCACAAACCTTTAAATCACAGATTTTTACATCTGCACAACATACTATCAGTTTCAATAAAACTGTCTGGAGTCTTCCACGCGCATGTCTGGCTGGCCAAAATATTGAAAAGGCCAGACAGCCTGGGGCAAAACCCGTACACACGCAGGGAAAAACCATTGCTTGAATTTCCAAGTGACAGGTCACCTGTTTTGGGTTTCCTGTCCGGTTTTTGCCCAAACCGGACAGGAGATTGCGCGGGCCTGTACACTACACCCCTCACCTCCAACATCCAACATCAATCTCCAAAGTCGACCTCCAACATCAACCTCCAATGTTCCCCTCCAACATCATTGCGTTAAGTAATTAAGTAATTATATACTCTTATTTCCTCATTTCCTTTACTCAATTGGATTGATTAAGTGATAATTTTCTTTCTTATTTTGTGGGTTCAATTTGCCTCAGCAAAGCAATGGATGAAAAAATTGACAACAACAAGTTCCCCCAGGGTTATGAAGATGAGGCTTGCATATACAAAGAAGAAATTCACGCCCACTCCTTTGCTATCCAAGAAGCCCATTGCCACCTTACCTCCATCCTGGCTCTATCAAAAGCCTTCAAAAACCTGCAAAAAAACAAAGAAAACCAGAAGAAATCAAAATCCCAAATCAGTCAGGCAAGAAAACCTCATCAACCAATCAGTGGCAAGATCAAGACCCTGGCTGAACAGAAAGTCCTAAACAAAAGCAAGTCTCAAGTTGAAGTTGCCAAAACTTTTGGCATCTCCAACCATCAAGTTTGAAGGATTAGTGGTAAGGCTTGAGATGTACATGAGGATAAATCAAGAGCCATACAAGGTCCCAAGTCAAAGATTTCCAATCAAATCATTGCATCAAATTTGATGCATCTTG
Source organism: Puccinia polysora (assembly GCA_025617555.3). Lineage (NCBI taxonomy): Eukaryota > Fungi > Basidiomycota > Pucciniomycetes > Pucciniales > Pucciniaceae > Puccinia > Puccinia polysora. The sequence continues at coordinate 53,155,331 of CM062618.1, forward strand.
AAGATTATCCTGGCTTGCTTTTGAAGGACCTAGCTGGCCACATCAAGGACAAGTTTGATATCTCTATATTGATCCCCTCAATCCAGAAGGTTCTGCGCAATCTTGACATCACCTGGAAGATGGTCACCCCAGTTCCTTGCAAGTGGAACAAGGCTTCCTTCCTACAAAAGAAACACAATTTTGTTCTCAATTGTGTCACTGATTTAGGAAGGAAACTCATCTTTATTAATAAGTCTGGTTTCAAATCTCAGAATAAACCTACTCATTGTTTTGCACTTTTGGGTAAGTTGTTTGATGCTCATTATTTTCTTTATTTTTTGGTTTTGATGCTAATTACTTTATTTATTTTTTGGTTTCTTTTGTTTTTATTCAGGTCAGGCAGCTTCCCTTGCAACCAATGCTAGGTGAAGCATGATCCATCTTGTTGTGGATTGGGCAAATTCAGGTATGATCTCTTATAAATTAAACTAAATGAGGAAAGTAAAAAAAAAAAGGTAGGACTTTCTCCCTTGAGATTGCAAATTTCCTTCTCCAACTACATGAAAGATGCCTTCCAAACTCCCTCATTATCATGGAAAACAGATCAATACATTTTGGAGAAGATTTCAATCAATTTGTCCATATAATGAAGGAGTCTACCCAAAAAACAAAAATCAGATTTCTTCCCAAATACTCTCCCATGCTGAACCCTATTGAGCTTGTTCTCAACATCATCAAAATCAAATTAAAAAATGAAGACATTCAAAGCTGGAAAGATCTTGCGCAAGCAATCCATCAGGCTATTGAACAGGAAATCACGCCAGGAGTTGCACAAAAGTGCTTCACCTGTTGCCAAAAACTTTACAAAGCATGTGGTGATATGCAGCCTATAACTGGCAATATTATCAACAATCCTAGCTCTTATCTTCAAATTACTTAATTTCTTTTTTTGTCCTCAAGTTTTTTCTTTCAATTTTTTTTTTACTTGATTGTGTGAATTACTTAAGTAAAAATTTTCCTGTACTTAATTTAGGCAAGAGAAAATTATGAAAGGAAAAAAAACCAATTTTTAAATTTTTTTTTATACTCAATTTTCCCAAAAAAAATCTTGTCCTCCAAAATTAACAGGAAAACAGAAAAGGTGAAAATACATGACAAAAACATCATAAAACTGGACAGCCTTTTTTTAGGGCAAGGACAGGTTTTTTTCATTGCAGGACATAAATAGTAAAAAGGGGGACATAAAAAGTTATTTTAGGGCAATAACATGAAACAAAAGGACAAACCGAATAAAACATAGGACAAAAACTTTGAAAATTTGGACAAGAATAATGAAAAAACCGGACATTTTTCTTGAAACTTATAGTACATTCCACATGGAAAAATCCTTTATTTCACAGATGTTTCAACAATTTATTTTGTTGAAAATTTGACACCAGATCCCTGTAGATGGGGTTTTGAAACTTTTAAAATAATATTTGGTAATTTTGAAATCATCAGAAAAACTTAAAAAATTCAATTGGAAAATCAAAGAAAAACAAATTTCCCCTTGTATTTTTGGATCCTTTTCCTGGCCTTTTTAATCATTTTCTTTTTTGTTGATTTCATATCTTAGAATTTTGGAAAGAAAATCACAGAGAATTTTGAATTTTATTTAGGGTTCTTTGGATGTGTTCTTACACATTAAAAATTCATCAAAAAAAAGAAATTGAAACAACCCAATTTCTCATTGCATTTTTGGATCATTTTCCTTGACTTTTGAATTAGTTTTTTTTTGGTGATTTAAGCTCTCATACAGTTAAAAAAATAAAAAGTCTTTCTACTATTTTTTTGGATGTATTCTTACACCTTATACAATACAATCAAAAAATAATAAAAAAATACAAAAAAATCAAATTTCTCATTGCATTTTTGGATCCTTTTCTTTGCCTTTTTTTTTTTTTTTTTTTTTTTTTTTTTGGTGAGTTAAGCTCTTTTAGAGTTAAAAAAACAACCAAAGAGTTTTTATTATATCTTTGTGATTTTCTTGATGTGTTCTTGGGTTCCAAAAATTGAATCCAACATGAAAGCACTCCAAAATAACACTTCCTTCTCAATGCTTTTTATTTCAGATCTTGCATCAAAGTTTCTCTCAATAGGTCTGGTGTGGTGTGGTGTGGTGTGGTGTGGTGTGGTGTGGTGTGGTGTGGTGTGGTGTGGTGTGGTGTGGTGTGGTGTGGTGTGGTGTGGTGTGGTGTGGTGTGGTGTGGTGTGGTGTGGTGTGGTGTGGTGTGGTGTGGTGTGGTGTGGTGTGGTGTGGTGTGGTGTGGTGTGGTGTGGTGTGGTGTGGTGTGGTGTGGTGTGGTGTGGTGTGGTGTGGTGTGGTGTGGTGTGGTGTGGTGTGGTGTGGTGTGGTGTGGTGTGGTGTGGTGTGGTGTGGTGTGGTGTGGTGTGGTGTGGTGTGGTGTGGTGTGGTGTGGTGTGGTGTGGTGTGGTGTGGTGTTGTGGGGGTTGATGGGTGGGTGGAAGAGGTGAAGGTGATGGTATATGTGATGATTGGAGTGCTCCAAGATGGGTGGAGTTCCCTGCAAAAAAAATCAAAGGTTTATTGAATTTATGCATGCCAAAGGGCCCAAAAAAGGGGGCCACAACCTAAGAGGGTTGTGTTGTGGTCCTTTTTTGGTGTGGTTTTTGTGGCACAAATAGTGTCTCAAAAATTACAAAAAAATTATTTTTAAAAATTTCAAGTGCTCTCTTCAGAACTGAGGCTTCAAATATTTTAAATTATAATGCATTCTTTCAGGAAAACAAAATAAAAAAAAGGAAACATAAAGACAGACCACCCCTTTTCTTTGAAAATACTTCACTGTGATAATCATTTAGTGGGGTAAAAATTTCACAAGCATTCAAAGTAACTTGGATTTAAATATTTGTATGCTTTTCTAAAGTTCTGTTAAGGAAATTGAGAGACAATTTGATTCCAGATGTGAAGAAAAAAACATGAAAAAGCATGTGTTATTTTGAATTATTTTAAATTGGATTCTGTCAACCTCCTGGATGCCAAGAACCTTTCTATCCTTTAGCTACCAGAGGTGATGGAATAAATTAATCAATATATTATTTGATAAATGCAGCAAAAATCCATAAAATATTTGGATAAAGCTATTGCAAGGTTGATTGGTTTGGTTATGATTGAATATTATTAATAAATATTAATAAATTGATTAATAGATAAATTAAAAGAGAGGCCACAATAATATTGGGGATCTTGAACACCTCTCTTCAGGGAATTCACTTGAAAACATGTAGACCTGGTTACTTTGGAACCTTTAATTTATATTCTTAAAGGAGTTATTGCCCAAAGATAATATATATATAAAAATATATGGTGGAGTGGCAGGGAGTTGTAATCAAGCTTCCACACCAGAAAAAGGATAGCAACAATCACTGGTATGTTATTGGATCCTTTAGGTACCTGTTTGGATATGTACTGATGGGTTGAAACTGTTACTGGGGGTAAAATTTTGTTCAGCAGTTTAAATTGATAAAAAGAGTTTTGGGATGGATAATATTAATCATACTAAAGCCATGAATCACTTACTTATCTCTTATAAGTATTTTATTACCTTTGAATGGTGTCTGGATGTAAATATAATGGGTTCTGGGGTATCAATAACTTCAAAAAAGGGCTCTTTATTTATATCTTTTTAGATCCCAATTCTGTCCTTCTGAGGGCTATAGGGGCTCAAAGGGACGGGTGCTAATGCTAGAAGGGTAACCATTGGTAGCCCATTACGTTTTCTTGGGATTATGCCACAGGTAGCATCTATTTCCACAGGGTTTGGGAATTATTCTACTTTTTTGATTGATGTTTTGAAATGTGAATAAAAGTAATCTAGCCACCTGATCATCATTTCATCAATTATCCTTGGTAAATTCTCCCAGGATTTTGATATTTCTTCTTAGTAGAAATTCCTAGGGGTAATCTGAAGTCAGATGGGTTCTCATTATGTATTAGCTGATGAGAGTAAAATCATAATACTGATTTTGGTCCTTATTTTCAAAATTCTGTCAATTTACTTGAAATGATTAATTAAAAATATATGCTATGGGAATATATGTAATATTTTCACATAATCAGTTTCCTCAGTATGTCACGGACATACTGATGTCTTGAAGTTCTCACAATTTTGTTTTTGAAGTATTTCAAGACATATTTTAAACTTTCGTTATCTTATTTTTGAAATTTTTGGTATTTTTGATTATATTTTATAAAAAAATATGTAGAAAGTTTATTTAATTATTTTTATATGATTTTATGTATTTCTAGACTATCTACTATCCACAGGGACATTTATTAAATATGTTGTATGTCCCCATATTAGTTGTAGCACTTTTTACATGGTACCTTGGCTTTTCAAGCCACCTGTCACTCTGTCAGTCTGTATTCCCACGGCTGCATACCTTTCAGATGCCCGGCACTGCATACCTGGCTTATCATGATAAGCGGACAGGGTGGCAGTGCTGCTGCTCAGCTGTGCGTAGATGTATTGGTTGCAGCGGCTGCATGTGGTAATTGTGACAAATCACATTTCCGCTTGTAACTCCTCTAAATCACAAAATTCCTGGATTCTGACACAAAATTCACTGTGAAACCTTACGTGGGGTTGCATGTGAAATATTAAAATTTCCAAAATCCCAAGGCCCTGTGTCAGCTTGCTAATATTGCAGAGCAAGCTGCAAAAGTAACAAAAATAACATAAAAAATAATAATACAATTAACCTAAGAAGGAGTAGGAAAACCATAATTATTATTACAGAAATGGATTCCCCACCCAAAATTAGGTAGGGTCACTCACTGACCCTACCCTTGAAATCCAACTCCTTATATTTTTAAATAAATAAGGCAAGAAAGACCAAAATACTACGGCTCCACTATTAAGCTTTTGATCAATTAGAATACTTCACCCATAATGTCACGTATAGGTTTCACACCTAAAATTCAGTCAGAATTGAGGTGTTGTGTATATTTTAGGAGTTAAGGGCGGAAATGTGTTTTGTCACAATTCCTGCACGCAGCCGCGGCAGCCAATGCACCCGTGCGCGGCTGAGATACAGCCCTGTCACTCTATCAAGGTTGTGTACGCAGCCCTGGGCCCCTGACAAGTATGCAGCCGCGGGACTATGGGTTGACAGAGTGACAGGCAGCCTGAGAGGCTCAGGTACCGTGTAAACATGCTACAACCCACACGGGAACATTCTACAAATGTAATAAATGTTCCTGTGGATAGTAGATAGTCTAAAAGTACATAATATTATATAAAAATACTTAAATAATCCTTATGCGTATTTTTTATTTAGTATAATTCAAAGTACCAAGAATGTCAAAAATAAGACAATGACAACTTCTAAAAATATATTAAAATACTTTAATATACTTTTATGAGAATTTCTAGACATCAATATCTTCGTGACATACTAAAAAAACTAATGATGTAAAAGTATTACATGAATTCCCATGACTTATATTTTTAAGTAATTATCTTAGTAAATCAACTGGAACTCGAAAAAAAGGAGTAAAATCAATATCATGATTTTTACTCCAGTTATATAATACATAATGAGAACTCACCTGACATCAGGATGTCCGTAGAAATGTCTATTTATATAATTATTAAATTACTGGGAACATTTACTAAGGACAATTAATTAAATAATACATAAATGGGACTGATTAGTGTTATTCACAAGCCCTAATATCTATTATGAAGTAGAATAATTCACATAACCTGAGGAATTAGATGCTACCCGTGCTATAGCACCAAGAACACGTGACAGGCTACCCCTGGTTACCCTGCTAGCCTTAGTGTCCGTCCCTTTGAGCCCCTGTACCCCTCAGAAGGACAATGCTGGGACTCCAAAAGCTATAAATAAAGAGCTCTTTTGAGGATATTGATTGGCAGAGACCCAGTTATATTTATATCCAATACCTTGCCAAGGTAATCAAGTACTTATAAGAGATAAGTAAGTGATTTATGGCTAATTCTGATCAATAATATCCGCCCTCAACCTCTTTTTTTATAAATTAAAGCTGCTGAACAACCTTATAACTCCAGTATACAGGTTTAACCCATCAGTGCACGTCCCAAACAGATACCCAATGGATTTAATAATATACCTGTGAGTTTTATTATCATTTCTCTGTTGTGGCAGATTGGTTACAAGGCCCTGCCACTTCACCGTGTATTTTATATATGTATTATCTTTGGGTAAAATATCCTTTAAACTAAAGAGCCCAAAGTAACCAGTACTACGTGTTTTCATACTGAAATCCCTGAAGAGAGGTGTTAAAGATCCCCAATATAATTGTGGCCCCTCTATAAAAATATTTAATAATCAATTTATTCATATTGAATTAAAACAATAAACCATAACCAAACCACTTAAACTTGCAACAAGCTTAATCCAAGTATTTTACGGATCTTTGCTGAATTTATTAAATAATATATTTATTATTTATTCTATCACCTCTGGTAGCTAAAGGATAGCAAGGGTCTTGGCATCCACAAGGCTCACACCCCGCCTCTTTATAAATTTTCATAAATTATTTAAAAATGTAAGCAGTGGGAATTTGAGGTAGGTGTCAGTGAGTGACCCTACCTTAATTTTATGTAGAATCATAATTTGAAATAATATTTTTAATATTTTTCTCCTTTAATGAGTTATTTATTTATTTATTTTATTTTTTTCCTTTTGCAGCTTGCTCTGAAATAGTAGCAAGCTGACAGATTCAATTTCTGGAGGCCAAGAATATATCCAAAAAAATCCCAAGGAATACCATAAAGCTCTGTAATTGCTTTTTTGTACTGGATCCACAAATGCAATGACACATTAGGTTTTTTTATTTTTATTTTTCAAATGAACTTTTTAAGTTGAAAGAGTACATCCAAAAAAATCCCCAAAAAAATAAATAAGCTCTTTGATTTTTCTATCAACTTTTTCAGAGCTTAAATCACCAAAAAATATTAAATAAAAAGGCAAGGAATAGGATCCAAAAATGCAATTAGAATTTTTAATTTTTGAATTTTGTGATAGAAATTTTTAAGGTGTTCTAATGCTTCCAAAATTAACAAAGATTTTTTTTTGAGGTTTTTATAAAACCATCTCAAGGGCTGGGGCTTCAATTTTTTTTAAAAAAATTATTCTTGGATCATCTTTGAAATAAATGTTTTTTCCTTGTGGGAGGTATGTAGATTGCACAGATGTAAAAATCCTTGATTTGAAGGTTTGCACCCATGGAGAAATTCATGCCTGCTTGACATTTTTTTTGAATTTTTTTTATTTTATTTCCCTCCCCATTGGCACAATTGACAACCTATCCTGAGTTGGCCATCAATCCAAAATTTGTTTTCCGCAGGAACAACCCTTGTGCAGTGCCCCCTGCAAGGTTAAAGGAGATTCATGAGGAACACCTGTTGAAATGGTGGAAAACTTAGGCTAAGTTGTGCATTGTGCCAATGGGGAGGAAAACCAATAATAAAAAATGAAATAAAAAAATGAATCAAAAATCAAAAATATCAAAAAAAAAACATCAAGAATCTAAAAAAAAATAAATAAATAAAAAAAACATAAGAAACTTTAACTAAAGTCAAATGGAAATGAAAATTTTTTAAATGAAATGAAGAAAATGAAAATTGAAAAATTCAAAAATACAAAATAAAATTTGAAAAAATTGACTAAAAGGGAAAAAAATGCAATAAAGCAACAAATGATTCAACCACAAATTCATCAAAGCATTAAAAATTTTCAAAGAAAAAATATGTATTCAAAAAAAAGGCAGCATTTTCAAAATAAAATATTTCCCCTTTTGATTTTTAAAGTGATGAAAATATTGATCATCAGAAGAATTTGACAGAAACCACCAACATTTGATCAAATCTAATAAATCATTCAAATAAAAATGATTTTCTTGATGGTATACTCAAATTTATTGATATACATAGAATTTAAGTTTTCCATAATTCCAAATATTTTGTATTCCATGCATGCACTAGAACTACTTGGAATATTCAAGAAATGTAGAAACAGATTTTCTCTGTTTTCTACTCAGCTTAGAAACCGTTTTTCCACAGATTCAAAACCAATTCAAAACAAGTTCCAGGTGCTACACCTTTTAGCAGGTGCAGCCTTTTCTTTCATGGTGAATGAGGCCAATGACACTAATTTTTTTTGGCATGATTTTAACCTGGGCCTCCTTTTTCTTACTGAGTCACATCACAATCGACTTTCCAGTATGAGGGCTGGGTGGTTTTCTGGCCTTGTCAAGTCAAGTGCCCGTTGTCTTCATGATGGGGTGTCCGAGTTGATCTGATCGGGGTCATCGAGTATTCCGGTCGGGCAAGACCCGTGGCTGGCCGGTCGGTCGTCGGTCATCCGGGATGATCGATTCGGGTATCGGGTGAAGTGAAAGTGGTGCAATTAAGGAGCAAAGAAGACGTCATTAGGGAGGAAGGAGGAAGGAGGAAGGAGGACATAGAACAGTTAGTCACTCTCGACAACAACAGCATCATCAAACCTTACTCCCCAGGAGACTTCGAATTCGGGCGGGAAGGCTTTCGAAGAAGCGCACTTTGAGTCATAAGAAGGGTATCATCCATCACACCTCACTCTCCTCCATCCTTTCCATCCACCATCGATAACCTACTATCCATCCAAGCCTATCGACCGATCTTGATGACCCACCACCCCTTGGAGGCTTCGAGGTATGGAGCCATTCAAGCCAGCTTCAGTCCTCGGATCGCCATATTTACCAGTCAGGATGTCACCGAAGCCTGCCGGAAGAATAATCTCCCCAGCTTCGTTGACCTCCTACGTCCATTCGATTCTATCGATCGAGGTCTGTAAAATCACTGAATCTCAAGTCTTGAAAGGCAGATCGAACCCAAATGTGTTGATCAATCGGTTGTTCCCTTTCTTCCTCTTCATTTAAACCCATCGAAATCGGCGCTCAAAATTCATCTCTCCCCAACATTTATCATCATTGCAAACTATGTATATATACCCAGTCAGCGTTCGCCATTCAAATTATTCTACTACGACCTTAGATTCCTTGCGACTTTCCTTCGTTGAAGCCGATCAGTTAGTAAATTCAGAACCCCAAAAATCACAAGAAAACGACTGGTTAAACAATTTGGTCAATCGATCCGTCTTTACCCAACAGAACATCTCTACTTGGGTCGATTCCTTATCATCTAGACCTTCTCCACCACGTCCTTCTAGTCCTATCGTCGCTTCAAATTTGAGGGTTAAAAGGGAGCATGGCTGGTTAGGTTCTACGGAAGAAGAGCATGAAGATTACCCTCAACCTTCAACACCTTGGTATATCGCTTTTTTAAACGTATTGTTTGAGCATCGACCGTTGGTCGAATATGATCATACTTCACATCCACTCGCTGCCTTGATCGTCGTCTCCACCAACAATCCAGAACCATTGAACGAATTTTCGACTCTCTATGAGAAGAGCGGAAAGGACGGTTCGGGATGGCCAACGAGAGATTGGCTGGAAACCGGAAACATTCTGCGATACTACCTGCTCGTCCATGAAATTAATGATGAACCAGATGGTGGTACTGCCGGCGCTACTGAACTATTGGATTCGATCAAGAGAGCCTATGGACTTAACTGCGGCCTCATTTGCATGAATTCCGAAAAGACTGAATGGCTCAGGAGGAAGCGAATTGTTGATCAAGACCCAAGCTTGATGAACTCAGGGTCTACTAAGAAGCAAGTGGACTACTGGTCTGGGTATCAATCAGAAAAAGTTCAAGATCAAGATATCAGATTCGGCGAATTCTTCTCTGAGGAGGACGTTCTCGGATTAAGGGTGATGCTTCGAGAGTTTACCCTTCAAAGCTTGGTACCCCACATCGAACGATGCGTGCAACAATGGAATGATAGTGTTTGTGTTCCTTGTCTTCATCTCTATCGACCCCGAGTGCGTTCGGCATCACCCTCTGATTTAACTCTGGCTTCGTTGTCCCGTGGCTCATGAAGTTGGCTGCTTCACGGAAAGGGATCACGGGTCGTATCTTCAGCGTTGGGAAGAAGTATTTCTCCAAAGTACCTGGTTCTTCCGGATCCCTATCCTCATCGAGTCCTGAACATCGTTATAATACAAATACCTGCTCGTTTGTCGAATCGCCAATATCAATATCTTGCAGAGACACGTCTCACCTCTCTTTTTCTTTCTTTCTCTCTTTATTTTTTGATCACAGGTATCCCCACCAAAGCCAAGAAGCTCAAACCCGTCGACTTGCCGACTTTTCATTCATGCTTGGTGACTATAAATTTGCTAGTCAAATGTACGATTACCTCAGAAAAGACGCATTCAACGACAAAGCCTGGTCTTACTACACCTCTGCTACCGTTAGCCTTTCTCAGTTTGATTGACTCTTTTCTCCAGTATTCGACGGACCAATTAATCATCTACAACGCGTTATCTAGCACATGATTGGCCTATGTACATTACTGCAATCATCCTACAATCAACGCTCAAAGCTCAATCTAGATCTTCAACGTTTCCTCTTTGACCATGCTGTCCCTGGCGCATCGGTCAGTCAGCTTCGGATGGCGATGGTCTATTACGAACTGGCCAAGGCGGTTGGGAGTCCTCATTTAATGTCGGCTTCATTGTTACGCGTCGGTACAGGTGTCAGTAGGTTCTTGCATTCAAAATTGATGAAACGCATACAACCAAAAGCGATTGATCGTCGCTCTATTTGATTTGGCTGATGATCTATTAGCATAATGCCCTGATTTCTGGATTGATTTACGAGCAAGTCTCTCGGATCGTATCACCCCGCCAAGCGGCGCTCTACATCGCTCTAGCAGCTCATCAATACCTGCTTGCTCAGCAGAGTTGGTTGTCCAAAATTTGTCTCAAACAAAGTCCTCAATTTACCGGTTGGAACCCAATCGAAGATTACCTTGACGATAAAATAGCAAGCATAGCCGAATCCGAATGTGATTGGTCTGTTGCCGCTTTGAGATATTGGAATTTACTTCGGCGGCGCCTGCATTCTGGTGCGGCAGCAGATGATGATCTCTACTTTGCAAAGTTTCGATCGTGTTTTCAAGTAGGTATCTTGCAGCTCTTTGAACCCTCGACGCAGCTATAAGTTAATATTGACTTCTTCTCAATTCAACTCTTACAGAAGGCGATAGATCTTGATTCGTCCTTTGCAGTTTCCACGACAGAGTGCATCCCTTTATTTGATGTAGAACATTGTCAGATCCGTATACCCTACCAGAGCCATCTCAAGCCGCTTACGGGCGTCAATTCGAATGTATGGGACGAGCTAATTTCGCGATGCTCCCACAAGTTCGATTCTGTCGACACTTCCCTTGATCTAAATACTGCAATCGTCGATGGTATGTTCACCGCTTTATTTTGACGTTTTAGCACCGAGGCTGGGTTTAATAGAACTTTAACGCCTTGATAACTTCAATTCCAAGAGCCTTTCTATCTTGACTTGTCGTTGAAAAATCCTTTACAAACCGCTATTAAGGTCACCAATCTCGATATTCAAGTTACCCCTTTGGGCCCACCCGGACGAACCGAGGACCTTTTAACCCATCTCCAAATTGAACCTGTGAAAGACCTCGAACTCGGCCCTCTCGAATCGCGTGAAGTGAGTCTTTTCCTTCTCCCTAATTGCTTCAACTTGAGAAAGATTGGCTGGATAACTGCTTAGGATCTAGTATTTCGTAAAACCAGATCCCAGTCAAGTTCGTTTGCCGACAGCCGTCTATGAAGTTTGAAGTTGTGAATGTGAAATTTAAATTTCATTCCATGGTTGATTGCTCACAAGTTTTAAAGAAGAAAGGGAAGCGACTACAAACAACCTTGACCCACCGACTAGGTAGATTTTATTCGGACGATAAGTCGATGGTGGTTTGCACCCGAGGGGAGGTCCCGATCCTTGAAATGAACGGCTCTGAAAACCTTCCATCACACCTTTATTTTGGCGAGACTCTCCTCGCCAACGTCTCGTTTCGGAATGTGGGTCAAATCGGGATGAAAAACTTGCAGTGCGTTCTCAGTCACGAAAGCCACTTCAGATTCTGTTCAGATTCGGAAAAGTTGGCCCAACGTAAGATTTATTTGTCACTTGGTGTTAGGTGCCATGAATGGACCTCTATCATGGCTTGAAGAAGGTAAGGATGATGTAAATTATTTTTCGATTCAATGGTTCGCAAACAAAGCCAGTAGGCTTTATGAAATCAGTGAGACGTCTAGCGGACAAACCTCAATAGAAATCCCTAATCATATCCTTCAAGAACGGCCTGCCCCACTGGTATCAGATCTTGAGAGTGGTGGGATTGCTCACTCTTCCATCGTGTGTCGAGGGGACCAAGTCGGCCAACATATAACTTGCTGGTTGTTTGTATTTCAACATTCAGTTGGTCTTCGCGTCTATTGTCGACTCACTTCCCCCCCTCGCCAAAATAAAAACAAACCTAACCTCGGTAAGGTTGTAAATCATTGATGTGTCTTTCCGAATCGTTTCATCGTTTGATGATCCTTCAGGGCACAGGAGAAATATTGAGCTATCGCCATGTGCAACGTTTGACGGTCCTTCCATCAATGAATCTCAAACCAATCGCCCGACCCAGTCTCACGCCAGATACATTTTGCTTGCTTACGGTTGAAGTGCGTGATTGGTTTTTCACTTTTTTTTTTTGCGTGGGGCGAGGGCATGTCTCGGCTTTAGTAACTCTTTCAAATTCTGCTTCAATAAGGTCGATTGTTCCGAGATTCCTGAAGATATCGAAATCTATCAAATTTCAACTATCAGTACACATTGGAGAAGTAAATGTATTAACTTCGATCCCGACTCATCGAACTTCCTCTCCCTAACCAACGGATCATCCGCCAATCTGGTCTTTGAGGTTCAACCCCAGCAGGATCCACCCGATGACCCGGCCGAAGCTATCATGCTGCAACAGCTTAAAAAACTGTTAAATAAAGAAAAACTTGATGACAATCTAATGTCGACCACCTTTATTCGATCGCATGTTGATTCGATCCATCCCGTCAGTCTTTTACCGATCGAGACGTTTCTACTACTTTCTCTCAGTATTTATGAGTCGTTTGTCTTAAACTTTTTCTGCCTCATTAATCAAAAGTTTTTCTTCTTTAGATTGCTGACCCGATGATCAAGGTTGACTCATCTGCGCTTCTCCACACCATCATATCGTCCCATCGGGAGTCACGTCGCCAAGCACTACAATCGTATTTTACGACGCTGACGATGACCCAAATACCTTTCATATTTCCTATGAGTTCATCTCGGACACTGAATCTTTTACTGTTTTGGAGAGCAAAAGGATCGGGACGACTCGGACACCATTACATCCCCGATCTGAAGTTTGGTTCAACTAGCGATCTCGTAGGGAGCCTCATCGAGTTAGTCAAGGATAAGGCCGGTGGGATGTACCAGGAGAGTCAGATCCAACAAAAACTTTTGATTCGCCAATTGAGGAATTCTGAGTATGGTCAATATCAAGATCCGATCGAAGTAGACTTCAGGACTGACCAACAGTTCATCGAATGGGATTTTGATCAGAAAGGGTCAGTGTGCAGGCTACTTTCACTTCTCATTTAGCTGCATTTGATTCAAGTAGAATATTTTTCTATTGACATGAATTTGTGCACTATTGCTAACGTGGTTGCGATCATTAGACCGTTGACTGTCGCCGTGAGGATTACTTTGAAGAATTTATCAACCACTTGGGAAGCCCAGTATAAGTTAAATCTTTTAAGAGAAAACCCGAACCGGACTAGTCGCTCATTCGATTCGATGATGATGACAACAAATTGGGTCGGCAGGTTGAACTATTCGGGGAAGTTGAAGAGATTGGAGAGGCGTGAGATCGAGTGCAGGTGTTGGTTCTTTGGGCCTGGGATGATGAATATCGGCCAATGGGAGTGTGAAACGAGCTATGGATTCCGACCAGATCGGGACACCGCTCACGATTCACCATCTCCGATTTGGAAGAAGTCAGGAGATCCGATGGTCGTTAGTGTTGCCGCTGTTCCCAGTCAGCTTATGAGGTCCCAATCTCAAGAAGCGGTGACCTTGGATCAATTTTGAGCTCTTGTCAATGTCGATCTAAAATCTCCTTTCTGTTTATTGATCGATTCCTTTAATGCCCTGACTCCAACTCATGAATGTGGGTGTGATCACCCTCTATTCATTTTCCTAAACCGTTTTCTCCCCTCTTGTATTATTTTCTCTCTCTCTCCAGCCTGCCTGCGATCCTTATCAGTTTTTGTACGTGATATAGAACAGTGTTTTACTCTGAGTGATTTCTCACCCCCTCCGCCGAATGGTTAACTTTTTTTTGTTCAAAAACAGCAATAAACAAGATGGATTAAAGAATGAGCCTGTACGTATGTTTGACTGAGTCTTGAAGGATGACGCGAAAGGGAATAGGAAAATGACTGAACTGATCGGAGGAGTGGTTGTGTATGTATGTACCCGAGATTCGAATACGCGTTCTAGCTTGGGGAGTAGTAGGAAGGCTTTAAGGCTAGATGAGTGGAATTGATGAGGATCAGAAGATCGAGATGGAGGTCGCCACCCCGGTCAGGTCGGTCACATGACCTGAACCACGATACTTATGGTGGTGGTGATCATCATAGAAGAGGATGCTATACCGGGGACTCGGTAAAAGGGGATCCCGATCGCTAGGTCATCGAGACGGCTACTGCGCACAACCCCATTAAAGTATGCATGCACTCTACTAGGTTGGCTAGGCTCTGAAACTCCCTGTCCACCGGCCAATATCACTGATGAGTGCCAGTAGGATAGGTTGGGTTGGACTACAAGCAGACCAGTGAGTGCAAGACTCAGTTTAATGGGTGCTAGTGATCAACAGACAGACTTGTTAACTGTCAACTTTCACGACCGTACCACTAAACTTGAGTTTAAGTATGTATATTTGAGGTGGTGGATTATCTTCTGCGACCGTAGTTGTGCAGGGCTGAAGCAAAGTAGGTTATGAAAATTTGTGGACACTGATGTATGCCAGTGAGGGCGATGAGAACGGCGACGTGGAGGTGATGGGACAAGAAAGGATCACACCTTGAGGACTAAGAGATAGAAAGTGACAAGCGGGAAGAACCAAGAAAAAAAAGGAAAAGAACTGGACGAGATTTCAAGTAGCTGGATTAGATACTAGTTACACCCATCAACCCCCTTAACCCAAAGATGCTGTATCCCTTCCTACCCGACTCATGTATCCCGTGCCGCCTTACTCCTCTCTACCGTCTGGCGTTCTAGATTGTTACACACTGACACCCCGATGCTGGACAGGTAATGTCAGGCTGAGAACCTGAAGGCGACTCCGCGCCTGCAGGGAGTTGATCCGTGGGACCGAGAGAACTTTGGTGAGAGTGACCGCCTTGCTTTCGCCGAGTGGGCACATATTTCAGCTCAAAAGGTATTAATTATTGCCCTTGATCAGCTGGTCGCACAACCAGTTAAGACGCTCGTCGAGATGTCGAGACGTAGGATGTTGATATAGCGGATTTTCCTGCAAGAGGGCGATTGCGCCTAGATTGTCGCAGTTGAGGATCGGAGGGAGCGGTACGAAACGGAACAGTTGAGAAAGTGTAATATGTACAAATTAGTTGGTGCGCCCACAATGGGTCCTGCCCGGTGGCGCTAGAAGCACGATGCTTCGCTTCCGTAGTCGATAGTGTCCCCCCACCGGTTGCTTCGAGCTTCGCCATCCAACCAGGCCATAGAACGCTGGGACGCTTCCCAAAAAGCTTTTCCGGTCCGGCAACAGGCCACCATTTGCATCGCAGTAACCGATCATCCTTGCCGAGTCTACAATTGGACCGTCCAGGGTAAGCCCCGAATCCCTGGTCTTAGACAACTAACGCAGCAAGCACATGGATGAAGAATTTCTGGTTACTGCTAATGTCTCAGTTTAATTAGGAACTGAGACGGATAGCTGTGGCTGAAAGCCAGGTCTAGCGGAGTTGTCTGCAAGAGATAGCCCGGTAAGCCCACCAGCAGCAGGTTTAGGGTTGAAATTGATGGCGATCGGAGTGGTGTCAGGAGGCAAGGTATAGTAGTTTAGGGGTAGTGGAGTGGAGGCAGGCCGACAGTCCTCCATAATATTCCAGATTTGCTCAGAGCATCTACCCTCGTTTCGATAAAATCCTTGACAAGTTGTCGAGGCGTGCGAGGGTGGATAACTGTCGAAACCCGATTTCGCACCCTCGTTGAGATAAATCGGGCCCGCGCGACAGTTATAGAGGAGTTAGGGAGCGAGTCCCACCATCGTCCCTTCCGCGGATCCCCGCTTGATAAGGGTTGGGACTGCCCCCAAACAGGGCAAAAAGGATCGTTTTAGTGTCATTTTGATTTCAAAAAAAAAAAAAACAGAACAATTGAGAACAACATCAAATGGGTAGGGGTTGTTGATGGAAGTGATGAAGTCCAAAGGGAGGGAAGGGAGGGGGGGGGGGTATGGTAGGGTGGTGTTATGGAGGGGGAGGGCAGGGGGCAGAAATATTGCAGGGGGGCTCAAAAAAATTTTGCTTGTCAAGCCTCAAGAAGGAGCCATAAATTTATGGATCCTTGTCAAGGATTTTGTCAAGTTGACAGCTACCAAGCCCTATTGAGCGCACAATGGTGGCCCAATTGGGTAAATCCTTGATAAGTTGGCTTATAAGTTGGCTTATCAAGCCAACTTATCAAGACAGTGGTAGATGCTCTCAGGACATTGAGGATTGTTGTAGTGTGACAAACCCAACTGTGGGATATTGCAAGTGACCTATCACAAACTCTACATAATATATAATCCTTGACCGCATGCATGTATGGTCTGTAAAGCTCATTTGGGTGCCAACCAAAGTTATTCAAAAATTTGCTAAAGCGCACATGACACCTAGCAAAGCCATTTTGGCAGCTAGTAAAGCTTTCTTGGTGCCTGGTCAAGTTTATCTTGGGGCCAATCAAAGCTGGATGCTTTGACCCGCCAAATACAATACTGTTTTTTTTTTTTTAACAAAATTGATGGTTGAAAGTTGTTGGTAGGGTGGCTGGTCATTTTGGTGCAACCAGCTTTGATTGGAATCAAGGGGAGCTTGGTTGGGTGCCAAGTTTTTACCCCTGCAAGCCTGACCCAATCAAGCCCTCTGGGTGCCTATCAAAGTCCTGCTGGGTGCATGCAAATTCAAACTTGGACAGGCGCCCAGATGTGCTTTACACACCTTATGAAATATGGTGTGTCCACTGAGTTTGGTTGAGTGGTCAACACTTGCTGGTCAGGCAACAAGCTGTGGTTGATGGCCTGACCAAATTGGTTGATGGGGCAATAGCCAAGGGGGCCCCATCTTGTTGGGTCATCAGTCTTGATTGGATGATGATCAAATCAGGGCAACAAGACAAGGTGGGTGTTGCTGATCAGTTCCTCATTACTGTTACAACTAGGAAGATGGCCCCCAGCAGCAACATCATTGATGCCAAAGACCTTGAAGACCTGGAAGATCAGGCTGATGATGAAGAGGCACAAATTCTTGCCAATCAGCTTTCCAAACTAAACAAAAGGTGGTTCCATTGCCAGACAATTAAGAATGCTCAGAAAAAATTAAGCAAACTCATCAAAATTAATGATTGGCTCAAAAAGAGTGCCATCAAAATGCAATCATCACCTCAGAGGTTAGGCATCTGATCCAAATGAATGTGCTATAAAACTCAATTCCTCAGAAGGAGGCAGCCAAAAGATTTAATGTATCATTCCAACAGATTCAGCCCATCATCAAGGAAGACCCACTCCTGGTGAAGGTCAACAAGAAGCAAGAATGCAAGATTTTGAAGGAAAGGACCGGCAAGTTGATGAAAGATTGGAATCTTCATCCTGAATTTTGGTTTTGATTACTCTTTCTAAAAACAGCAATTCTGGAATAGGTTCAGTCCACGTACAGATCAGGAAACAAATGGGTGCAGAGAAATAATGATGGAAATCTGGAGTTAGTATGAGGAACAAGGTCTGGAAGAATTTTATTGAACTCTTGGTCTTTCCTTGGGTCTGTCTGTCTGCTTGATTTTTTTTCTGTGTCCTTCTGTCTGTCTGGGTCTTTCTCTCAGTCCTTCTATCCACTGGTGTTCTAGCCTGGTGGGGGTCTGAGGTTTGTCTTTTTTTGGCATGATCTTCCTCTTCATCCTTCTGTCCTCCTTGGTCTTGGTCTGGTGAGGGGTATCTAAGTTTAACTGGTTTGAAGATTCAGAGGAGGTTCTTTGTATTCTCCTTCTTTGTCTTGATCTTTTTGTTCTGGAGTAGTCTTCCCATTGATCTTGGTTGGTGGACTTGGTCTTTCTAGCTGGTCCTAGTGTCTGATTTGGTGAGTGTTCTCCAGTCTTGCTGTCCACCTCAACTTGGTCTGGTGGGGTTCTGAGCTTGACTAACTGGCAGGCAGGCTGGCAGGCAGGCTGGCTGTTGTTCTTACTCACTGACTGGCTGTCTATTTTTTTTGGAAGGCTGGCTGACTGGCTAGGTGTTTGCTTTGCTGACTGGCTTGATTGCTGGCAGTCTGGCAGGCTGCCTTGCTAGCTGGCTGCCTCACTATCTGGCTGACTGCTGACTGAATTTCTGGTGGTCTGGCTGGCTGAAAGACTAACTGACTGGCTTTCTGGTTTTCTTGCTGACTGAATGGCCGGCTAGTTGGCTGACTGGCTGGCAGGCTGGCTGAGTGCCAGTTGTTTGGATAGTTGGCTGACTGACTTGCTGGCTGGAAGGTTAGCTTGCTATTTGATTGGCTGGATGAATTACTTTCTGGCTGATTTACTGGTCAGCTGACTAACTGGCTGTTGGGCTTGGGCTGGCTGGTCTGGCTGACTGGCTTGGTTTGAGTTGGCTGGCTTAGTCTAGGCTTGTTTACTCAGTTTGGACTGTAAAAACTGGCTCAGAATGGGCTGTCTGGCTGGTTTGGGACACTTGGAACAGTCTGGGATGGCTGGTCTTGTCTGAGCTTTGATGGCTGGACTGGGCTGTCTGATCTGTTTGTACTGGCTTGATCTAGCTGGCTGGCTTGATCTGGGTTTGGTGGCTAGGAGGCTTGCTGCCTGTTTCTGGGTTGGAGGGCTGGGTAGTTGGTTCTGGGTTAGCTGGATTGGTCTGGCTGGTTGGCTAGGACTGGGGTGTCTGGGTTGGTCTTGGATACCCGTCTGTGTCTGGTCTGCCATCTGGGCTGTCTGGATTGGTAATTTAGTCACACAGGTTTCTGCCCTGCACAACTACTCCAAGTTATCCCAAGTGGGATAACTTGGTGGGTTTTTCTCTGGCTGGGGGTTTTGGTCTGTGATGAGCGGGAAAAAATGGTCTTTTGTTTGCTTTTTGCTAGTGGCTGAAGGTTTGCTTGCTTGATCTGCTTGATGTGTGGTTCTGCCTAGGTTGTTGATCAATTTTCCTGGATAAATGATTTGGTTGGCAATTGTTAAGTTTTCTCCATGCTTACTCCCTGCAATCAGGCTTGCGGGTTCTCCGGCAGTGAAGACACTTCAATTGAAGTCACCTGTTCCTATGTTTCTTTCTCACTTGTACCTCTTATTTCATGTTGTCTTTTTCATTTCTGCTCCATTCTGATTCCGCTCCACTCTCATTTCTACTCTGTTTCTCATCTGTCCACTTCATTTCTCATATGCTCCATCTCTCATTTGTCATTGCTCCTCTTCACATCCTCATCTCTTGCCTTCTCTCATGACTGTCAAATAACCAGTTGTCTTGTCAGTATGCCCGGTGAGTTATTCTTGGCTTTTTCTTTCTTCCTCAAATTTCCTTCTCATCTGGTCAATTCTTTTTCCATTCAGCCTTCTCTGCTCCATCCGCCTGATATCCTGCCAACCTTGGCTGCTTGTCTCTGTTCCTCAACCTCCATTGCTTTTCATCCTCCGTTTTTTCTAACCATGCCAGATGTTTGTTCATTTCCACTTCTCTTGTTGTCTCATTACTTTATGTTGATCTTGTTTCTTCTCTCAGTTTTGTGCATTCAATCAATTTATCACTTTAACACGGTTAAAAGCCAAAGACAGCTCTCTTGCAATACAATCTCAAACCCAAAAAAATCAAACAGTAAAACTGGAAAATGGCGGCTACTTTGATCTTGGAAGGATTTAGGCAGGCAATGCTCAAGTCTGCTCTCAACACCATCCCCAGACTCAGCAAGGACAACTACGGTGTATGGAAAGACAAGATGGACGCCATCCTGGATGTTTGCAGATGCTCTGGGCTCATCAACAATGACAGCTTGACACTGGAAAGCAACCTCAATGACAAAAAAAAACTTCTCATCATCTCCAGGCTGGAAGCATCAACTCATGACAAAATTATCACTCCTCACAAAAAGAATTTGGCTAAAATCCTGTGGAAGGCGATTATCAACAAATACGCTTCCTTGCAAGCATCAAATAGAGCTAGAGTCTTCAACAATTTCTTATACCTGCAATTTGTGTCTGACAAGATTGAAGAATTCATCACCAAAGCAAAAGTTAGCCTGAAGAAACTGTCCAAAGTTGGAATCATACTTGCAAACAACATTCTGGCATAACATCTGCTTTTCAATTTTCCAGAATCCATGAAAGATTTCAAACGCCAAATTATGCACACGGAAAAAGAGCTTATGGTCAAGTATTTCCTCAACCATCTGACACAGCTGAAAAACAAATCCCAAGCTCAAACTTCCCAGGATAACCAACAGTTGAGGATGGAAGTTGCTCTTACCAATACCAGACCTTCTGGGCCAAGTCACGCAAACAAACATGGAGAACAAAAGAGATGCACGGAGGGATACCACAATCCTAAACAGTAAAAGAACCACTCTGCTGACAACTGCTGACACTTACACCCCAAAGTTGCACCTGATTGGTGGAAAGATGATCAAGCTAAATGAAAATCCCGAAAAAATCAAGCAAAAACAAACCCAGTGGCTCACTACCTTTCTCTTCTCTCAATGTGGATCAATCACAGCAATCCAAATTCAAAGTTCATATTAGACAGAGGTGCTTATATACACATGATCAATGACAGCTTATACTTCAAGGAGATGTTTCCATGCAAAGATCAAAATATAAAAATGGGGAAGAAGGGAGCCAACCTGGAGATAAAAGGTAGGGAAACAGCAGTACTCATCTGGGGAAACTTCACGCTCAAACTTTCAAATGGGTTCTACGTACCCACTCTGACTATCAATTTTCTGAGCGTAGGTGCACTCAATCAAGCTGGTTGTGTTCTACAAGCCAGGAGGAATCAATTCAAGGTTTCAAAGGGCGGTCTCAAGATGTTTGGAGGGACCATTGTGAACAATTTGTACTCTCTAGAAACTCCACTCTTTGATTGCACTTAGCTTCTATCCCACTCAGAAAACCTGGCTTTCACTCCAGAAGAGGAACTTATGGAGATCCATTGCAACTATGGTCATGCATATATTTCAAGACTCAAAGGGGTAACAAAGCAAATTCCTCCCAAGGTGAAGAGAAGGTTTGAGTGTATCTACTGTGTCAAAGGAAAAATCACCAAATCATTGTTCAAGGAAACCTCCCCCAAGGCGGCAAAAGTTTTTGAACGGATTCACTTGGATCTCATGGGACCTCTCAAGCCGCAATCCAAGGGAGGACACCGTTTCATCCTGACTCTGGTAGAGAGCGTGACAGGATACATCAGTGCGTTTCCTCTCACTTCAAAGGAAGAAACTCCTGAATTCATCATCAACCTGATAGAGAAAGAGAACCAACACTGTGGGTAATACCCTTCAGAAGTCTGTTTGGATGGCAGATCCAAATTTTTGAATTGCAAACTACAAGAATTCTACGACAAAAATCACATCTTCCAGGTGGTCTCTGAACCCTACCATCCGGAGCACAACAGAAGAGCCAAGCGGGCAAACAGGACCATTGTCAAATCAGAAAGGACTATTCTGAAGGATGGAAAAATCTTGGCCAACCTGTGGCACAAGGTTATCAAATCAAGTTCCTTCATGCTGAATCAGATCTCTAGAGAGGGCAACTCTGACACCCCTTGGTTCCAGGTACATGGAAATTCCTTGCCGGATTCTTATCTGAAACCTATAGGATGTCCGTGCGTCTACCTACTCTCAAAACAGGATAAAGGACACAAATTCAAGGAAAAAGGAGAGGAAGGAATATACGTAGGCTTCAATCCTCTCTTCCATTCATATTGCATCTTAACTAAAGCTCATTCCATCATCTCCACTAAGCATGTCAAGTTCCTAAAAATGCCTAACCCCCAAAACTCAATCCTGTCAATTGCTACCAATGACTGGGAAAATGGGGCTTGCGGCGCGGAATTTCAAACCTTGGAGGGTCAAAATTTGGATGCCTCTCTACCCAGGAGCAATCCAGCATTCACGGAATTCAGATCCTCTTTGGCCTGCAAATTGGACTTGGAATCTGATTGTTGTTCCTTGCAAGACATTGATTCATCAGATACTGATAGCCCTTGTCCTCATGTCAACATAACTTCTGCCATTCACCTGCCCTCCTCACTAACTCTGCACTCAGATCCTCCACCTCCTGCTCAACCTTCTAGAACCCTCAGAGACCGCTCCTCAATCAAACCCCCTCAACCCTACAGTTGCTTTCATTACTAAGAGCCCAAGAGCTACAACAACGCGGTGACGTGCAAAGAGTGTAATAGATGGATTGCGGCAATGGACACAGAAATCTTGTCTATTGAGTTACTTGATGTCTGGAAGGATTATGATTGAGACAAACTCTCAAACCCGCTCCAAACCACCTGGATCTACCAATTAAAAGAGAACTGTCATGGCAATCTGGTCAAGTACAAAGCCCGTCTCTGCGTGCAAGGCTGCAGTCAAATTGAGGGGCTGGACTACTTTGAAACTTTTGCCCCTACAGGGAAGCCATCAACTCTCCAGATGCTACTAGTGTATGCATTGAAGTCCTCACAAAAGATCCAACAGTTTGATGTGAAAAGTGTGAGTTCCTCAAATTGAAAAAATCCTTTTATGGATTGAAGCAATCACCCAAAAATTGATAGAAGACCTTAACAGCGTGGTTCAAGGAGATTGGTTTCTACAAATCAGCTTGAAATCCCTGCCTTTACTTGTAAAACAACGGTAAATCCAGGCTGTTCTTCCACATCAATGAATTGATCTTGGTAGGTGACAGTCAAGATTTTGAAAATAAATTTTTACCCAAATTCAAGGGATCCACGTCTCAGGACCCAAATACCATTCTTGGGATGAACATAGAAGCAAAAGAAGATTGAATCCTTCTAAGTCAACCAAACCACATTCTACACAGACTTGAGGAACGGGGTCTGAATGATTGCAAAGGTCATCTGCTCCCCTCACTCGCAACCTTCAAATTAGGCCTGCCTTCAACAAAGAACACAAAAAATTCAAGGCTCTCAACATCAAATATTGATTGGTGATAGGGTTTCTGAATCACATTGCCTGTTACACCAGACCCAACGTCAGCTTTGCGGTGTTGAGTCTAGCTTGCTTCAAAACCAAGCCCTGCATTTCTCACTGGAACAAACTAAAGAAAACCTGGAAGTATCTGACGTCAACACAACACTACCAGCTCAAACTCAAATAACTCCCTCAATCAAAAGCCCTAGAAGTGTGCTTGGATGCATCCTGGGAAGATGACCCCAACACTCAAAAATCTCAGACTGGATACCTAGGCATAGCCTTTGGGAGCCTGGTGTTCTGGAACAGCTGTAAGCAAAAGAACATCACTTGGTCCTCCATGGATGCTGAATTGAATGCATTGGTTTATTCCTATCACAAAGCTACATGGATTAAGGCCTTGATGGAAGAAATCTTCTCTTCATCACCGGACACCATTCCCATCAGCATTGACAATAGCGGGTTGGATGACAAGATCTGACAATTTGGCTCTAACTCAAAAACAAGGCATCTGGAATTGAAAACCAAGGGAATGAAAGAGGAACTCAAAGCAAATAAAATAGAAATCAATTTGATAAAGTCAACACAAGTGCAAGCTGACTTGTTAACCAAAGCTTCTTCCATCCAGAGTCTGTCTCTGCTGTCTCCCTTTCTTCAACTCAATTTTGCTTAATCTCTCCTCTCATAATATCTCATATCTCATTGGGAATGGTGGATTGTTAAGTTTTCTCCATGCTTACTCCCTGCAATAAGGCTTGTGGGTGCTCCAACGGTGAAGACACTTCAATTGAAGTCACCTGTTCCTATGTTTATTTCTCACCTGTACCTCTTATTTCATGTTGTCTTTTTCATTTCTGCTCCATTCTGATTCCTCTCCACTCTCATTTCTACTCCATTTCTCATCTGTCACCTTCATTTCTCATATGCTCCATCTCTCATTTGTCATTGCTCCTCTTCACATCCTCATTGCTTTCTTTCTCTCATGAATGTCAAATAACAAGTTGTCTTTTCCATGTTCCCAGTGAGATATTCTGGGCTTGTTCTTTTTTCCTCAAATTTCCTTCTCATCTGATTGATTCTTTTTCCGTTCAGCCTTCTCTGCTCCATCAGCCTCATATCCTGCCAACCTCTGCTGCTTGTCTCTGTTCCTCAACCTCCATTGCCTGTCATCCTCAGTTTAATCTAACCATGCCGGATGTTTTTTCACTTCCACTTCTCTTGTTGTCTCATTACTTTATGTTGATCTTGTTTATTCTCTTAATTTCCAGTTTTGCATTCAATCAATTTATCACTTTAACAGCAATGGTCTCCTGGTTTGATTCTTGTTGGAGGCTGGCTGTTTTCTCAATACCAGATCAATATGGTGCTGTTGATGATCAATGACCTTGTATGGATGGAGCAAGAGGAAGAGTTGGCTGAGGATCTAGTTGCACAGGCATCTGGATCATGCAACTACTCACAGAAATCCCAATTGGGATAACTCCAAGCTGCAGTGGTTGCAGAAGGCAACTACACACAACTACATTGATTTATCCCTATTGGGATAACTCCTGAGCAGTTGTGATGTATTCTTTCAACGTGACTAGCAAAAGGTTGACTACATTTTCTTTTTGGTGAGATTTCAACACAAGTGAGGGACAAGTGGGGCACAAATAATGGTACCAAGGGAGGCGCAAGGAAGATTGGAAAGTACCTGAATGAGGTATGCAAGAGATGAGAGTAAACAGCAATGAGTTTGTTGATTTCAGATGGCAGGCATAAGAAAGGAAAGGAGACATTATGATATTTGAAAGGAGAAAGAGATAGAGAAAAACCTGAAGGAAAAGACAAATAAGTGAGGGACCAGTGGGGCGCAAATGATGGGACCAAGGGAGGTGCAAGGAAGATGGGACAGTGCCTGAACAAGTTACTCAATAGAAGCAAGGGAAAAAAATGAGTGAGGAGAAAGAAGGGAGACAAGCAAAACAGTATTTAAGTGGTAGGCACAGGCCCTTCAAAACCTAACAGGTGATGGTTAAGGTTTGTAATGAGGTGTCTCCACTTGGTCAATTCCCCTCCTGGTCCATTGGTTATTGCATGTTCTCTGGTTAGTCAATTGGATTTTGAGAGATTCCTACACCCCCCCTTATTTTCTAATCTGACTTGAGTGGCAGGATGCTGGTTTCCTTCAAGAAATTTGAGTTGAGGTGCAGCAATAGGATATTGTTTCTGAAATCTGCTATATTCTTGCATTTTGGAATGTAGCATAAGGTGAAGCTATTGTTGGCAATGTGATGCCTTATCCATTCATCATGAAGTAAATGACTGCAACTGCTGGTAGGTGTAGCACCTGAAACTTGATTTGGATTATTTTTGACTCTGAGAAAAATGTTGAGGTTAAACCTTCTAACATGATGTATCACCACAGTATGTAAGCTGTGCAGTTGAACCAAGAAAAGTAAAACCAAACAACCCTGGCAGCTACAAGCTTCTGTAGCCTAGTTGGTAAAGGTGGCACTCTTGCATGTGTCTCAGTCTATCTGAGGTTGTGGGTTTGACTCCCACCAGGAACATCTACATTTTCACAGTCTCAAAAAAAAATCTGTTTCTAACTTTAGCAGGAGCCTAAGAAAATTTGTTTGTATAAGTTCTTGAGTATTCC